>OX578276.1:42244894-42848019 GCA_951217055.1 Gerris lacustris
ACCACTTTTATATTTTTATGGTTACACAAAAGTCGTTCAATTAGGATCTTTTTTCTATTGTTTTCATCTCAGTCGGACCTATTTCGCCTCTGTGGATCATAGCCACACTCCTGGAACCGCCGAAAAGCTCGGCCGATTGTAGTGAGATGCACTCCTAGCCGACAACCATCCTTTAGAGAAAAGCCTTTCTTAACCCATCACTACGGGTTTAATCGCTTCCTCCATAGTTAAATTAGGAGGTCTATTCATGTTGACACAAACAAACAACTGTATTAATGAAAAACTATGTGGGAGCTCTCATTTAATCAACTGCAAATAACAGTGAATCATTAATGAGGATGATTAAATATAATTAATTTATGATGATTAAATATAATTAATGATGATGATTAAATGCGATTAACAATGATGATTACATATGAGATGATGATAAATGATGATGATTAATGAATCATTAAACATAAGTATAAATTAGAGATAGTCGAAACAGAGAAATATAAAGGTGGTGCGTTAATTTTGACGGGGAGTGTATATAAACCAAATACCACTGAATGACTCGCATAAAAATATATCTGGAACCACTGAACCTACAACCATGAATAATTTTAATAGGTTCCGCTTAGCCTCTAGATGCTTGCTGAGAAATCTTTTTAGAATTCACCATCTTGATTCAAATATTAAAACCTTGAAATTAGGAACTTTTCTTCCATTTATGACAAGAACAACTTTGGGGTTAAGGATTTCCTAATCGGCCATTTTTATTTAACATGGCAGCCCTAGGTATATATAAAACCATCCCCTCACTATAATAAGTATCACTACTTTATTGAAATACTGAAATAAAATTATAGTACTTGGTATGATAATTTCTATAATTATATTGATGTCTGCAAAGAAAAGGTTTTCTTAAATAAAGTAAAACCTGACTAAGCTGGAAAACCACGGTTCCACAAAACATTCTACTTCAGCAGGCTTCCAGTTTAGACATGTTCCAACTGTACAGAAATGGTATACTGTACAATATCTGAAAGGAAAAATAGGGGCAAAGTTAAAAATAAGGGGAATTGAGCCTAGACATTTCTTCTGAAGCTGTTAATACTTGAGAAAGAGTTTCTCTCAAGGTTGTAAGCCTCCATTAATAAAATATATTTCCAATTTTTTTTAATACTTGTGTATTTCTATAATTTCATTGAACCCCTACAATACAATGCTCAAATTCTTGGAACCAGGTATTGTACTGTTACTTCTCTCATTATTTTATAGACTATATTATTTTTATAGACTAAAAGAGATCTGAGAAATTTACAGTACTAATTAAAGCAGAATTCATCAAACAATACCGAATTTCGAAGGTATATCAATAAGTGTTGGTTATGCGGAGAGGTGTCTGATAAGTAAGGTTTGATTGTAGGGGCATGATAATATTTGAAGAGAAACAACTGTTCAGGTCAAAATATTTTTGAAGAATTAGATGTATTTTAAGGGCAGATGAAGGTTTATTTAAAAGGATCATGAAATATATTCTAAAACCACTATGGCATTAGATTGAGATTCAATTGTAATATAAGGCAAATGTTGCCAATCAGAGAAAATGTAAGAGGTCCGCAGAAAACTCTGGATATAATTTGTATTTTTTATATTAAATTAATAAGACAAAAATACTATTCTAAGAAATCCTTATACTCTGAATGATAAATCTATCATCCGATGACAGCCTCAAAGCTAAATTTCAGTCATCCATAGCAAGACCTCATTTTTGAAAAAGTGAATGCCCATCGCTGAGGTGAAAAATGCAGCATTTGGATTAAATTTTCTATAACATATTTGTACGATGACATTTTCTTCTGTCACAGAATTTACAACTCGGAACCAGTCTTGGCTTAAAATAAAAACGGTTCTCTAAAGCTAAAAACCATAAACTTATTTCTAAAAAGCAAATACAGAACAATCACACTAACAATTTGTAATGATTAAACAACTTTTTCTTAAGTGGTTGGTTCTAGTAAGGAATTATTCAAAATAATAGCAATAACTTATATAAGGTATTAGCAATATTAAAATAAGATATTAGCAATTACTTTTATAATTTATTTAAATTATCAAACAAATTATAACCAAATGAGTTCCTTTTTTTTTTTACAAATTCTTAATAATTTTATTATATTATTTAATTTATTATTAAATAGGAATAGGAATGTCATTCTTATGAAATAAATGCATTCAATATTAATAAAATTATTTTATATACATAAAATATTTAATAAATGTAGAATGCATTTCTTTAAAATAATCATATTAGTGGTCTATGTCTTTGTTGGTGATACAGGGTGTAGAAAAAAAAACCATGCTAAATGTACTAGACCATAAGTAAGAATTGTTTACATTTAATTTGCTGATAGTATTTGGTTGCACTTGTTTAGAGTTTAAACATTTTGTCGTCCTCAATTCAATGATCCTTATTCAACAGTGGATGAGGGAATAAATTACCACTAATAACTCTAATGGGAAAACTAATAACATAATATGAAATATTTTGGTGATACCACAAAGAACTATAACAACACTATAACTGCACCGCAGACTTGATCATTGAAATAAGTTACTTATTAATTATGATATAAACATGTTCAATAAAAATATTTTTTATAACTAACGCACCTCGATTTTCAAGGTTGTAGCTGCTTTCAAGAGGGTCTTTAGTATGGTAGCAGCCATACTTAAGTTAAATAGGTTAAATGTTAATCATTTTAACAAACTGCTGATGAGATTTAGAGTCCATCAAAAGAAATCTTTGCTACTGCTCAAGAAGGGGGTAAAAGAGGGTGAGGTGATGAAGCACAGCCAGAACCATTCTAACTAAAAAGTTTAAATTTTAGAAAAGACTACTCCTTAGAACATAAGAAAGATTTTTTGATTAAGTCACCAAAGGGGTAAAAGGGAGAAGGAGAAGGAAAAGAGGGTACAGATTTAAAAATTAAAGGGGGTTGCTAAGTTCTGCTTAAAAACCTCTTGAAACTTCTAAAAGATTTTTAGGACAGAAGTTCATTCCTAAAGAGCAGAAATATAGGTATGGGAAAGAGAGGATAAGCAAGACAATCTAAACACTTGGAACTATGAACAACACATACCACAGTGAAAGTGGAGTTTACAGGTAGAAATAACTGATAAAAATAACTTCAATGGTTTGTAACTTTTTCAATTTATAGAATCAGATTTTTCCAAATTTTTCTTAAAAACCCGTAGCTAGACCATGCTAAAGTGATATCAGTTAGAGTTGGGACAACCGACTAGAAAAAACAACCGAATGAATAAGTCGATTCGGGAAAAAACAATCGACTGAAAACAGCTTCATAGCGGGAAAAGGGTATACGAATAAGATATAGACCGAGACTGAACCCGCAAGTCGAACGTTTTTGTTTTTAATATAGGAATGGTAGGGGAAGGGAACAAGTGAAGGCCGTGAAGGGCTCAGAGCTGAGGGGGAGGGGAGTAAGAAGGCGCATGACACTCGTTATCTCTTCGTAAACTACAGCCTGCTATGATATCGTTTTCAGTCGAATGAAAACTAGATATCCAAAAATATAGACTGAGACTGAATCCGCAAGTCGAATGTTTCAATCGGATGTTTTTGTTTTTAATTTAAGAGTAGTAGGGGAAGGGAACAACAGTGAAGGACTCAGAGCTGAGAGGCGAGAAGGCGCATGACACTCATTATCTCGTTATACATATATACGTCCGAATTACAAGTCCAAACTACAGACTGATATCAGTCGAATGAAAACCTGATATCCACAACCGAATGAGTGAATATTTTAAAACAAACGATTAGTCAACTGTTTTCAGTCGATTGGTTCCCAATGCTAATATCAGTTAAATGTTAATCCCTACAATTAACTGCTAATTAGATTTAGACACCAGTAAATGAGAAATCTCTAATATTTATAGCAGTCAAGGAGACCTTTTTGGCGTTCTACAGTTAGCACGTTATGAGTTGTGACTTTTGACAGCGTGGGAAAATCCAAAAAAATTAGGGTGGGGAGCCAATGAGAGGTCAGGATTTTGACTTCTAGAAGGTCGCGCCAACTAGGCAAACAGAAATGTCACTGAGCCCCACCCCTCTCACAGACCTAGTGGCTTCATTTTTTTCCTCATTTAGGTTGGCCAATCTGAGTGTCAAAAGTCACAACCTGTAACGCACACACTGAAGAGTGTCACATCACTCGGGAATTACTTAGTAAACAAATAATATATTAGTTACTAATCCTATGAACAATCAAATAAATCAAACCAATAACTTATTTTGATGATACAAAACAAATATTTATTAATTATTTTAAAAAAAGTTGAATAATTAATGATATAATAATGAATGATAAGATAATAATGTGTGGATACTAATAATTGGTGATTACAAAAAGTTTTATAAGCATTATTTTTTAACAAAGTAAATGATAATTAAGTAAAGGTATAATTAAAGCCTTTAGTTTAAAAATTAGCAATTAAAATCACTAAAAGTCATAGCCTCTGCCCATGAGGTGAGTGGTTTGACAAGAATAGTATAACCTTTATAGCGAACTCGAAATTCTGTCTTCTGCAGTTCTTTAAATGTTAAATCTTCAACGGTGAATGTTAACTGAACAGATTTATCCTGATCAAATCGGCAAAGAACCATTTGTTCATAAATGTCAAGAGTAGTATTGCAATTGTTTAGAGTTTCGAAAATGGTTTCATCGTTAAACTGAGAGCTATTTGGAAAAATTCCAATCACAAGAGGTTTTCCTGAGTATTTTAAATATGTATTGGGGTTTGGGGCTTGGGTCTGTTGTTGAGACACACTTTTTATTTGTGGTTCAGCTGAGACATGTGTGTTATGTGTAATTGATCTGCTTCTAGATTGCATACTTATTTGACGCTCTAGCTGCGTTTTCATATCTTTAAATCTACTGCCTCCTTGGATATCTGTACTTTCAACACAGGCAGCATTGGGGTTTGGGCTTTGGAATTGTTGAGATGTGTTTTTTATTTGCAGTTCAGCTAAGTCAATATTTTGCATAATAGATCTACTTCTATATTGCAAACTCATCTGATTTTCTTGCTGTGTTTTCATATCTTTATATCTCCTACTTCTCTGGACATCTGGAACTTCGACACAGGGAGCATTCTGTTGATTAGAAGCATAATTTCTGAGTATAGCAGTTGTAAACACAGCTTCACTTTTATGTTGATCATTACATTTTACAATATCAGGATTATTGGACTTCCACTTAGGTTTTGACTGACTCTGAGAAGATGCTTTCTTCATATCTTGCCCATAATTATCATGTTTTGGATAGCTGGGTTCAGCATTTTTATGATTTCTTGCCTTTCTCCATTTATCAGATCTGTTAAATTTGACTTTATTATGAGGATTGCAGTATTGGTAAGCATTGAAAGACGTCAATTCTTTTATAGGAGTGCCACTTTTATCTTCCACCTTTGAAGTTGAGGGTTTGATAACATTTTCACCATTACTGCACTCGTTAACTGTTTTCGAATCATTTCTCGTCTCTTTATTACAACAGCATTGCTTCTCATTTACTAAAGATGCACTATTACAGTTATTCTGTTTATGATAATTATGCATTCCTCTCCTACTCTTAAAGGAACGGGCTCCATTAAATTTGCGTTTAAATTTTGGTTTATTTCTAGCACTTTTATTATTTTTCTGAATCAAAAGATTAACATTAGATTCACTGCTATCAATCAATTTATTTTTATTAGAAGTGGAATCAATTTTATCAATTCCATTTTTAGAGTTATCCGATGTTGCTATCGAATCATTTTTACAAATTTCTACATTGTTTGCTTTTTGAGAGCCTTCAACCTCATTTTCCAAAGCTTTAAGATCATGCTCTTTCTCTTTGTCACATATGGACGGTAATTTAGAAGTATTTACATGAGCACTATCAGATCCAATGTTAATAGAATTCTTTGATGAACCAAAAAGGGATGAAGATTCTGAATCAACCAAAGCCGTTATCGAAAAGCAATAAGACTGCAAAACACACTTTATTGATGTTTGAACAATCCTCCAATTTGATGTGGGAAAATCAACATTGCTCTCAGATATGAGTTTCAAAATTTCCAACTCTGTTTTTGCAAATAATTCGACCCCTCTAGCAAAATCGCAGTTTACTTTAATAACAACAAACATCGTTTCATTAAATTTATCTGCGTCGATGCAAATGAACTTCTTCTCCGCTGCCAGTTGTTTATTTATATGAGAAATGAACCAATCGTGCGAAAATCTATCATTGAATGAAATTATAGACATTGAATTATACAAATGCATTTGAGATTTGAAACAATCTACAGTTTTAGACATTAGTTCAACATGAGGTTTGAGTAATGTACTCTCAGCTGGTTTAATAAGACCACTATCATCCAAAATAACAATAACTACACTATGGAGAAAGTCCGGAAAACTAATTCTCCCCTCTTCTACTTTCAATAAATTTGCATTGGCCACAGTAGATACATTGTCATGACACTGAATATCAGACACTATTTCACAGCTGCTGCCTGGTAAGCACAAGTTGCTTTCCTTTTCTGCAGGTTCAGCATTGGTCCTGGTAGACACTAAACTCCCTGAACTGTAGAGCTTAAATATTTTTTTCACTTCTTTTTCTATAGATTTTGGCTAAAAAGAAACAAAAAAAAATTGTGTAACAGTAACCAAGCAATATCTTATCTTCATTTTTAATTTGAAAATTGTTATAGATTACAACAATTATATAATTACATATTCTAGGAATCATAAGTGAACTATCAAGGACACAAATAATATAATTAATGCAAACAAAGGCATTAATAAGTTTTATTGAATTGATCAAGAAATAACCTTTGCTTTAGATGCTGGTAACTGGACATAGAAAAGGGAATTTAAAATATTATGGATTTTTATTTTCAATGTATTGCCAGAGTCATTTTAACCAATCAAGATTTTAAGTATTATTACAATATTTTCAAAAATAAATCTAGACCTTAATTCCACAAAGCCTTAAGATTGATGAGAGAAAAGTTTGAGACAGTAAACAATCACATTCACAAACCTCAAGAATATTACTTCAACAAGATCACTAATTGTGAGTGTTAAGACAAGTAGAGTTGAAGAAAATGTGGAGACAAGTATTTAGAAAATAAGAATTAAACAAGAAAAGACACAGCAAACTTTCTGAGAACTGAAATGGCACAACTCTCCACGTTCATTCCTACGCTCATATACTACGTAATGAACGAGAAGAGTAGAGGTTATTGTGAAGTGGAAGAGAACCAACATGGGACACACTGATACTTTCGGTCTCTGACCTGACCAAGTAAAGTTTAGATTGGAACCACTCAGTAAGAATAAACAGGCCATAGCAGATGAGGAAAGCACCCCTAAGAGTAAACGCAGGCCGAGGAGGTGTAGGTGTAGCTTGCAAGGGAGGTGGCAGCACAAACTGGACAGGTCTGCCTCGCCACTTGCCTCGCTGTTTTTCAGAGATTTGTATCGTTTAGTTTATATACTGACTCCCGGAGCAACACAGAATTGGTTCTGTGCTCTAATTATGTTTTTTTTTTAAATCATATTACAGGTTTCTTAATATGCGATAGTGATGAAATTTGTTCAGCAAATAAGTGGTGGATAATTTCTGCAACGAGAAATCGGAGGTATAGCCCTTATCTGAGTAATCAGAAATGTCAGAAATTAAGCGAATATAATCACCTTTTTCCAGAGTATCGTGAACTCTAGAAAGTTTCATGAATACATAAGAATTTTCACAGAAACACTTACATAATGCTCTAAATAAAATCCGTCCAAAGTTGGATTTATGTCATTGCAGCAACTATCACTTTAATCCAGTGTTACCAGAGGAAAGATTGGTTGTAACAATAAGATAAGTCACAAATATTGTTGCTTCAAATTAATTTTTATCCAATATACCTAATAATATTAATACTGTCATAGCCATAATTACCATACAGACCAGCGCAAAGATTTGCAACGGAAAAATACGCTTTAAAATAAAAAATACTTTTTTTTAAGTCTAAATAAAAGGTACACATTTTTATTTCGTAGGTAATGGAAACTTATTATTAGAATTACTGAAGACTGACCAACTAATTACTGAGGGTAAGGACCAAGTAGAGAGAGGGAAGGTAGTAGTAGAGTATAGGGCTGAGGGCCAGACGGAATGATGGTCAGTGTTGAAAGTAGAAAGTGATAAGGATTGGGGAGAGGGTGGCCTTGAACAGGCCAATCATAACTCAGCCGACCTCTAGGCAGCAAGGCAAAAATAAACTATTTTGTTTTTTTAAAAGCATCATGCTAAACCTCCATGTAAGCGGCGACATAAACCTACACCGCAGCTGTCCCATTTAATACAATGGTTTTATTAATACAATGATTTTGTGATGCCTAGATAAGGCATCTACCAACACCTGCACCAGCACCTACACCTTCACCACCTCGGCATGCGTTTACCCTAATCCTGGAGGCAGATAATTAGGAGGATGTTCAGAAAAGTGGGAAAACCTGGAAGGATATGAATAAGGAAGTACAGAACAGAGTGCTGAGGTATTGGTCCCAATGTTCAACATGGAGGATACGGGCTAAAGTAAAGTGAAGAAAGTAGAGACAAAAAAATATTTTAAGACTCAATAATCAAAGCTAAAGAATTTTACACCCCACTAAAAATGCAAGCAAGCCTCAAGTTAAAGCTCTGAAGGAATATTTTATTTCACTACATTCAAGACTTTTATTTTGAACTAAACCACCAGAAAAGTATACTGACAAATCTACTTATCTACCCGAAAAGTGTAGAAGATGTAGTGCAAATAGTAAGGGTGATAAAGGAAGGACAGTTTTGATGGATGGTAGAAAATGATTCCGTAAATTGGTTCCTCATTGATATAATTCAGTCTACAGCACACATATTCAAAAGCCCCATTCAGTAATGAAAGGGTTTTAAGGTTGTTCTTTCAGGACACACCACTTACTTTTTGACCGACCTGGTTAATAATTCCAAACACACCCCAAATGTTCAGTTAAAAATATTTACAATTATTTTGTAGGTGCCTACATCGAATATTGACTGCCTATTTCTAAAATTTCCAAAAGATCAGAAATTTAATGTGCATTTTAGGGCATAAGAATATATACAGTAGAAAGTTTTCCAGTATCAGCTAAAGCAGGAATGTTTTTCCAGTATTTAGAAATATTGCTATCTTTCCTTAGCTCACAAAAACTTAAGAAAAGAGATAATAGCATAATGAGAGCTTTGCTGAAAGTGGGTAATGTATAGGTGACCACCATAGGTAAGCATCGTAAGTGCATTTAAAATTATAGGTTTGAAATTCAAACTAATAACAAACTACACTGAGAACTTGTTAATCCAAATTGGGTTTCTATGGAAATCCAGATTAGCTAAAACGATCTTGAGATGTTAATATGAGATAGGTACCACATAGTTACCAATTACTATAACAATTAACAAGTTTTCAAAATTTTTTAAAAAAAACTATATAAATTAATTGTTTTATAATGATTTAAGTTTAATCAAACTATCACACAAAAGCATGAAAGGACATGAAACCTCTCAGATACTATTTCTGAGAAAAAAAAGCAAAATATGACATTTTGGATATGACTTGTACTCCTCAATAGTGGAAGATAAAAAAAGGCAATAAAATTTAAAGGAATGATGAGAAAAACTTTTGGTGGTTAGGAATAAAACTAAAAATGATTAAACTAAAATAAAATAAATAAATAGAAAATAATCAGCTCACCCAAGTAGTCACATTGTTTCGAACTGAGATGGTAAACAATAAAAAGTAAACTGCTTCCAAGTGTATATCTTCTCCCTTAGCAATCAAACATTCCGCCATTTTCCATATGTATTGGCGAGAGAAAATTGGCTTTTTAATACTTGCCAATTCACCAATAAATCTAGAAATCAAATAGTAAATATATATATACATAGAACTAGGATAACTTTGACAGATATCAACATTGGAGAAGAAAAAAATTGGTTAAAGACAACTCCAAAAAACTTTCTCATAATGCTGAAAATTTAATTTAAATTCCATAATACCTCATTCAATTGATATTATAAAAAAATAATCTGCCAAGTAGTGTGGCACATAGCTTCCTTGCAACCTATTTTGTATACTTTAATAATTTCCCCCCGTTTTTAAAACTGTCAAAAATTATTTTTATTTTTTATATGAATTAAAGTATCAATTTAGCAATACTTAAAGAGCGCAGAGGATTAAATTAATCTTGGGCTATCTGCAGGGTACTTATGACAAACCATCTAAATTTCATAAAAATCATATGAGTACTTTTGAAGAAATAGGTGTAAATAAATGTCTGTTTGAGCGCATGTGAAAGAGAAACAAAATAAGCTTGAAACTTATATGGGACCAAGAATGGGCTAATGATGATATACCTAAAATTAATTAAAATAGGACAAGAAGTTTTTAAACAAAACTACTTTATTTGCTAACCAACACGTCGGTTCGCAAAAAATTGAGCAACCCACAGACCAAAAATGTTCCCTGCTATCTGAAACGGATTTCTAAAAAAAAAATTGCTGCTCTTCAGAACGATCACAAAGCTTTCGTTACCTTAGGTAAGCTCGGAAGCAAAACATTTATAAAGTGTTCAAAGGGTGTTACTTTTAGTTTTCAATTTTCAACAAAATCAGAATTATTTTCATCAATATCTTGGAAATTAGATTTTTTTTTTCCAGGGAAACGGCTTATATCGTTAGATATGTAAATCAAATTACAATTATTATTAACAAAGGGAGACAGACAGAGAAAAATAGATTCCAGCGCCGGGACTTGAACCACTGGCCCACTGGCCATTGAACCACTGGCCTCTATATAGAGGCCTGTGGTTCAAGTCCCGACCCTGGATCTATTTTTCTCTGTCTGTCTCCCTTTGTTAATAATAATTTGATTTAAATTAAAATTCAAACTTTCCGTAGTATGAATACTACCTAAAACTTAAAAAGGAAGTTAGATATGTATTTAACCCTTAGAGGCACGACTATAATAGTGCACAAACAATGAGGCACGGGTAGCGTACTTTATGCGCCAATACATTTTTCCAATCATAAATAGGTCAAATCCAGATTATCTATATTGCGTTTTGGAAATGTTGAACTAAAAAGTCAATTAATGTATTAAATATTTATTTCTCAATGACATCTTTAATTATAAAAATAGAAATGACTAAAAAATCAGTAATTACTCCTTCAGCGTTCTTACTTAGTATCAAACTTTCAACCTTGTCAAAGTCTTAAGATAACTCCACACAACCATCATCCTAATCTGACAACTCATGCAAAACCGATAAATATTGATCGGATGGCATAATTTCTCTACAACACATGGTGACACAGGCGTCGTATACAGCACACCAAGACAAATAAACACGGCAAAACAATGCAGAACGAAGCAATAATCAGAGCAGACTGTTTCATCTGTTTTAGGGGTCTCTAGTGGTAGGTTAGAGTGAGGGTTTATTATTCTTGCATTGTGAATCTGTGATTTACAGAAACTTTTATACTCGTGGCGCACTCAATGGGCCAGCCCGTGTCTCTAAGGGTTAATAAATGGACTACATTTTAAAGGTTGGAAAAAGAAAAGTTAAAAGAGGTTATCCTCAAATTTATTTAATTGATAGTCAATAAACCACGTAGTTATCTTTCAATAAAAGAGTTTATGTTATGAGTAGCGTTGGGACATCGATGGTTTCGATACATTGACACCAAAAGAACAAACATCGATGTTTTCGATACAACCTAGTCTTCCAACCCAACCCAACGAGCAAAAAAAGTCCTTGTTCCCGATATTCGTTGTCGACGTATTTTGGGCTCCGATGCATCGATATTTCAGAAAAACATCGATGTTGTCTGACACATCAAAATATCAACATCCATGTCTTCGATACATCGACGTCCCAACCCTAGTTCTGAGGTTACTTATTGTGTTTAAAATTAATAAATATTTTCCTTTTAATTTTTGGGTTAAAAAATTGTATAACAATTATTCATTGAAAAGGCTCCTCTTCCCTCCCCCTCCAAGACTTTAGAAAAAATAACAATTAATTTGTTAATTATTTAAGTAATTTATTAAATAAGTCATTTATTTATCAGTAAATTGTATTTACTCGTCACTTTTAAAGGCTGTTTCACACTGGGCGAAGTTTTTCACTGTTGCATGTGACATTTTTATGTGTGAAAGCTCTCATTGTATGCTATACATTCTGGTCTTTTCATCACATAAAAAAACATTGTGTGTGACACTAACAAATGTCGCCCAGTGTGAAAATGGCCTTAGGCTTAGCTTCTTTTTTCAACTTTAAATCTATTTTTCAATTTATAAAAAGCCATACAATTTTATTATAGTGACATCATGAGCAAAAGACAAAATACTTAGTTAAATTGGTTTTTTTCCATAAGTCTTACATATCGACATGAATGCAAATAGTTATCTTACAATTATGGGTATTATTATTATTTAAGGGTTAAAATTTTAGGTCTTCACTTCAGAGGATAATCACAACTTGAATGGCTACCTTAAGGCCTAGAACTTAATAACAACATATTTATCATATATTTTAAAAAACACAGAAAAGTATATATGTACCTCATCATAGTCATGAGCCTTCTTCTGAATGTATATCTTTTATCTTCGTGCACGTTGTTTAGATCAGTATCCTATAAACAGATGAATATAAATTATTATTAAATAGAAGAAAGCCTGAAACCACACAATTTAGAGTATTAAGTCTCATATATATTCTATAAAAGGACAGTGGGATACTTGATATACATAATTATAAATACAGTAGAACCAAAAAAAACTGATAATAATCTGAACAATTTTTGGGGGGGATAAAAAGAAAGGATAATAGGAAAATTAAATAATGTGTGGATAAGTATATGAAGTAATATAAAGTTGTTAACATGTTAATACAGTAGTCTCGATAATTCGAGTTGGACGGGACTGGCACTAACTCGGATTACCAATAAACTTGGATTAGTGGAAATGTAGGAAAAATGTGAATTCTTCACTGAAAAATAATACATTCATATTTAATTTTCATTAGGGTTTTAAAATGATTTCATCATATTCTGTTTTTAATCACAAAACTCACTGTTACACACCCAACACCCGTGCAATTGTTTTCAGTGTGTTCACCTTTACTTACACGCAACAAAGCATATCTACTTTCACAGCAAACGGAAGATTTGGTATGTTTTCGTTCACTCATTATTAAAATGTCACGCAATGCTTTCGGTTAAAGATCTAACTTAGAACTGAAGAAGAATTAACAAAATAATAGGTATCCCTGAATTTGAATGTAAATACAGAGCTGCTCAGATAGGAAAGGAATTCCATGAAATAGTACGGAATAATCTTTACTAGCACCACTGTCCTGCCCTGTCCTAATTGTGTTTAACCCTGGAATACTAATGCTAACTAGTGAGCGCTTATTACTAAACCTTCGTAATTTTTACGAGCATTCATTTTATACTATCTTTTTGGGTTATACATGAATAAATAACAAATTTTTGTAAGTAATATATATTTTAATTATTAAAAACATAATTTTTCTCATCGATACTAATCAGTATCAGCAGCTTAATATCAAAATTTAGGTAAAATGAGCATAGTGAACTTAGCAAATAAAATTTGGAACAAGAATCACAAATATATGTATATTTTATTAAATAGGACATACCACGAACTAAACATTCTATACAATGAGGGTAAAATTGCACATAGCACATTGCTAATTTAAATTTAGAATATTCACAATACTTTCTTTTAAATAAATATCTTTAGTAAGAGTCACAATACTAATTAAGTAATTAAGTATTATAATTACATAATATGTAATTTAAATTGTAAATTGTTATTAAAATTTTGGATTATTTGGGATATTTGGGATAAAATCACTATATTTTTTCGACATTTATATCTGAACAGGTTTTAAGATCCTCTACTTCAAAATCATCATCTAGATCGGAGTCTAAAGTCTGAACTTAACTCGTTCATAATTCCAATTCAACCTACAGGGTCGCTAAACAATTTTTGTTGTGCCATTGTCATGTTTTAATAATAAAATATACAATAAATAATGTAAAATATAAAAAATAATCGAGAATTATATAACACGGTATTACTAATGCTCGTAATTATGACGAGCAAAAATTTACTCTTATTACTAAACCTTCGTAAAAATTACGATGTATGTTTTAAAATACTGCAACTTGCGATGACACGAGTGACAGTGCAGGTTCTATATCGACGAAATCTCAAGGACAACTGAATAGTGGAAGCACTCCTGGCAGCATACGTCCCTGCAGTCCCTTTAGATGTCACCACAGGTAAAAAACTAAGGTATAGTCGTAAAAAAGTCGAACATTAGTATTCCAGGGTTAATTAAGGAACCCGCTTCCCCTCCTTCTTCCAAGAACTCTCATTTGACTCGGATTATCAAGACTCCAAACAAATAACACAAGCAAATAATTGTTCACGTACATATTCGTTCTGTTGTCTGCAGTTCCAGATAATTAGGGTGACCATACGTCCCGTTTTGGCCGGGACAGTCCCGTTTTTTTAATCTTTTGAAGGCGTCCCGACGGTTTCCAAAAATGTCCCTTTTCCCGAAAACGGGACATTTTTGGAAACCCCGTTGCATGTCCCGTTTTTGGGAAAAGGGACATTTTATCCAGAAGATCTGGATAAAATGAAAAACTGTCCCGTACGCCATGAGATGTTTTCAATGTTAGTAAATATTTATTCAATTGGAGTAATTATCAATTTAAAGTTATTATAGATTCAGATGATTCGTCACTACCGTAATTCGAATTTAAGCCGAACTTCTTCGGCTTTAAATACTTTAAAATTGGAGAAAAAAAATCCGCCTCGAATTCTAGGTTTACTGATATTTTTAAAAAGTTCTTAATATTTTAAAATCGGGAATTTTAAGATATATGTAATTCGTACCTTCCTATTTTTATGTTATTTTACCATAGTAGTTTTTTCACTTTTTTTTAAATTTTTATAAAAATTATTATTAGTTCTGACTATTGAGAGTAAACAATTTTTACTAAATTGTTTCGTATTTTACTTCTTACTATAATTTTGTGAAAATTAAAATAAAAATTTGCCTGTAAAAATATGCAGTTATTTTTCCCTCAAATCCTCCCCCCCCCCCCCCCCCCCCCCACCGGTTATTTCTTTGTCCCGTTTTGGACAAACTTACTTATGGTCACCCTACAGATAATGAATTAAAAAAAATTGTTCATTTTCATTGAAAAAGATTTGTTGAGATTGTAACATATTCATAATTATTCTTGGTATCTTTCTTCAACAGAAATACCCCATATTCCATAAGTTGGAACTAAGGAATATACATATAAACTATACCAGGAACAATGTTAGGCATTTTAATAGACAATAAAAGCAGAAACCCTGTTACTCAGAACAGGCCCTGGTCGCAATTAATTTATTGTTTATTAATTATTATTATCATTTTAAGTTTCTGAGTAGTAGAAAATAAAAATAAAAAAACAGCAACTTTGGAATGAGGGAGCCTGTTATGGTACAAAATTACACAGCATGGTCAAGTAAACATTGGATTCAAAATTTAGATTAAGCATAAGCAGAAGGTAATTTATGGATTTATGGTTACTAATCATGATCTGGACTTATTAGTCAAAACAAAAAAACAACTGTAGGTTTACAAACAAGGTCAATTGTTAAGGTTGGTCAGTCATTATGTACATACCAGTCACTTCTCAGTTTACCTGAACACACCCTAGTTTAACACCAATCATTGCTCTTTTTCAGTTTAATCCAGGATCACTAGCGTTAAAAGCTTAAGTACTTGTGTTAAAATGGCAAATTCAAGTGATTTGCAAACTAGAGACCTATCATCTAACTGAACCATATTAGCAACATCAAACAGAACTTACTGTAAAATCAATAAGGTTATCATATCCAGTTTCACAAAGGAAGATAAGAACTCGCTCAAAACTTATACTATGATCATCGGAGAGTTCAGACATTATCCATTCACATAATTTAGCATACATTTCACTGTAAACTTCATCAACCAAAGCCTGCAAAATAAAAATCACTTTAGAATAGAAATAACTCTAGCACAGAAAGGGTTAATTTATCATCTACAATACCATACCAAAAAAAGTATAGTCACCTTGCTAAATATAACATCTGCAAGCATTCCAACATCAATAGATTCAAATTTCATATCCTCCATTAGTGTTTGAAATTTGTCTGGTGTCACCTTATTAAGAATACCCAAAATTTTTTTGAAACAGTGCTGGAAAACAAAAAATATAAAACATACCAAAATAAAGTTAGAACTAGGTAGGTGGATATCCACTATGAAAGAATAAAATAAAAGATTTTTGAGGAGTCAAGGATTTATATTTTCTTTTGACTGATCCTCTCTATCCTCAAAAATTGTATTTTATAAAAATAAGAACTGTTCTCTAAAACTAAGTAAAACATAATATACAGTAGGACCCCTTTAATCCGGAACCCTCGGTAATCTGGACGGTCTGGTCCTCCAAGGAGAATGCAAGCCGGCAACAATGAATATTATATCGCACATAGCGATATAAAAACTTGGAAAATGCACTGAAAAATTTAAATTTAAAAGGATGTTGTGTTCAGTATAGCTAACTGAAACTATAGTTAATAACATAAATTATAATAATAACATAAATTATATGTTAATATAAATACAGTACCTATACATACAATTTTTTTTTTTTTTTTAAAAAATCAGGTTATTTTTTTGACACTTAAGAAATCTGAAAATACCACTTATTGAAAACGCTATGCTTGAATTTGTCTGGATTAACGAGGTTATACTGTACATAAATTACAGACCACAAAATAATTTAAATCAAAGAGAGTTAAGTGGGATAATTCCATTCCAACTCTATGTATCCAGGTACAGGAAAATTACTAATTCACTCTGGGATTTCAAAATATAATAAATAAAAAAATATTTCCACCTGTTTACAATATTTTATAATACACCCAAAGGTGAGGGCTCTCAGTAAGTGTTTATTCACCAAGAGTGAGCGTCCCGTCTCAATATTATTTTACTTTAATCTTCATAGTCTTGTTTCAATGAAAAACAAATTTCAATGAAAAAATAATCTGGTTGGAGTGTGTTCAATTATTTTCTATTTTTTAGATTCTTTGGTGAGAAAATACTGTTTCATTTTTTTCTTAAAAATATTTATATTATTAATCTTTTGTAGAGTGGCTGGTAGTCAGCTGTAATATAGTAGTTAGAGACTAATTAAGTGGCATGTCTTTGTTTGGAAGTTTTGTGGCAAAGGGGGAATTTGATAAGTTTTCAATCTTTGTAATCTAGTAGAGTAAGTGTGAGACTCTGTTGGTAATATTGAACCATTGTTTTCTCTTCTTCATTTCTAGGGAAGCCTTTTTGAGCACTTCTTCCCACGTGGCTCCTCTGAAATATAGCAAGCTATTGTCAACATAAGAGATGACTTCAGAGTATGTTTTCTAACTCAATCATATTTTATTGACATAGATCAGAAAGAGCCAAAGGGACATAACGGTCCCCTGAGGCGATCCAAAGGTTACCTGAATGTTTGATTTAACTTGTTGCATCCTGATTTCTAAATAACTTTTAAGTAACAAATGCCTCGGATGGGCGTCTCATGGGACACAGTGCCAAATGCTTTCTTTAAGTCGATAAATATTGCAAGTAATTTTTGTCATTTAAGTCGCTAATAATGTTTTCAGTCAGTTTGTAAACTGCGTCCGTTGTACTTTTATTTTTCATTTTTTAATCAATTTTTGATGGATTTGTGAGGTGTATTTAAAAATAAAAAACTAGTAGATTTCCATTTCTTTTAACACATTGAGGACGGAGGTAAAACGTTGGTTTACACATTGAGTACGGAGGTAAAAACGCTGGTTTATTCAGTAGGACGGAGGTATATGCATGGGCCGTACTGATTGGACGCGCCGGCGCGTCCTCCCCGGCCTTTAGCTTGACTCACAATTAAAACGGACGCGTTATCGAGTCCTGCCGTCCTTTTGGCATTGCATTTTTTAACAAGCACCAGATTAAATATCTTAATATTTAGATGTTTTCTTTTTAAAAAAAATCTATTTAGCTTTGAAGAATCAAAAACCATTATAACTCTTATTATTATACTCTTAAAAATTTACAAAGACCTGAGGATTAAAAAAAAAAAAAACTTTGTTTCTTATGTATAACTGTATAATATAAAAAAACAACAAGTATTCTCGTAAATATTTATGCACTATAATTTGTTATTGCTCAGACTATAACTATATATATATATATATATATATATATATATATATATATATATATATATATATATATATATATATATATATATATATATATATATATATATATATATATATATATATATATATATAAGACAGTGTTGTGCATTAAAAAAAAGCTATAACTAACATAAATATATATGACTAATAGATACAATATAAAAGGAAACATGAAATTAGTTATGTAGCTAATACTACAAAAAAAACTATCTAAAATAAAGTGTAACAAAAATATATATCTAAACTATAAAAAAAGAAAATTTATATTAGGTAACATGGTAATTAAAACAAAAATCTATAACTAACTTTAAATTATGAAACTAATAAATACAACAAATAATACGCTAAATTTTTAATTTTTAGCTAATACTATAACAATATATATATATATATATATATATATATATATATATATATATATATATATATATATATATATATATATATATATATATATGTATATATACATATATATAAATTGAAAATGTTAGATAATAGTAAGAATATATTATAAACACATGTTATTTTTCCATACACACACATATATATATATATATATATATATATGAATATACACATTATATATATATATATATATATATATATATATATATATATATATATATATATATATATATATATATATATATATATATATATAATGTGTATATTCATGTTTTTGCCCCAAAAAAATTTATTACAACTTCATAAAGATATTGTTAAAACTTTTTTCCCTTTTTATATAACAGTATATCAGAAAAAGTATTATAATTATGCATTATCTTACCTTGAAAAAGACGTAAAATCCAATATTAGCGGGAGGTGTGTAGGGGAATTTCAGGGGCGATTTACTCGAAAAGTTTATATAAAAAAACCGGAGCCGAAGGTCACAGTAGGTACATGTACACTCTTAAGAAGCTAGAGAGACATTGATAGAACGTTTCCAAGAGCCTCTACCCCCACCCTAATGATACATACATACAAGGATTTCGGACGCGCTGGCGCGTCCACCCGTCCTTTTGGCTTTGCACACTGGACGCGCTGGCGCGTCCGCCCGTCCTCAACGTGTTAATTGTGAGACGTTTCGACCCTCTAAGGTCATCTTCCCATCACATCTTTTTTTTCATACTACAAATGAAAAACATAATAACAATATTATTAATAACAAATTTCTACAATTCCTTTTAACCTTAATTATTAACAAGTACTTTCAAAATAGTATTCTAACAATGCTATAAAAATATATTTAACAATTTATTTAATAAAACATTTTTTACTTACAAATTGCGTGTATTCACAATGAATTTTTAATAAATTGTTTTTACGTTAATATTAAAATTATTTTTCTCCATTATTAACGTAAAAAGTCCAGTCATGCACCATGACTTAATGAGCGAATTTTCAAAGAAATCTGCGTTTTATTGGCTTATGATAATATAGGAAAATTTTGGTTTAGAATTTGCTCGGGTGAAAAAAAAAATTGGTACACAGGGGTACGGGGTACAAAAGTCAAAATAGTATTTACCCTTCAAGATGCATGTCGTTGGAAAGCTCTTTAAGAGTACAGTAATTGTTGTTATTTACACTTTTATCATATTTTCACATAAAAGGGGGGTAAAATGGAAAAAACACGTTTTTTGACCCTATATGGTCAAAATTTGACCCCTAAATGGACTCCAAAAATTCTGGCCAACGAACTCATCCTTTCTTTTGATATTATTGACATTTTAAAATTTGTTTGAAATTTTTAAGTGCATTCTAAGGGGAGATATCGTCTGGAGTGACACATATATACATATATACATACATATATCTATAATATAAGTGGCAATGTCCTGATTTACTGACTGACTGACATAGAATCAACGCACAGCAAAATCTGCTTAACCGAGAGACTTGAAATTTTGAGGATATACTCGGTTCATATCATAGGCATCCACTAAGAAAGGATTTTGCGAAATTTTTATTTTTGTACCCAGGGGCACGGGGTACAAATGTCAAAGTAATGAATACTTTTAATGATTCATATCATTGAAAAGCTCTTTAAAAGTACAGTAATTGTTGTTATGTACAGTTTTGTCATATTTTCATTTAGGAGGGGGGAAAAATGTAAAAATATGTATAACTACATCTTATATAAATGAAGAGTGTCTATAAGTGTAATTTATACAAATCTACAGTTTACCCCAATTTGATGAATTTACACACTTTCCTTCAAAACAAGGGGAAGGTCACTGCCTACATGAGATTATGAAGTTAAAATGTTGGTACACAGGGGTACGGGGTACAAATGTCAAAGTAATGAATACTTTTAATGATGCATATCGTTGAAAAGCTCTTTAAGAGTACAGTAATTGAGTAATTGTTGTTATAGACAATTTTGTTATATTTTCATTTAGGAGGGGGTAAAATTGGAAAAATCTTTTATCTATATATATGTATAAAAATTTTTTTTATATTAATCAATATAATTATTTATATATATATTAATTAATTAATACACCCTTGTAGATCAATGGAAGAGAAGTATGATGGCTCATAGGTGTAGAAAATAAATAAAATCGTTATTTCATTTAAGAAACGTTTCGACCAATAAGGTCATCTTCAGTCTTGTTTAATTCTAAAATTCAAACAAAGATAATTTAACATTAATTCAATTTGATAGTTTTTAACATTTCCTTCTAATCTCACTGTGGTTCAATTTAACTTTAGATAAATAATTAATATAAAATATACTTACAAGTTCCACTTAATGTGTCATTGTATAAAATAAAATACTATCTCCATTAGAGAGGGTCTAAAATGAATTTTGTTAAAATTTAAATTTTAAAGGTTAAACTATAAATATCACCTTGCTCTAGCACACTGACATCGAAATAACATTTAAAGTTAAAATTTGACAAATAAACGTAATAAAAATGGTAACAATAATTAACAATGTAAAAAAGGAATAATATCACAGACCAGAAAGACACTTTACAAAACAGCTGTATATATGTAATCTTCAAAGCAATTAATCATCGAGAACATTCATCTAGTTAAACAGTAGTTCTTATATTTAATACTTAATTTATATAAATTTTAATTAGTTCCAATTGATTATTTATTGAGTAGTTAATGGTTTTAATGATTTACCCTTATTATTAAAATTATATTTTAATGCCTAATATAAAAAGTAAGCTGTGAATGAAATGATCAAACCATGTTGTTGACTACTAGCTCTATCTAGTAGAGAGTTTAATAACTAAAATGTTCCAAGTGCTTATTGCATATTATTACTGATATTTTAAATTCTTTATTATCTATTATTCTTATGTATTAAGTCTATTTTGAGTTTATTTTTTAAAATAAGTCAGTAACTAATATTAATGTTCTAAATGTGGTTTCTAATTATGATAAATATTAATTTAAAATGATAAATAAATTATTTTTTAAACTTTTTGAAAATTGCATTGTAATTCCTATTTATGTTCCCTGAATCTGTTTTGTGGTTTACAGTGTTGTCGATGTTTTTAAAGATATGAAACGCTTCGAGAATTCTACGTTTGTTCGTGTTATTCTCATATCCTAAGATTTTGATATTGTTGAAGGCAAAATTATGTTTCATATTGAAGACGTGTGACGATAATGCGGTTTTTTGGCTATTATTTTTTATATCATTCATATGCTGGTATTGTCTATTCTTAAGTTGTTGTGATGTTTCACCAATGTAAGATTTATTACAATTATCACAATCAATTTTGTATATTAGTCCTGATCTGTGGTCTTTGTCGATTTTATCTTTCATGTTGTTATAAAAGCTTGTCATTTTATCTACAGGTTTATACGCAATTTTTATGTGTTCGCAATCATTGCGTTTCATGATTTTATTAATTTGTTCGGAAACTCCTTTTATATAGGTTAGGCTAGTAAAATATTTTATGTGGTTTGTAGGTTCTGTTGTATTATCATTATTCTTATTTTCTAATTTATTTATCTGTTTATACCATAGAGCTTTAATTAATTTATAAGGGTATAGATTCTCAGTTAATTTGGAAAATATTCCTGATTTTATTTCTTTTATGTATTCTTGGTCTGTGACTCTTAATCGTGTAAGTATATTTTATATTAATTATTTATCTAAAGTTAAATTGAACCACAGTGAGATTAGAAGGAAATGTTAAAAACTATCAAATTGAATTAATGTTAAATTATCTTTGTTTGAATTTTAGAATTAAACAAGACTGAAGATGACCTTATTGGTCGAAACGTTTCTTAAATGAAATAACGATTTTATTTATTTTCTACACCTATGAGCCATCATACTTCTCTTCTATATATATGTATATAAAATCCAAATACCACTCTCTGACTGACACATCACGATATCTCTGAAACTACTGGACCTATGTGAATTTTGTAGGTGTGTTCCTCTTACCTCCTAGGTGATCGCTAAGTTAAGTTAGCTTCTTTTTATGAAAGTAAAATTTTTGATAAAT
Source organism: Gerris lacustris (assembly GCA_951217055.1). Taxonomy (NCBI): domain Eukaryota; kingdom Metazoa; phylum Arthropoda; class Insecta; order Hemiptera; family Gerridae; genus Gerris; species Gerris lacustris. The sequence continues at coordinate 42,267,808 of OX578276.1, forward strand.
AGTTTACCAATCGGGCGTTTGATTCAAGATGGCGGCCATATATATATATATAAATAAATATATATATGTTCTTTATACAAATCTACAGTTTTAGTCCGATCTCGATGAAAATTTGCATACTTAATCTTCAAAGCAAGGGGAAAAACACTTTCTACATGAATTTTTAAAATTTAAATATTGGTACACAGGGGTACGGGGTACAAGTAATGAATACGGGGTCAAAGTAATTAATACCCTTTATGATGCATGTCGTTGAAAAGCTCATGAAGAGTATAATAATTGTTGTTATGTACAGTTTTATCATATTTTCTCTTAGAAGGGGGGTAAAATGGATAAATATAGGTATATCTTACAAAAAAAGAAGAGTATCCGTATGAGAGTATATCTTTTATACAAATTTACAGTTTGATCCTAATTTGATGATTTGATGATACGGGGTCAAAGTAATGAATACCCTTCATGAAGCAAATTTGTTGAAAAGCTCTTTAAGAGTACAGTAATTGTTGTTATGTACAGTTTTGTAATATTTTCATTTAGGAGGGGAGTAAATTTAGGATATTTGCAAATTATCTTATCAAAGAGAAGGGGGTATAGAAATAAGTGGGAGGGAGAGAATATAGATATTTTCTCGAGTAGATATTTTTTCGAGTAAAATAATTTAAATGTTTCTTGATGGTAGTTTATAAACTTATCAAATAAATATAACAATCCGTAGCGAAGCACGGGTATCCAGCTAGTACATACATATATACATACATACATAAAAAAAAGTGTTAAATTTTAGGAATCGATTCAGAATGGTCTAAAACGGATTTCCATGGAAAAATTTTTCAAAAATTCGCATTACAAAAATTTTGAAGCCATTGCATAATGGCCATAGCGTAATTTTCTTTGAAAATTCGCTAAAACAATTAATTAAAAATTCAATGTGGCTACACGCAATTTGTAAGTAAAAAATGTTTTATTAAATAAATTGTTAAATATATTTTTATAGCATTGTTATTATACTATTTTGAAAGTACTTGTTAATAATTAAGGTTAAAAGGAATTGTAGAAATTTGTTATTAATAATATTGTTATAATGTTTTTCATTTGTAGTATGAAAAAAAAAAAAAAAGATGTGATGGGAAGATGACCTTAGAGGGTCGAAACTACTTCGAATGAATTTTTAATAAATTGTTTTTACGTTAATATTAAAATTATTTTTCTCCATTATTAACGTAAAAACAATTAATTAAAAATTCAATGTGGCTACACGCAATTTGTAAGTAAAAAATGTTTTATTAAATAAATTGTTAAATATATTTTTATGGCATTGTTAGAATACTATTTTGAAAGTACTTGTTAATAATTAAGGTTAAAAGGAATTGTAGAAATTTGTTATTAATAATATTGTTATAATGTTTTTCATTTGTAGTATGAAAAAAAAAACAAAAGATGTGATGGGAAGATGACCTTAGAGGGTCGAAACGTCTCACAATTAAAAGAAATGGAAATCTACTAGTTTTTTATTTTTAAATACACCTCACAAATCCATCAAAAATTGATTAAAATATACAATTAATAAAGGTGTTTATTTTTTACGTTTGTTGAAAAAAAAAACAAAAAAAGTAATTTTATTTTTCATGTATCCAAACTGATTTTTGGAATTTTTTTTTTTTTTTTCAAGGTGACTAATTAATCTAGTTTTTATACATGTTTGCAATTATTTTACTTATTTTTATTTTGGATAAAACTGAAATGGGTCTACAGTTGGAGGGGTCAGTTTTATCTCTCTGCTTATGTATAAAAACAGCTTTGTTTAAAATACCAGGGAATACACCTTGTGTTAGATATAGCTTACTTAGATAAGTTAAGGGTTTTATTATGTCATCTTCGGATATTTTAAGAAATTGAGCTTTGATATCATATGTATCTGTTTATAGACTTAAAGTCAAACATATTTAGTCTTTCATGCAAGTTTATATGTCTGTTGTCTATCCTGTTCTTTCATTGTCGATATCTTTCTGTATATCACCAGCTAGTTTTGCACCAATATTGCCAAAATATCTATTCAGATTATCAGCTATGTCTCATATATTCTTTATAAAGTATAAAACCCATCTTGGCTGAAAGGTAGCATCGCAACAGATTAAGCCATTAACACCTAAACGTCCATTAAATGTATTTTATCTGTATTTGTTGCTAAAGTTCTTTTAGACAAATCCCACCTTTCACCTATATCTAAAGGATGGCTTGGACCACTGGGACCTACAATTCTCTAGGCCCGTGCGGGCCCATAGTTACGCCACTGAAACAAACCCTAATTAATATTTAATCTAGATTCTATTTTTTAGAACAAAGTTTCTTATGGCATGATTCAGTGTCTGGAGCCCGGGAGTGAATAACTTAAGTAAAAGATGGCCGATTTAGTTACAATTTGGTACACATGTTCATTTTACCAATGCCCAGGATAAGTTCATTAAAAAATCCCATAGCACCACACATATATATTTTTTTAACTTTTAGCCTCTCATGTACCTAGATTGTATTAACTCTACTATTTGCCTTACTTATATCACAATGGCTAAGATTAAAAAAAAGTATTTAATACTCACTTGTTTTGCTTTATCTTCCATGGATAAATCTTTAATACTCTTTGTAACACCATTTTCAGATTTTTTTCCCTGTTTTTTGAAAAAATAAAAATAATAATAATAAAAAAATTGAACACATGAGTGTGTAATTTATTATTTTTACAATTACAGTAGAACCTCCCATACCCGTCACCTACAGGACCAGAGCATGGTCGGAACACAAAAAGGTCGGATAACCCAAGGAACAAAGAAAAGCAAATATTTCAGAGTAAAAATTAAATCTTTATTATTAAAAATCAATTTACGTACTCTAATCTGCTTATGTAGGTATGTAAGAATATTCAAACTAATCTTGTTAAGGAATACGCTTCAAAGTCTTTCGGAATCTTTTCCTAATATTTAATTGTTGTTACCCTAACTGGTAACTCTGAAGCTAGTTTTAGAACAGACTCACCTTTGTCAAGCTGTTAAAGAACATCTAACATCTTTAGTAATGTACACAAAACCCATTTTTGTTTCAGTTGAGCCGCCATATTCATTAAAAATATAGTGTAACACTAGATTGTAAATATGGAATGACACGCACGATTCTAAGAAACGAAGTCTAGCAATCAGTATCAGTACGATAATAAAGTTACTACTTTTATTGTTTATTGTTTACAATAACAATAGACTAGCTACTTTTATTGTTTTATGGGAAATTTTCAAAAAAAAAGTGACACTTTCACTGTCCGCGAGTTGAAAAATTCCATTACTTGCACGGTCATAATTTAAAAATCTACAACCCCACAAACATTTTACTATAGATTAAATTTGTCATTTTGGTGTGGTCAGATTCTTGAATATCCTTTTTAGGGAGGAAAAATTTAAATTTATTTATTCTTAAAGGTCACAATAGTTACGTTCCAGCCCCTTGTAACCTTAGTTACCATACTCAAAAATGTTCAAAAAAATATTATTCTCTGACTTTCTAACTATGAGCCTAGATAGGAAATATAATGTAGTTTGTGGTACTATATTTTAGGTTTGTTCCAACCACACCTCAAACTAGTTTCACACTGTATGACGCATGTGCATTAGCAAAAAACGTTCAAACGTGGTCCGATACGCAAGTGTCGGACAGTTCCAAACCAGTTTGAAGTGTGCTTGGAACAAACCTATAATTTTTTTATTATTTTGGTGTAATTTGTCGGGGGTTTAATAGAATCGGTCTACGGTCTAACTATCGGTCACGATAGTTAAGTCACAATAGTTACCAAGAATTTGGTTGCACTGCTTGACTGAGGGCGGGATTTCAGAGTTTAATAGGTAACAGAATAAATAAAGTTCGTCCCCGTGTCTTCTGTTGTAAGCCTTGGTCACACAACAATTCTCTTCAAAAATCATGGGGCGTATGTTTATTTAAAGTCACAATAGTTACCACTCATTTTAGTACTTAAAAGTGCATTTAAAGCTTTTTTATATTTTTTTGGGAATACCATAGTAGTATACAGAAAACTTATGCTTTCCTTTGAAAGTATTAAATACATTAGGGCGGCTTGGCCACCATGTTTTAGTTTATAAATCACGATAGTTACTTTTCACATACATAATCTTATATAGATGTTCAGCGTCAAAATTTTCAAAAATAGGTGTGCTCAGAATTGTCGAATTGTCACTTTTTTGAAAATGACCCTTATACTCAATATTCTGATAACGATGAAGTTCAATTGTGTCAGATTAAACTACTTTTTTTTAAACCAAGCGGTCGGTTAAACCATGGTTGGATATTCCGAGGAGTCGTATATCCCGAGGTCGGATATGGGGGGTTCTACTGTAGTATTATTAACTTCTTTTGTCAGGTCAGGAAAATCAAAAAAAAAAAGTGGAGGGGAGCCAATGAAATCACTAGAATTAGAATTCGAGAACGTCAGGCCAATTGGGCAAATTAAATTTTCCCTAGTAATAGCCTGAAGCAAGAGAAAGATGTAGACTTAGTGGAAGAAGTTAAAATGAATGCTAAAAAAATTACCAGTTCAACTTGTCAACTGGAAGTTTATAAGGACATAGTGTACAAATGGGCCACAATCCTCTTCCAGTGACATTTTTGGTTGCCATGTTGGCCCTACCTACTAGATATCAAAATCTTGAGCTCCCCCCTTTTTGATTTTCACAGGCTGTCATAGTTAACGCTTATCTTGGCCTAACTGAAAATGTGTTAGCGTTACCCTTTGTATTATAATATGTACACTTAACTGTGAATAATTATTACTACATATATATTATCGTAAAATATATATAAATATTTATAAATAATTAGAACCATTAAAAATGTGTTCAAATGCTTCATTACCTCCTCTGAACCATCTTCAAATTTCCAATAATTTTCACCAGGTTCTAATACATCTGAATCTGAAAATATAGAAAGATAGATAAAACTTATAAAAAGGTCAAATACGATATTTAACTTTGTGGAAGCCTACTTAAGTGATGAGTAAACTGCCTCATGCATGTGGCACATTGTTTCGTGTTCTCATCTCTAATGAGTCCAGCAGACAAATGATTAAATGCATTGCTAGGAGCAACTAGTAGTTTATTTCTATTCGGGGTATATTTTTAAATTTCTCTTTCTTTATTCTATCAATTTCAGACCTATATTAAAATAACTAGCAGGGTTTCCGGCATTACTCAGATTACTATTGGTTTTAGTAGTATTTATTGTAGCAAAATTTTTAATAATAAAAAAAAAATAATAATAATTTAGTACCTCTGGATTTACAGTGTTCTTAGACTATTTTTATGTTTTTGGATTAAACGTACAGGTACAAACTTACGGTATAAACTTCTTAGTATAACGATTCCTTAGCCAAAGATCTCACCACTTATTTCTCCTATATAGTAGGGTCCTAATTAATAAATCAATCCTTATGCCTACTTGGACCTATGGAATTGAGCTCTTGGGTAGAACCAAGTACTCACATTCACATAGACTCCAACGGAGTTGTAGCTATGGTTTGGACGGGGCCCGCTCCATCAAGGTTGTGAACAGAACCAATCAACTGACACAATCCACAAGCAAAAAATCTTGAGGAATAATTATAAACACACAATCTATAAATCAAATAAAATATGGTAATGACCACATTGGTCATATACAGCTCAGACCGCTCTAGTATGTTGTGCTGTGTGTATTGCACATTAAAATAAAAACCTTTTAAAACTTTAGTTCTTTAAAACTATTACTACGTTCACACATCGTTTTGGAAACGGTTTTGAAAACGATCCGCTAGTTCAAAACGCTGTACGAACGGAGATCGATGGATCGTATCGGGTTAGATCCGCTCCACCAAAAATACGTGATCCGATCGGGGGATCGAAATTCAAAACGCTCGTATGAACAGGTCGCGGAGGGGATCGAGATATCAGGTTATTTTAATCTTTTCCACTTTTTAAGTTCTTGAAGCTTTTAAGTTTTCGTGAGCTTCCGTTTCTTTTTTTTTAAACTGCAAAAACGTTTTTAAACAAAAGTTAATATTATAAAGAACCTGTAAAAACATTTAATAACATGTAAATAAAATGTAAAAATTCGCGGACATATTAGGTAACAAGAAAGAAGGTTTTACTCGTGACGTCACCGATACGAGATTTCGAAAACAAATATTTCGATCACCTGTATGTTTTGTTGTGTGAACGGGAATAGTTTTGAAAACGAATTGGATCCGAAACGCTTTCAAAACGATGTGTGAACGTAGTATATGTTTCTGGGGGACAGCTGTCCCCCTTTGAAACGCCAATTAACTCTTAATCTCACCAATCAAGGATTCTTTGAAAAATTATGGACTCCCTATTACATGTTTCTGACCTTCTAATCAAAATACATACTCCGAATGACCTCCATAAGTCATGGTAGATTTTTCTTACATTTATTGTCAAACCTTTTTTTTTTTTGTTTTTTTATTAAATAGAAATAATAATACATAGGCTATAACCATCCTGAAGAACCAAGGAATACATTGGTAAAAGTATCATTTAAATTGGTACAATGGTTATTGAAAAATTCCCTCTCCTGGTTGAGCTATGCCTATTCTATTTAGACAAATGAGGATGTTATGTTCCCCCATGTTTTATCCTGTTTAACTCAGTTGATTTTATTTCTGTGCATCAGGTGCAAAGATTTTAATGTGTCAAGGATTTTAAAGTGTCACCGGCTTTACAATATGTTTACCCTTAACTTCTGACCTGTCATAAGATAATACGGTTGAAGTACCTTATTGATGGTGTCGCACCTAGGATTGATGAAAATCAGTTTCAGGGATCGCTTCTTTGTCTAACAGTTCTTTAGACAAAGGAATATCATCTCTCTAGTGTATAGAAATGATAATATTCATTAATTAATCTAAACAAGAATGTAGTCATTTCGATAATATCAGTGATAACGTCAAGGCTACTTCAACTGATAATAAGAAGTTAAATGTACTTCCGACAATCTTTTAAATATTTAATATAAATATGATAAAAGGCAAAAATTATCATCAAATAGGATTTTTATGATATAAAAAGTTATGTATTTTACTAAATGGGATGTAAGAATCTATACACAATTTGGGATGTTTGAACTAATACACACTTTGGACCATTTGAGAGTGAAAATGGGAGGGGCTTAGGTTACAGCTTTTTGAATGATTTATACATTTGAGAGGTTTACACAGCCCTGTCCGACTCCCTAGGGTGGGGGTTTGCCCAAGTTTGCCCGATGGCAGCGCCGCTCACGTTTTTAACGAATAAAGTGACTAATAAACTAACTAAAAACCATCGATATCTAATAGTAATAATCGATAGCTAAAATCCAAGCTAAGCCGAGTGAGTTTTTAGCGGCCATTGTGTTTTACTCTCTTGTGAACGTGAACGAAACATATCTGCTTTTGCTTTGTGTCTTTCACACTGTGTTAAGTGTTATGTGTTCTTTCTCTTAAAGTTCTTTTCTTATTAACGTTTGTGGTTTTTGCTTCTTTGAGAATGGTCAGATCTTGTGATGTGTTTGGTTGTTCCAGTCAGGCACCTCTGATGAAATGCTTTGATTGGCCTAAAGATGCAAGAAGGTTCGTTAATCTTTATTATTATTATAACTTTGGTAAATCTAAGTTAATGCGGCGACTCGACTTATTTTTTGTCAAAGGGATATCTAATTCTCCTATGTACAAATCACACTTTCGTTATTTTTTTGATGCATAAATCATACAAATGTAGTGGTTGACAAAGTGTAACAAAAATGAAGTATTACAGTAAATAATTAATAGTTAATTCTCAACCGCATTAACTTAAGATTAGCTCAACTCTCAGGGTGATTCAAAAAGAATGAACCGATTCCATGATTAAATATTTTATTAAGGAGAAATAGCAAAACAATTGAACTTGTAATACAAGCATTCTACTCATAGTCCAATCCCGTTAAAACATATCAGGATTGATTATGCTTCTACGTGTTTGGGAAGAACAACAATCATATCAAATTGATCCCGATAGGATTGTTGTTATTCGATGCTTTAAGTTATCCAGCTCAGTTTTTTAGTCACTGATTTAGTTTTTGCAAACTCGAGAACACAGAATGCCTTGTCTTGAGAAGCCCCCATTTTATTTTGACAGTCAACAAAGAGCTGAGCATCTTGGGAGGCTGATGCACCTGGAGCAGACACACGGCTACCATCTGAAACTTAGAACCCTAATATTCCACTCACTCATTCTGATTTATACATTTACTTACAAAATTTGATCATGGAATCGGTTCATTGTTTTTGAATCACCCTGTTTATATATATATATTATCTGTGTTATATATATGTCTGTGTATACATGTGTCATCCATGGAGTGAGTGCACCTGGGGTGAATGACTAAAATAATTTTAGTTGAAATTTGAGCTTCTAGGCATTAGCCGTCAGCCCTAAATGGTATTAAACTAAAAAGTTGAAAAAAATTAGTCCAATTAACCCATTCAATGCGGGTGGATCCATGCCGTGCTAACGCACCTGGCGGGTGGATCCAAGCCCCTTCCTTTCAGCCCTCTGTAGCTCTATTCTCCATGCCTCGAATAGAACCATCTTGCAAGGCTCTGTCAGGCCCGCTGATGTTTGTATCCACAGTGGATCCAAACATTTTTTTTTAATTTAACTTTTAAAATTGTGTAAATTTTATTCAGTCAGGTAGGTAGGTTCATAAATTGGATTACGCATTCAATGGGTTAATTAAATATACAGGGTGTTCTTTCTATGAATTTTCCAAAAAATGTTAAGAGTGAAGTACCCTTGTCTTTAAAAATCTCAAAAATATTTATTTACAAAAGTTGTTCAAAATTAAAAGTTGTCACATTTTCAGTTTGATCACCCAAGTACAAATTCCTAATTGTCTATGCTTTGAATGCAATAAGATTACAAAAAACAAACAAGGAAAATAAAATTTTAATGTGTGAGAATGTGTTCTAAGCGAGTTATAATCGAAAAAATGAAAATGTTATTGAGAAAATAGCTTCATTTTTTTATTTCACTTTTTATGCCATCTATTTATATGTATATATGTTTTTTTCAGATGGATATTTGAACCTTTGCTGATGAGCTTCAAACCCTGAAATGTTTTTCCACCTGTAATCAGTCGACCCTCACAACATATAAAACTCTTTTTTAAAAACCCTTCCTCATAAAAAAAAAATAATAAAGACAATTATTCACTAGACTACATTCACTAACCTTAAATTCACTTAAATTGCTGTAAATTAACTTTAGTTTGCATGATAAGGGTATTTTTTTATTGCATAACTATGTATTAAAACATTGTATTTAACCTTATTGTACCTTTTATGTGAATAAAACAGGCTTTTTATTTAATTCTGTTTCTATAATGCTTATATTTCAACCCTTCCAAATATTTTTAATAAGATTTATTTTAGAAGTTGATTGTTCTTCTTTTCAATGCAGAGGGAATTTATGAAATCCTTAACATTATAATATTATGGAAAATGATTTTTCATTTTTGAGCAATAGGAAAATTTACACTTGTGTAAATTATTTTAAAATTTGATTTGCTGAATTCATAATTATTATTATCTAATTATCCAGGTTCGTTATGTAGGTAATATAATTAATATTTCAAGGCACTGAAATATGTATATTTTTTTAAGAAGTGGATAAAAAAGAGAAATTAATATTTCAATTTTTAAAAGTAAGGAGGAAAAGAAATTAGCTTATGTTTGAATTTGAAATTCCCGGTTTTTGGCGGGCATTTAGTACTGCGTTTTCCCTTGAACGTGAGCAGCGCTACTGTATAGTTTCCCCACTCTAACCTTGTCAAAACTTTCTTAAGAGGGGAGTCGACTATCTCTACTATTAGATATCGATGGGTTTACATTCCTTTGTCTTAACAGAACATTTGAGTGAGGCCCCGCCCACTAATTGGGGAACTACGCATCTATGATGTTTAAATACGGATAGAATCCTAATTTGGAATTTAAAAGTTAGGTGTTTCCATGAGTGGTATTGACTCCGTATTCAATACACCAATCAATAATAATAAATAATTTGATAACCAATTTGTTATGTTTGTTTTTAAAAACAAAACTAAAAATGACAAATAAAAGTTATGTTGTTTGGTTGAGTGGAAGTTTCACCAGAAAAACCGCTAGGGGGGCTCAAACTCTCACTCTGCACATGCTTCAGGATCGAGTTCAGGTGTTCCATGAAACTCGATCCAGATACAATCCCAGAATTTAGTGTATTTAGATCTAAATTGTGTTGGAACTGACACGTGACAACACAGATGACAAGTTTATTATTTATTATATTTAATACTTTAATTATTGTTCTTGTGTCATTAAAAAGCGTTTAACAATCCTTGTTACCATATTGATTGATTCATAGTTTAGTAAAACTCTATCAAATTGTATTCAATCCGTACTGAATCTAGGTTTCCATGGACTAGATCCAATAACTGTATTCAACCCATATTGAAACATCATGGAAACATTCTGAGCCTCTTTCCTCACTCCTTTATCAGTGGATTTACCATACTTTGAGATGTTGGAAACTATACACATTTTATGATGTTGTTACCCAAATTATGTGGTGCTAGAATTCATAAACAATTAGGGATTTTGAAATTCAAAAGAGTAACTATCCTGCATGATTAAAGGCCTCCTCCTGACTGTTCAAGTTAAAAATCAATCCAACCTTAGCACTATAACAATCCACAACCTGACTACTTGATTAAAAATGTGGCTTATTACGCATTATAATATTGGAGGCTAATCTTCATTGGATTGATCTTAGTTTGTTTTACCTATTGTAAGTGCCAGAGAAAAAATACCTTAAACCTGGAATGCTAATGGTAGTCGAATCAACGAGCACAGTTTGAACTTTAACCTTTTACTCAGAGTATGCGATGGTGATGGGTACCCCATCACCATGCAGTGCTTGCACTGGTTAGCATACACTCGTTTACTGGCAAATTCCCGTCAAGCTACTTCGTTGATTCGACTAATGTTAAGTAATAAATTTAGGGAATTAATTGGTCGTTGAATGAGCCTATAGCCTGGGAAAATGGCCCAGGGGAAAAGGGCAATAGGCCTAGGGATAAGGGGCAATGGGCCTAGGGTAATTGGCCTTGGGCCAGAGACCAGTGGCCGAGAATCTGGGGCCTGGAGCACTTAGTAAAGGGCCTAGGGCTTTTGGCCTGGGGCATGGGACCTGGTGCGTTAATGTTCACTCAATTTCAGATTCTTCTGATGTTCCTACTAAGTTATTTGTCATCAAATGTTTGTATATCTCACTAAAAGATTTAATTTTGAGTTCTTAATAGTTTTTTTTTTTTTTTATATAAAAGTGTAGTCTCAACCCAAAAAATGTATTTTCTGCATATGTTAGGGCTAATTCGGATTGTACGTGTCCTGAAAATTTCTTCGAGTTGGACCTCTACCTGGTTTATACACAGGAGGGTTGTTTTTCTACAAAAAATGAGTGGAGCACCGCGAAGCGGTGCGGAGCGGCTATAGAAAATTCAAGGGTACACAAAATTAAGGTTTTTAATTTAATATGCGGGATTTTATCACCTAACCTCAAAGTGGGGGCACGTACAATCCGAATTTACCATTATATGTTAGTCAAATCGACGAAGGCTTAGTAATACCAGCCATCCAATTACCATTAGCATTTAAGGGTTAAGGGTGGTTAGAGATGGTTGGAGGTGGCTCTAAATCTCGGCCTGGCACGTACAATATGAATTTACCGTTTTACCAATTACATTTCATATCACTGCACTAGAAATGTACTACAGCTATATCTTTTGGTAGTTTTATTTCGCTACCTTTTCCATATTTATCATTTAATTATTTAGTCCAAAGTTCATTTAATTATTACATACTACCAGCAAGCAAAGTAGAAGCGAAAAATGTCTTTATCACAAAGAAATTTACCCCAACATAATTATCATGAACAAATAACTAATAAAACATAATTAATATTAATGACTTACCTTCAGTCCATTTTTTACGAGGTATGTAAAAAAATTTTGGAACAAATGACATTGTTCAAAATTAATATGTACACTATAAGAAATAATAGCTAATTGATCCTATCCAGAAAATATAAAACAAACGAAATTTAATTAACTTATAAAATAGAAAATAAATGTTTAGAAACCATCCAAGAGTTGGGAATCACAGCTCTGGCAAGTCTGACAAAAAAACGACGCTTTCGATTTCGATGTATACTATCGAGTTTCAACCATTGTTTTCGATTATCACAATCGATATCGGTATTTATCTCATATATCGATAGATTTATAGATCCGGAATCCGGATCCGTTTCTTTTGACAAGATTGATATCCAAGAGAATTTCTTTTTTTTTACATCTGATCTGAGATCTGAGCAACAAAGGGATTATAATATATTAATCATTTATATTGATAAGTTTTTTTTATTCTTTGCAAATTAGCAATAACACTTTTTTATCACAAGCCGATAAAAATAAATATCGAATTATTTGTAGAATTTTCGTTAGATTAGTAAAGCTCATCACAAAGTCCAACTTCTTCAAAACTGTAAATGGGTATTGATAAGTTAAAAAATTAAATTTCTCTGCAATCATTACTCAATTCCCCGAGACGAGATAAAACTAGATATGCACTTATCAAAAGGCAAAAGAAGCCTCTCTATCTCTATCTAATTAAGGTTTTAATTTAAACTTAAAGCGACATTCCTTGATCGTCAGAAAATAAGCTTGTGAACAATTTTATCCACTGTAGAATTACGAAAAGGGTACCTTATTATGTATGCACTAAGAATTAACAGAATAATCTAAATTTGATAAAACAATAAAACGCACTGCGGAATTTGGCATATGGTGTAAGTGAATTTATTGATCGTTATCAAGCTCAAAGCTGTGATAGCTAATCATGATTATTTAAATAAGAACTAAACTACACACAAGTAGCTGCATTCCCGTGCTTCGATAAGGAGTGCAAATTTTAATTTCATAGATTTATAAAAGTTTTGCTAATCGAGAATATCAAGATCCCATCCAGTTTTATTAATCCCCCCCTTAACCTTTTTACTACCTATGGATTCAATTTTTTTTTATAAGAAATTATAATTGATCTCGATTACTGAAGCATTTTTAAAAGCTAACTCTTCCAGAAAAGAGGCTCCGTCCAGCATTATCCCTATGTTAAAATCTACTTATTAATAAGAGTTTACTAACAAAAAAACCTTTTTCCCAAGTATTACCTTCCTAAATTCGGAACTCCAGGCTGGAGCCTGGGCTCAATTTCCCTCTCTTTTACTATGATCACGATTTTATCGTATTTCCCCCTCAACTGGTTTTGAAATGGTAGTATCGTAGTTCGTAGAGTATTGTCTGCTCTAATATAAGGATTGTCAAATATTGCCTACTCATATCAAACACATAAAACTAAGCAGGTTTCAACTTCATGTTCCTAACGAATTAAATCACATGATTCCCTTTTATAAGTAAATATGGGGTTTAAACAAACTAGGGTTGATTAAAGGTGAATCCCGCCACTTTGATAGATACAAGCAATTGAGTGGAATAGGAGTATGTTATCAAAGTGGATCGGTGACAAGATATGAGGGCATGGCAGGGATACAAACTAATGTTATAAATTCAAGTGATATCAGTAGTGTAGCCATAAGTAAAGGTAAATACAGACTGCTCTGACGTGACGTGGGAACACGTCACGTCAGACATGAGGCGGTGTTCACATTGACCTGACGTCAAGCATATGAAAGAACACACTTCGCGCATGTTGCCTTTCCCAACAGTTAGTTTTGACATGATGAAAGAAGTAGAAATGGCTGCTCTGTGTACTGCAGCCATTTGCTCGTCTAGAGAATGGGTGCATCCTATCAATGTGGGGCGAGATGAATTCGGGGAGTTCCAAAATTTAATGCCTCAACTAGTAGAAGATGAAAAGCGGTTTAAGTGGTATTACCGGATGACAAAAACTGAATTCTACCATCTCCTAAGCTTGGTTGGTACCGACTAACAGTAATTAAAGTGCCTGACTCTTCTGACACCTTCCCACAACTGAAGAAATATCTGGAACTTTTGATATCCTTCCCACGTGTCATAAGGCGTCAGATAGCATCATACCACGTCACGTCAGACCAATATGAACATAAACTCACAAAACCCTTTGTAACATTTTTATATCACACGCATTATGATGTGGGCCCAGGCATTCCCACGTCACGTCAGAGCAGTCTGTATGCACCTTAAGATGCAGAGGGAAATAAATTTGCTGACCTTGTAGCAGGACTAAATTCCGGCACAATTCCCTCTGCACCAGAGCCCCTCGCGGGCATCTTACATTGTATCATTAAGGCAACACGAATAAATACCTCCAAAGAGAATTTAAGGAAAAATCTCCCAGGATAAGACAATTCGAAGAGTTTATTAAAGAACCCTCTCAAGGAATTACTAGAAGTGTATTAAGTCTTAATAAGATATCATGGCAGAAATTGACAGGCTTCTTAACAGAGCACTGCCATTTAAACAGGCCATCTACAGCTACTTGGATTGGTCAATGAATTAACATTTAGGCTGTGTGACAAGGATGAAGAAACTACTTTAAATTCGATTTGCCAATGGCCTAAGTTGCTTAAAAAGTTGATCGTCATTAACTCGTTAAGCAACCCAAGGAATTGGAAAATCTGTCAACCATGTTGGTCAGGTCAGACCACCCTCCGAGAACAGTCTTTCTCAACTACACTTCTATCTATTTTCTAATACCCAGGCCCGCAGTTCAGATTGGATTAAACCAGTTAGCCTTGTCCTGTAGAGTGCATCTGAGTGTTTCTATACATACTTTTCAATCTCTCCTAGCTTTTTTTTATTATTTAAAGTTGATTTTTTGGATTACTCCCTCGGCACTGCATTATTCCAAGCATTTGTCTGTTATGAACGTGATAATGAAGGCTGATCTTCGGAGAGCCAACGGTTCTGCCAAGAGAACTGAAAAAATACTAACTAATATGCTGATGGCATTCTGCCAAGGAATAAAACTGTCAGAGGAGTAAAGATCAAATATGTATAGGGGAAAATATTTTCTACAATCCAGGTGTGTCAAAGAACCCACCTTGTGATCAATGATGACAAGACTAGATCACATTTATGCGCAGACTATTGGTCCGATTTTAATAAAATTTAGATAGTACATCTAAATTAGCCCACAGAAGATTCCACAATTTCAACCTTCTGGGCTAATATAATATTGAATAAAAAAAATGTGACCCTGGTGGAAATCAAAAGAGGTCCAAACTACTTCAATGTCTTTTCTTACTTCAACTACTTCAAATTATTTCTTTGAAATTATTTTAATGCTCACATCTTAACCCATTGAATGCGTAATCCAATTTATGAACCTACCTTAGTGGCTGAATAAAGTTCACACAATTTTAAAAGGTAATTAAAAATAAAAAATGTTTGGATCCACTGTGGATACAAACATCAGCGGGCCTGACGGGGCCTTGCAAGATGGTTCTCCTCGAGGCACGGAGAATAGAGCTACTGAGGGCATAAAGGGAGGGCTTGGATCCCCTGTGGATCCACCTGCCAGGGGCGTTAGCACAGCATGGATCCACAGTGGATCCATGGATTGAATGGGTTATGATTTAAGACACATCTATATTTTGAAATCTTTCTTATAATATTTTTACTTTATTATTATTTACACCCATGTGACTATTCGTCCAATGATAGGGCAAGAGGAATGTGTCCCACAAATTGGACTTTATTCTCTTTACTATGAGGTAGTTCCATTAAATCTCGGCCAAAACATCAAATTAAGATTGTAGAACAGTTTTATCTATCCTATAAGTCTTAAATATAAAAATGCTCACCCAAATTAATTTTCAAGATAAGAATAAATAAATAATAAGCCAACAACATCATAGTTAAGAGCTAAGTGAAAATTGAACGTTTAATTTCACACATAGATACACACGTTAAAGTTACATTTACAAAATAAAATACACCCTTAAATTAAAACACCGCTATCACCACCTTTTGAATGTGCAGAGTGTTACAAAGTGACGAACAATGAGATAAAAAAATGCAGGTAAACCTATTAGTAGATGTAAAATCACTGGTTGTAAGATATTAACTTAAAATAAACAAAACAAGTACAATAAGTAAATTAAATTAAGGTATACAAAAATTTGGGTAATAATAATAATAATTTAAGACTTTTGCTTCAAGCAATCTTCAACTTCGTCAACAACACTGACAAGTTTCTTCCATTGAATAGCACTCAGAGAAATTCCTGTAACATCACATAATACAAAAAATATAACAAGATGCTTAGTTAATTGAAAGACAAGTTTTTGTTAAGAATATGACTATTGAACCATAAATTCAAGAAAAAAATTCATCAGATTTTAAAAAATAAGTGTGCAATTGTATACATTTTACTAAAACAATGCTTATTTAATAGTATGACTATCTTAAGAAAACAATAAGGTAGCATTTCTCATATCTAGATAAAGAGACTTCTCATTTAATGAGCAAGTTTAATGAATCTGGGGGCAAGATTCCAGCGTTTCAATGAAATACAGTGTTTTAAGCACTATTGTAAGCTAACACACAACATATGGATCAATTACCACATTCACACATAATTTTAGAAACAATATTCAAAACGATCAGCTAGTTCTGGATCAGCTGGCTGTGTAAATGGAGAACGATGGATCGTACGGGTTCAAATCCATTCCACAAAAAATGGGTGATCGGAACGAGGGATAGTATTCATAACGCCTGTATGAACATGTGGAGGAGGGGATCGAGATATCAGGTTATTTTACTCATCCCCACTTTTTTAGTTTTTTGTTTTTCGTGAATTTCTGTTTCTTTTTTGAAGTTTTGAAACAAAAGTTAATGCTATAGTAACATGTTTCATAACTGGTAAATAAGAAATGTCAAAATTACTAGGTAACATAAAGAAGGTTTTACTCGCGACGCCACCGTTAGGAGGTATCAAAAAAAGGTACTAAAAGAGATTTTCAAATCTTGCACTGTGCTCTTATGGCAGCCAACCTCCTATTAATTAAAATATAATAAACTTTATCAGGCATAATGGTGCCCCTAAGAGATGAGAAATAAAGCCATAATAATGAGAAGATTAAATTTATTACAATGCAAATACATGTACTCTAAAACACTGATTTTCTACAAAGGGACAACACATCCCTATAGTATAAACGTGTCAATAACTCTTCTTTTTTTTTGACAGACAATAATATTCTACCAGCCCTACCAGGTGCATCACCTCTGATGTTATTTCAACTGAAGTTGAAGAATCACTTGGCCTATGCCCATGTGCTAATCTATTTGCTTCTATTCCAATCAATACTTAAAATTTATACATTTTCGAGTTAATTGCAGCTAAAGTAAATTGTATGGTGCCATCGAATTTTGTACTTCGATTTGGACATCTACCTGCTCTATATGCAGCAGGGTTGATTTTCTGCAGAAAATGAGCAGAGCACCGCAAAGCGGTGCGGAGCAGCCGTTGAAAATTCAAGGGCAAAAAAATTAATTTAGTACTTTGATTCTGTGAACAGCACCGTACAATTCACTTTTACCAAAAACGCTCCTTAAACTACAGAATTGCAAGATTGAGGGACATTGAATTTAATTGTTACAATTAAAAATTGTATTTCCATTAAATATATACTACGTTTCCATGATGTTAAAATACGGATGAATTCAGTTTTTGAATCCTAAGTGTCCATGGAAACCTAGATTCAATACGGATTAAATACGATACCGATCCCAATATGATACACTAAATTCTGGGATCGTATCTGGATTGAGTTGCATGGAAACACCTATACTCGATCCTGACTAGCGCGGAGTTTGTGTGTGAGCGCATCTAGCATATTTCTGTAGAAACTGCAGTTAAATCTGTCAAAATAAGTAATAAAAAGCATGGTTATAAAAGAAAGGGGTAAATCTGCACTATTTGGCCCACTAACTTCTAATTGTCCGATTTACTTGCAATTTTTTTTAAACTGTTCCTTTTTACATATTAAAAACGATTCCGGTTGTACCATCTCGGTAAATTCAATAGTTTTTTGTAAAAAAAAATACGTAAAAGTGTCACTTTCTTAGGGAAATGAGGAAGGTTATGACATTTTATGTATATTTTTGGCTAAAGTTAAAGGGATAATTTAGCGAATTTTGTACTTCGATTTGGACATCTACCTGGTCTATACAGCAGGGTTCTTTTTCTTCAGAAAATGAGCAGAGCGGCCGTTAAAAATACTTCGTTTCTGTAAACAGCACTGAACACTTCACTTTTACGTATTTTTTTTACAAAAAACTATTGAAGTTACCGAGATGGTAAAACCGGAATCGTTTATAATATGTAAAAAGGAACAGTTTAAAAAAAATTGCAAGTAAATTAGACAATTAGAAGTTAGTGGCCAAATAGTGCAGTTTTACCTTTAATTTCGTATTTAATACGGATTCAATAATACTTATGGAAACACCTAACTTGTTAAATCCCAAATTAGGATTCAATCCTTATTTAAACATCATGGAAAAAGTAGTAATAGATACCCAAAATATGGTTTGACCATCCAGAGAAAAGGACTGGAATGGAACATCAAACGAAAGTTAATTGGGGGATATGCTTGATATACATACGCCGCTAAGGAAAACTTGTTGAAAATCCACCTTAAATAATTTGAATCATAACCTTAAAAAAATGATTATTCAACTTGGTCAAAAGATATGTTTTCAAATTTAATCAGGAAGTAAAATGTAGGACAACAGGACACTTTCCTTACTAACTCAACGTTGCCTTTCTATTTGGTGGCAAATTATATTGAATTTTAACCTATTCCGTGTACAAATTTCAGGTTAAGAAAAAACCAATCGGCGGTATATGGAAAAGCATGTGCGCTATATGAACGGCCAAGAAGAATTAATTTTGCTAGATAGCATTACACTAAAGATTATAAATACATACAAACGCGGCATTTACACGATGTAAACAACCTTCCGCATATTATAATAAACAGTTATTTTATCATGCTTAAATTACCTTTCTTGCCGGGCAATAGTTCTCCGTCCTTTTCGTAATATTCACGAATGTCGACCATAAGTTTGCCTCTGAACTCTCTGACTTTGAGGAAACGCTTGGTATCAAGAGTCCACGACGGCTCCTCTTCGTCGGCATAACTCTTCTTTTTGGTTTTCGGATCAGGCTTACTCTTCTTAGCTGGCTGAGGCTAAAAAATCGATATAAAAATCACCGAGATAAGACAATTGACTTCCCACTTACTAGAGTACAAGATAAAAAATAAACGTGGTTTTCCAATTAAAAATGAATAATAAGTCAAAGAAAACTTACATCGTCAGGACCGGAATCAGAAGTTTCTGATTCTGTAACAGATGCGGCCTTCTTCTTCTTTGGCATAATTAATAATTTATAATTTACACTGGCAAAAACTTAATACTTATAGGAGCGTCTACTAACAACCACACAAGGAGAAGGAGAAAATGGACGAACGCGAAGCCGGCTTGCGGCTTGATCTTGATATAGATGGGAGTAAAAATGGCGGGTTTTCAGTGTTGTCAACAGTGTTACCTTCAAAATATTTGAAATTAAAAAAATAATTATAGATTGTTAAACTCATTTTCAAACTCAGCCCCAACTCGCGCACATAGTAGAGCGTCGATTATCCGAACTGGATTCATGGAAAAGAAATGAAAAAAAAAAAAAAAAAAAATCAAAAGCCACTGCTTAATTACTTCCTAGAAAGAGCGGTTAGCTGTATATGTATAAAGGGATATCATATTTTGAAGAATTCAGTTTGACGGGGCAGACATTAACATTTGTTTACTTAGAACTAACTTTTATTTGTCTATGTAATTTGTGGAATCGTTTGCATTGCAGCATTTTTTCCACTTAATATCTTTCCATTCTGTTGGTCGGTTATGTCAATGCTCTCAGTTTCAAATCATTCATTGTGAGGTATACATTGAATTAGTTAGTGGTCAGATATTTTAAGTTAAACTTACAACATGTCGACAAAAAGGAAACAAGTAGTGCTTTCATTAAAAGATAAAATGGAAATTGAAATTATTACGCGGCTAAAGAAAGGTGAAACGGGTCAGGCATTAGCTATCAAGTTCGATGTTGGTAAATCAACGATTACGGGAATAAAAAGTAATTCTGATTCAATAACTATAGGTATGCACTTAATCTTGACAGTGAGGAGGGCAGTTTATATCGTAAAACTATGAAAAAACCGAAATCCGAATGATGGAAGATGTTGTATTCACTTGGTTTTTGCAAAAACGGGCCTCTGGACAGCCCATATCTGGACCCATGCTGTGTGAAAAAGCAGTGGAATTAAAGATGAAGCTTGGTGGTGACTCTTCATTCATCGCCAGTTCTGGGTGGCTGAAAAATTTTAAATTACGACACATGGGATTCGGCAAATCGAAATTCATGGTGAAAAACTAAGTGCTGACGCCCCAGCAGCAGTTTCTTTTTCCGAGAACTTAAAGAAATTTCTTGAACAGAATGAATATGACATGGATTTTGTCTACAATGCAGATGAAACAGGCCTCTATATTGGAAAGCTTTACCATCTAAGTCGTTGATATCTCGTAGAGCAGTGGTTCTTAACCGGGGGGCCGCGGCCCCCCAGGGGGTCTCGAAAGGTATTTAGGTACTATATATATTATAATTGGAGATTAAAAGGGGGCCGTGGTTACCAAAAGGTTAAGAACCACTGTCGTAGAGAATCCGCAGCTCCAGGCAACAAGATGAGCAAGGAGCGCGTCACAGTAATGGTGTGTGCCAATGCAACTGGAACACACAGAGTTCCATTGCTTTTGATAGGGAAATCGAAAAACCCTCGTTGTTTTAAAAACGTTAAAGTTCCATTAATATACACGAGCCAAAAAAAAACACGCGTGGATGAACTGCAATTTGTTCATGAAATGGTTTGAACACAATTTCATTCCTGAAGTCAAAACATTTCAGCAGCATTGCGGAAAAGAAGGTAAGGTGCTACTCCCATTGGACAATGCTTCGATATTCATATATTTTATATTTTGAGCACATTCATATTATATTTATTTATCACATTCATGTTATTATTATTTTTTTTTCCATATTATTATTTTTCATTATTATTTCTATCACATTCATATTATATTTAAAAATATCGTGAAATATCATGAATGATTCGATATTAAAATCGACAGAGATAGAAATGAAAGTATGACTTGACTACTGTTAGGGACAGACTTCCTTATCAGTACAGCTAAAACCGGATTAGATAAGATTCCTTTTAGTTGTAATAAACACTTAAGTAGATCTCCTACCAGTCAAAAATGAAGAACTTTGAGGTCCAAACCATAACATCCCATAACATTCTCACCCTGATTTAAACTCTTTATAGGTTTTATCTAATCCCTTATTATTCTTATATTTTTATTTAAAAAAATATGTGTGAGGCTCTCACGCATTAGAAGTGAAACTTAAGTTCTAGAATGCATTGCTCTCTTTCATTTTTTGACGAATTTATTATTTCAGGATTAAGAAATGGTTATGGGAAATTTAATTGAAAAATTAAAATATATATTGCTACGCTAAGGCAACCACATTTTATTCCAATAAAAATAAATGTTTGTTTTGATTTGCTGGTCTTTAAATAGATATAATACAATTAATCTATAAAAATGTTACACTTGGATGAGTCTCGAATCGCAAACTTCGTTACACGATTTCACTATATGAAAAAATTCACTCTACCGCCGCCAAAGAAGTTTCACTTCAAAAATCTGCCCACAGATTATAAATTTCACCTGTAACATTTTTCACACATCCGGACCCCCTGAAAGCCCGGGCCCCTGGGCAATTGACCCCCCCCCCCCCCCTTTCGCCGACCCTGAACTTAAGATAACGAAGTGCAAGTTATCCTAGGTGTGTGTGTGATTTAAGGGGTTAGCTTCCATAAATGGATTTTAATTGTTACTTTTTTCTAATAAATGTAAAATGTTATGAGTTAAAGAATTTCACGGGTGTTTTGTGACGTCATGCTAGGTAGTATGACTGACCATTTAGAAAAGTATAAGGGCTAGGGATTTAAACCGGAACGCGCACCTCCTCCTTCCACGCATTTGTCATTGCTATTTCGCTGTTTCGACATCGATAGTTTCGACCTTCTTGAAGATCTCTCAATATTGCAATTCATCCTGATAAAACTACAATTTTCAAGTTTCTCATCAATACTTCTCTTCTTGAATTGAAAGGTATGAGCATTTAGAACACAACTTATTTTATACGAATACGTGTAAAAGTGTTATTGATAATACTAAGAATTAGATTACATTAAAAATAAGATGTTAAAATAGAATTAATAAATAAATATGTGGCGATTTGTAGGATGTCATGATTAGCTTGCAACTTTAGTCGACCTTTTTTAATTTCTTTATTTCCGTTTAGTTTTGTTATTACTCCAACTTTAGAATCCAACATAAATATAAATAATATACATTTTTACACTTAAATCGGCTGTTACTTAAAAAGCATATTTCACTAAATATTATAATTGTAGATACAAGCAATAAGTATAATTGATATACCTATTTAAAAAAAATCGGGTACTTGGTACCGCGGAAATTTTTCTCACATAGGAGGCCACTAAAGGGACTCTCCTAAATTATGTTTACTTATTTTATTTAATTTATTGAATTATTCCAATTTTGGTAGTTGTAAACAAACTTATAAGTATCGCTCTAATTAATAATTATGTTCGCTTATAACTTTTACACTAATAAATGGAATTTCATCGTTTTTTTTTGTTTTGTTTTTTTTATATTTGTTCTTGTTCCATATTTTTACCGGTTCCAAATAAATGCTATACATTTGTCAAAAACGTATTTATACTATTGGTATTATTAACCGTCAAAGTTTCAAAATTCCAAAATCGATTACTTCAAAACAGGGGCCAATATCAAAATCAAATTTGGTGGGTTTGTTTATCATTCAGAGAGGTACATTTGTGCCAAATTTTAACTCGATCAGACTACTTTTCGATTTTTCACGATTTTTTTTAAATGTTTGCTGATTCAGCAAACTGGGTTAAAGATGGCGGAAAATGTTGATTTTCCAGGCAGCACAACTACGTGTAAGGACTGAATTTTGTACTAAGTTTCAACTCTCAAGCTTAAAAACTGGGAGTTATGCGTGACACATACAGACAGACAGACATCCATCCAGCTAAAAACCACTCAAATCGTTTTAAAAACACCCAAAACGGATAATTCCGTTGAAATCTCGGTTTCTGATTTTTTGGGTGAAAACAATACTTTTCCCATATACCTTCGGAAAAGGTGAGGAAAAGTAAAAATAAAAATTATATAATATAATAAAATGATGAATCTCTAATATAAGAGGCTAAGTCCTGATTTACTGACTGACATAGAATCAACGTACAGCAAAATCTGCTTAACCGAGAGACTTGAAATTTTGAGGATATACTCTGTTCACATCATAGACACCCAATAAGAAAAGGTTTTGCAAAATTTTGATTTTAAGGTGTATAATTTTAAGGTGTATAAAAGGGTGAAAAAAAGAACTTCTTGCATACGAGTCTGCAAGACAGTGAGACATTTTGATGTTTTCGCTCTGCGTAAACTACCGACATAAAATAAAATAAAATCCGGTATTTATTCAAGTAATTGAAAAAAGTAGATGGAAGATAATTTTTATTCTTATCTCCACACCGGCACTGCCGCGGCTTGATTACAAACGACTGAATTCAAAGGCGCCGGCCCGTCTTCTACGAATTGTTAATATGCCTTCATACTAGGTAGGCTGAGAGGGGTGAGAGTTGATGGCAACCTCCTGTACTTTCCTAACTTCCTGTCACATGTATAAATCTTTTCGACTCTCTTCGGCCCTATGACGTGCGGTGGAGGGAGGCTGGGAGACTGGATAACACACCTCCTATAGCTTTTTAACTCCCTGTTATACTTTTCTGAGTTTTTAAGCTAAAATTAACGTAACGTATTTGACTTATATGTTCCATAGCCTAAAAATAAAAATGTCAAAAAGATGTGAATATATCTATATACTCGACGGTATACAGGTATAGGGACTGTTATCAGGGTCCATATAGGCAAAACCAAGGACCCTTATATTTTCCTGCTTGTGGCTGTCCGCCCGTCCGTCTGTCGTCTGCTCTCACGGCTACACCTTTTGTCCGATCACTTTGAAATTTGGCATGTATGTATATAGTACCTACCCACACATTTTAAAAATATAGCGACTTAAAAAAAATATTTTTCAATAAAATTAGGGTAAAAAACTTAAGGGTTAAAAATATATATATTTTTTGGAACCCTTGTGGGGTATCATATATGAAAGGGTTCATTGAGCTGATTACAAAAATATATAATTTTTGGTTATTAGCTTTGACTGGACGAGCTTATAGGTGAGTTTGAAGTAGGTTTGAAAAGTGTCCCCCCCTTCTTCTCACTTATGTAAAGTGCAAAAAATCTGAAAAAAATTCCTGAACATTCTTCGACCAAAAGTATTCTTTCGTATTGACAGAATACGTTTTTGTTTTAAAGTTATTTAAGAGGCTTTCACAACGATCAATCAAGGGACATGGTTCTTCACTGAAACAAAATTTTTTTCACACCAAAGGGTCAGGGATTCATCCAACTTCCCAAAGGGAATTGTCTCTTGCCTCTTGTTCTTGTAGCCTGGCTTCTGTCCCCTGGCTTTTTGGTGTGAAAGCCGCCCTAAATCCTTCCATAAAAATTCATATCCTAGGTTTTAAATGTAATTTAGTTTATAAAAATGAAACTAAGTAAACAATATACAATATACACAAATAAATATGATAGTTTATTAACAGATGGCTGTAAACAATCTTTAATTCAGCACGTAAAGAGATGGATCAAGATTTTAATTTAAAAAAATAAATGTCTGCCAATTAGTGTGGCGCATAGCTACCTCTCATCCAATTATTAGACGAATTATGAGTTTAAAATTAAGTGGAATGAGATAAATTTTAAAATATATATATGCTACTTGAAAATTTTGAAAAAGAAAGACATTTTTTATTTGAATGTAAAGTTTACAGCCTATCACAAAGGGACCTAACTTAAAAAGTTAGAATTTGATCATTAAAAAAATCATATCAAAATAATGTGACATACTTGCATTGTGGAATCATGGAAACAATACTTCTTTCTACATTTATTAAAAATTTTCATTAAAAGTGCCATTGTTTGGTGCCCAGCGGGGTCACATTTATTATTTTATTCAATATTAAATGTGCACAGAAGGTTGAAATTAATCTCATCTCTGTGTGGGCTCGTTTTGATTTACCATCCAGCTTTAAGTTTTTTAGATATGGTTGTAAAAAAGTTGACCATCAGACTGACAGACATACTTGAGTCTGAAATGCTTATTGGTCAAATAATTTTGAATTTGGAGACATAAAAAAAATTCTTTCTTTAGAATGATCACATCCTTGTTACCTTTAGTAAGCTCTGAGTCAATATATTTAATTATTCTAGGTTTCCAAAGAATCTATTTATACAACTTTAAAGTATTTATGAACAATTATATTTTCTAACCTAATAGTATTATAACAATGAGGATTTGATCTGTATTTAGCTTTAAATATTAATTATAAATTATATCTGTTTCAAGAAAAACTCATTTAAAAAATACAATATTTTTTTATTACAATTTAAACTAAGAAAAGCTACACAAGTTTTATCTAAATAAATACATTTTTTAAAAAAATATTAGGTAAAAACTAGTAAAGTAATAAAACAATAAATAAAATACATGATATCTTTGGATACTATATTTAAATTATGAAATATATCTAAATATTATTATATTTAATACTTTAAATCTTAAATGAGCATTTTTGAATTTGCATGTTATATTATTTTCATTTACGATGCAATTGTAAAAGTTAAAAACAAAAATACACATTAATAAAATAAATAAATACAAGTAATAGATATAAAAATAATATTATTGAAATAAAAGTCAAAATATGAACAGGGCTATCTGCTGATGAAAATGCTATAATATCCAGGGTCCCTATCATACAATCAGAACTTTTATTCCAGTTCAAAATAATTCAATTTTCCTTATAAAACCTGTTTTGCTGTAACAATTAACAAAACACTAAGGTACATTTTTCTAGAGCGACTCCAGTGATAGACACTGAGCGATTTTCGCTGTGCGTTAGTTGCTGACACAAAATTATTAAGGTGTCTTTCTCTACCCATCTCCAGCGACTATTGCTACCTATCAGTATGTAGCTAGAGGTAGATTTGAACTGCTAGTTTCGTGAATTAATGATGAGTTTGAAGAAAAAAACTTAGGATTTTTAGACCCCCACTTCCAGAGAGAGGGCATATTTCCCATTTGGAGAAACCTGCGGAAAATAAAGAGCGGGAGCCAATGAAATGGGGAGCTCATTAGCTTTCCCTCTCCCTACGAATATATCTCTCAATATGAGAAACTGGCAGGGAAGAATTCCACAACACAATCGCTGGATTAGCGTTTAGGAAATTGTACCTTATGGTCAAGACATTTAAATGTGCTAGTGTTGACCTAAAGAGGGGGGGGGGGGATACACTAGAGCATTCGGCCCGAGTGAGCATGCATTTGCCCCGAATGAGCATATAATTCTGTTTTGCTTAGATATGGACAGGGCAAGCCGAAAGGAAACGAATGCTCATTTGGGGCGAATGCTCAAGTGTATCCCGCCCTAAGAGGTAATAGCATTTCACATGGTCAGTTATATACTTATCTTTATTTCCCATATTGGTAAAAAAGACAAGAATCATACTCTTTAGCCAATAAATAATTAGACTAAGATTAATGTTTATCTAGAAATTATACATTTTCTTTAGGATAAAAGTTCCTGTAAAGGTAATTTTTTCTCCCATACATCACTTTTTGTATTTATGCTTGTTTTTTAACATGGTTCCACTTTGAAAAATGTATTGACTATTACATTTTATTAGCTAATTTTCCAACTACTGAGGAGTTGTCAAAATTATTCTACTTAAAATAAAGTTTGGCTCAGTATGATTTTATACAATAATATCTCAGTTGAAACAACCAATCTTAGAGTTATTTTGATCTAACATTTTCTTTGTTATTTTTGTATTTTTAATTTAAATTAAATTTGCTACAAACATATGCAAGACTAGTAAATATGGCCACCCAAAATACACAGCTGATGTAACCGATATATACTGATGGATGAGAAATTCCAAAATCCTTTATGATTATGTTACTTAAACTTCTGATAACTGGTTGAACAGGGAAAAACCATTTAACATAATGAAGAGTCCAGTGCAGTCCTTCTTCAGGCCATAAAATCCCTTTAAAAATAAACATTTCATTTTAGTTTTTACTACTTTTTAATATTCTACACACACACACACACACACAAATTAGCAGTTACGATAGGGTGCGATTTTATTTTACATTGAAAATGCTTGAGTGTATTTTTTTTTTTTTTTACTCTTTAGTGGTACTTCATTCACAAAGTTTTATTGTTTTAATTCAATAACTTGGACAAGTCTTTTTAATTATTCAAAGAATGACTTCAACATTTTTTACTTTGAGAAATAAATAAATAAAATCAAATAAAGTTTATTATTAAATAAAGTTATACATACCTCCAAGAATGATTACAGAAAAAGTGAAAAATAATGTTCCAGACACCATTGGAACATTTGATGAAAATATTTTTGAAAAAAATATGCCTGAAACAAAAGAAAAGTAAAATAAACATGTTGGTTTGTAAAGAAGTATGAAACAAGTAAAATGTGGATCAGTGTGACTGAGGCTTGGTTTGCTCTCTAAAATCAAATTGTAAGTATCATATGAAAGACCATATTTTCAATGACATAGTGTCCAATTAATTCATTTATAATGAACCCATTAGAATACTTGCGTTTGTGGTTTGACAATACTAAATTTTACTTTTATTTTTTTGTTCATACGAGGTTGTTCCCCAAACTATTTTTGGAACAACTTACTTTTGGGTTCCTTTTTCGTGTGCACTTTTTAATTTATTATCCCTATAATGATCAATCTACTCTACTGTAGTTAAGTATATGTACATTAGTCAAGAAAATTCAACTTATATAACACCAAAAAACATGGAGCCCTCAGATTTACTCAAGTAAAAAAATGCATCAAGCAATTATTTGATACAAGAAAATTATATTGAGATATTTATACATAATATTATGTCCTTAAAATTCAAGAAAATAAATCATTTAAGAATCCTCTGACAATTGTATGGTACATAGCTTCCTCCCATCCTATCATTTGGCAAATGGTCACATGAATATGAAATAAAGTATAATGTGATAAATTTAAAAATAAAGATGTTAAAAGTATGGTTGTTTGCCTACTTCTATGTCTAGTGATTCATATTTATTTTTAGGATCCGTAGGCAAAACCAAGGACCCTTATATTTTCTTGCGTGTGTCTGTCCGTCCGTCCTGTCGCGTGCTCTCATGGCTACATCTTTTGTCCGATCACTTTGAAATTTGGCATATATGTGTCTTGTACCTACCCACATATTTTAAAAATATAGCGAATTAAAAGAAATATTTTTAAAAAAAATTAGGGTAAAAAAACTTAAGGGTTAAATTTTTTTTATTTTTTTTCGACACCGTGAGGGGTATTATATGAAAGGGTACGTCGAGCTGATTACAAAAATATATAATTCTTTGGATATAACTTTGAAAGGGCGAGCGTAGGCAAGTTTGAAGTGGGTGTGAAACGTGCCCCCCCCCCCCTCTATCTCGCTTATGTGAAGTGCAAAAAATCTGATAAAAATCCTGAACATTCTTCGACCAAAAGTAAAGATACCACTTTTTGGAAATTTCGAAAAAAATATTATTTTATTTTTTATTGACAAAATACGTTTTTTATAATTATGGTCTTTTCGATGTATTTATATGGTTGTAGTCCGGTTCAGTGGCAAAAAAAATACTTTATCAGAGTGTGTTTTGAAAATATCAGACCCTTAGAATAGTTCAAAGTAAGCTTTTTAGCATTTTAAAAAAACACTGTTTATACACTTTACAGCTAAACACTACATAGTGTGGCCTACGGACCCTCGCTGTGTGCTGACTAGCACACACTTGACCTGTTTATTATTCAATATAAAACATGGCTGATCAAAAGAGATCGAACAATTAGTAAGAGCTTACCTTTGGTAAGCGTGACAGCATTGAGCTTTGGGTGGAGTAATCCTCTAGCTATAGCCTATGAAGTTATATAGACCTTAGTGTGAAGTTATTTTATAACCAATTTATGATTATATTTTTAAAGGATGCACTTAAAAAGTCAAAATTTTCCTGAGAAAAAGCTTTGACAAATAAAAATGAATGTTTAAAACTCAGACTTTTATTTCTAATTTAACATCCAGAATAAGTTCATAAAATTACCTATTGATATTCCAACGGATTCCACCAAGAATAGTCCCACAATTACCAATATTAAGCTTCCATTGAATGTGTAGTCAAATGGTACGTAAAATATAAACAATATTGATCCATTTTGAATGAACAGCATGAAAAATTGTATCACTAAGTGTCCGGCAACTACTTCTAGAAAAGTTACTCCTGAAACAGAAACAAAATAAATAGTGTAGTGGACAGTGGATAAATTATTAGGTAAAATAGATAATAGAAATATATTAAAAAAATGTATAAAAGCAATAAATTTGTACTCAGTATCTCGAAGTGAAATAAAGATTATCGAATTTTAGAAAGTTTGACGAGAATCAGACGATTTGTAAAGATTGATAAAATGTTTAATTTGATGTAAAATAATCTATGTAGGGTAATCTTCTAGTCAGTCAGCTTGAGAATGACCCAAGGAGGGGTCGAAATATCGCAAATGGGAGCGTTTTAATTTTCGTTTAGACCAAAAATCAACTAATTTAAACAATACAAGGAAACAACTACTCTACTTAATAAAAATTTATATTTGATTGTGGTTTATTTGTTGATGTTTTACATATTTTACTGTTGAATTTGTTTTAATAAAATTATAAAACTTCCTTCGTTGACATCTTAAAAAATTTAATTAAATGTAGTTTACTTACATTAGGACATTACTCACATACATACGAGATTTCATTTTTTGGGAGTAGAGGCTTATTTGTAGTATATAAATACCACCCTCAATTTTCTTCTTATTACCTGTTACTGGAGTGCTAAATATGCTGGAAATCAAACTGGGTTGGACATGACCCTTAATGTGGTTTATGATGATATAATTTAATAAAAACACATTAATGCCATTAAGCTTGGAAGCCTACTTCTAAACTGATTTTTATTTTAACAATTTTTACTATCATATTCATTTTACTGACCTTTGTTATATTTTACTGACCACGTTTTATTTAATTACTATAATAAAAACTTACCTATAACTTTATTTCTATTCATAAGGGCTGCTGCTTTGTTAAGTAAGGCACTGCTTGTGTACATTATTGATAAATATAAGCTGAATCTAAAAAAAATAAAAGCCAATTATTAAAAAAATTAATTATTCAGGTATGAACCAAAATAAATAAATAAAATAAAGTATCCTGTTAAAAATATTTTTAATTAGATTTTGAATAATTCATATTTAATTTATGTAATGCAAGAGCTGAGCACTTTCACAATAGAGTGATAATATGTTCATTTATTTACTTGTTATTTTTTATTTTACGAATTAGTCTTTCATTAAATTATTTGATAGCAATTACCCCATAATTACTGCATTTGCTATACCAAAATTTGAATTAATTTTTCACTTTCTCGTATTATGTAGCATATGCAGAGAGAAAGTATTTTTATGGCTTAGAAATTTGATGAAATTATACATTTTTTAGGACCCCTGTGTTGAAATAAGTGGGTTTTGAAAAATATCTGTCTGTTGTCTGTTAAACCTAAACAATCACCGGTCTTTCAATGAAATTTTACATAAATAAATGTTCGAGAGGAAATTTATAATTTTAATGAATCTGATTAGTTTTACATCTCTCTCACTATTTAAAGGATTTACAAATTAGGTGTTTCCTAACTCTCTAGAGCACACAATGGTGTCTTCTAGAGAGAAGTTTCACTAAATCAAATTTTGACCACTCTAAATATAAGACAAAGACCTCATAGGTATTTTTGTTGAGAAAATTAGGGCTTAGTCCTGATTAGTTCATAATAGGAGGGAGTTGCCTACTTTACACATCCACCTCATATGATCATCAGTGTGAAACATGTCACCTCCCTTGGATGCCAACCATCACTAGATTTGTCGTTCAATAACCTTGCTTTCAATTTCCTTGCCTTTTGAGTACGCCAACCATTTACAAGTAGCCCAATCCTCTTTCCCTGTATGTATATTTACTAGGTTATTAAGTAAATGCTAGTAACTACTATGAAATATTAAATATGAATTACAATTTATATTTACTTACGCAACCATAAAAGGAGAAGCCTCTAAACCAGATCCTACCCTCTCTGATCCTTTGTAAAATTCCTCCACTATCTAAAACAATAATAAAAAATAAATATTAGTTTGTTTTTTTAAATTCTCAATAGTTCATTGTTAAATAAAATAACGGTTAATTAAATGAAATTGGCATTTTTTAGCATTTTCAACAATTTGAATCAATCTAAAAGGTGAATGCGGAGCTCCCACACCCCTAAATATATATTATCGTAATTATTACACCCCTAAATATATATTATTCGTGCTGCTTCGCAGCAGGAGAGGCACGACATCTATGTGTAAGGACTAATTTTTGTACCAAGTTTCAACTCTCTAGCTTAAAAACTGTGAGAGTTATGCGTGACACAGACAGACAGACAGACAGACGCACAGGCAGACACACAGACAGACAGACTGACATCCAGCTAAAAACCACTCAAATCGTCTTAAAAACACCCAAAACGGATAATTCCGTTGAAATCTCGGTTTCGGATTTTTTAGGTGTAAACAATACTATTCGTATATACCTTCGGAGAAGGTGAGGAAAAGTAAAAAAAAAAAAAATTATGAACAATTTTTTCTAGAAAAAGGGGGAAAAACTAAATAAATTAGACTTATTTAATTAGATCTAAAATTTATGTCTAAAAAAATCCCTTTAACTTTGGGAATTTTAATTCTATTTACACGGTCTTTTTACCCTTCTTTAATCCAATGCATTAATCCGCAGAGCCCCAAGTATTTTTAAAAAAAGTATAAACTAAATAAATTAAATTTACCTGTAGTGGTGGAGTAGCAACTCTTCCTTGGACTCCACAGCTATTAGCAGTGACAGTTAATACCTTCAATAAAGCCTGCCTAATATTATCTAGAATATGGTAACCAAAGATGAAATCTGTAAATAAATAGAATTATCAATGTCATGTGGTTGTAAATAAAATACGATATGTAAGGAAAGGAACATATCTAAATATATATGATCCAAATCCAAGTATATATTACATGGGTGGGTTCAAGTATTGATAGTAGTTAATGTCATTAGTGCCTTTTTATTAACTTGTCCTTTTTTTAAGTTTCTTTAACCAAAGCAAATTTATATTAAGTAAGGGGTAGTAGTAGTAGTAGTCTAGTACTTCCTACTCGAACGGGTAGGACGAACCACTTGTTCGAACCTTGCATTAGGCCATCACTTAGGCCCTTTTTACTATACCCGCGTGGTAGAGAGTTCCAGCCACTTCACACATCATACCTCTGTACATTGTACCGCCGAAGCGAGTATGACGTTATCAATAGTGAGCCATATAAATCAATGCGTCACGGCGAGGAATCGAACCCCGTCTCGTTCCACTCATGATTCAGTGATGGCCGAGCAGACGTGGTTTAACCCACACGGCCACGCTGGCTCTCAAGTTAGGGGTAATAGGTTTTATTCGTCAAACTCTGATGACAACTTCTGAAGAAATTTAAACCTACAACAGAGCTAAAATATAAAATAATACTATAGTATACTTGTCTAATTAGTAGTTATGGGGGCCCGGAAGGCAGACCTAGCAAACAGACCACTCTTGGCATCTGCCAAACCCACCTGCTAGATTGGGAAAAACCACCACCTCATACCTCATCACTCCCTTTACATTCATATTATATAGTGGTAGGCTCTCCTCACTTACCACCAAATATTATACATAATGGGGACATCTTCTATATTTATCATTTCATCAGCAATGTCCAGTCAAGACACCAATCACACACACACTTAAGTTGTTCTTCTTTGTCACAGAAGAGTAACCAATCTGTAGATGTAATTATGATATAGGAGAGGTTAAGTAAGCCAAGTCCATTTTTTGTCTGTATCGATCTATTGTTCCTTATGGTGTAGTGAAACATGTATATTTTTTATGGTATTAGTGAACTGTCCTTCATACCTTAAGGAGAAGCTAGATGATAGCAATTATGTTAATTATGCTGAGTATATAAGTTTAAATGGCATTTTACAGAAGTCAGATATTATGGACTTGGATAACTTTAATCCAGAACCCTTTTTTATGTGAAAATAAACTAAAGCTAAGATACCCATTAAATACACATGAAATTAAAATCAAAAAGAAAATTACTAGACATATCAAGCTGTGAGCCAACTTGAGCCTCTAAAATGTCTACATCTGCAGCTTCCTTCCCATCATTAACTCTTGCCATCATAGCTTCAGTGTAATTTGAACTTAGCTCCAGCACACCCCATATTTTATTCTCTCGAGCATCTCTTACGGCTGATTCTACGTTGTCATATACTACCTTCAACAATGAAAATTTAATACATAACTTTAGGAAAGTATTACATAATAACAATCTGTATATAGTGAAACAGTATCCTGGTTCAAAACAAATCCTGGTCCAAAACATAAATCTTACCCACAATCCACAACTCCCTTAAGTATCCTATCTTTTTCCGTTTAAGATCTGTGTGCGCATATCTTAATTCAATTAAAATAATTCCATCGGCAAAAGTCCGAGTTGACTTGGGCCTCATTTAATTTAATGTACTTAACACCCATCAGGCCGAGCCTGCAATCGGACCTAATATTGAACGCATCCCAATTTATTTTTATGCATTTATTTCAATCGACAAAATCCGGGCTCACCAGCAAACAGGCTGATTCATTGTACTCATCCTACTTCAATTCAATGCATTTAATTCGA
Source organism: Gerris lacustris (assembly GCA_951217055.1). NCBI lineage: Eukaryota > Metazoa > Arthropoda > Insecta > Hemiptera > Gerridae > Gerris > Gerris lacustris. Next base: position 42,302,135 of record OX578276.1, read on the forward strand.
AATCCGGGCCTAGCTGTTAATCGAGCCAGTCTAGATTACGTATTCTAATTCAATTAATTGAATTCAATCGACGAAAAATCGGGCCCATCCAGTATTCGGGCTGGTCTAGTTAAGGTATTCGAATTCAATTCAGTGCATTTAATTCCATTGGCTAAAAATCCCGGTCTCAGAAGGCATTTGGACTGACTTAGTTTAGGAATTCAAATTTAATTCCATCAGCATAAATACGGGCCCAGCCGACAATCGGGCCGGTATAGTCTTTAATAAATTTAATTCCATCGGAAAAATGTGGGCCCAGAGGACAAACAGGACGGTATAGTTTTTAATAGTTTGTTTCATCAGCAAAAATCCGGGCCAAGCCGGCAATTTGGCCGACTTAGATTATGCTTCCTGATTTAATTCCATCGGCAAAAATTTGGGCCTAGCCGACAATCGGGTCGATCAAGTTTAATGTTTTTAGTTCCATCGGCAAAAATCGGGGCCGAGCCGGCAATTGGGCCGACTAAGTTTATGCATCCTAATTTAATTCAATAAATTTAATTCCATCAGCATTAATACAGGCCCAGCCGGCAATCGGGCCGGTATAGTGTTTAATAGTTTTAGTTTCATCAGCAAAAATCCGGGCCCAGCCGGCAATCGGGCCGGTATAGTGTTTAATAGTTTTAGTTTCATCAGCAAAAATCTGGGCCTAGCCGACAATCGGGCCGGTACAGTAATTAATGTTTTTAATTCTATGGGTAAAAATCCGGGCCCTGCCGACAATCGGGCCGGTATAGTGTTTAATGAATTTATATTCATCGGCAAAATCCAGGCCGAGAGCATTTGAGGTGATTAATTGTATACACACCCTAATATAATACTTAATTCATTCCTTTTATTGGAAAATAAAAGTGCCCCTTGCCCCCCCCCCTCCTCTGCGTATGCCACTGTAAGTAGTAATTGTTTATAAATTTGATTTCATATCATAAATAAAGAAGTATAATACAGTCAACCAACAGTTCTTTACAGTACTTTCGTGACTTCGCCTATTCGTGAGCTTTATTTGTGACTTAATTTTAACATTCACGTACTTACCCTGCTTGCTTGTGGATACGTATATTAAAATAAAATTGCTACTTTTGAGGTCTTAATGAGATTTATTCAAAGAATTGGGTTGGGAAACTTAAATTCGGGGAAGGTTTTATAAAAACAAAGAAGTCATTATTTAAGTATTACCATCCAACTTATGATGTCCACCATGTCTTACCATGTCTATGTAAAGATCCTCACATGTTTTTTGGGAAGAAAAGGAATGACACTTGTTTATAAAACATTTTAGTTTTGATTTGTTTCTAGCTACCTTATACTATCTATTAATTTATTCATCTCTTCAGTTAACTTTTAATATTTTTGGTTGTTTTGTGTTTGTATCTGTTGAAGTTCCATTGCGTGAATCAACTATGCCTCCCAAAAGTAGTAAAAAGGAACCAGTCTCGAAGTCTTAACGGTCAAAGATAGTTATTAAATTAAGCAATAAAATAAAGATCTTAGATAAACTAGGTGGGAAATATCAGCTAAACGAGATTATTACCCCCCTTTTTCCATATATTTAATGACTTAACATCGCGAAGTAAAAAGGTTGACGTAATTTAAAAAATAAGTATTATATTAGAATACAAGAAAAAACCTTACCACATCGAACTTCTTTTTAAGTTGCTGGTAATATTGACAGGAAAGTGATTGGGAGAGACTGCAGTTATTGAAATCTTGAAATGAATCCCCATATCTTACATACTTCCCTGGTAAGCAAATATTCTCAGTAGTTGCAGAAGCAATCTCTTCTGTTACCAATCCAATCTTTAAATCATTCGGATAGTAACCATAGATCCAACAAAATAGCAGTGAAATGTAGACAGGTAGAGAGAGTAGTGCTAGAAAAAGTCTGTAATAAAAATAAATAAGGATTCAGTTGTTAATTATATCTCAGTTTGAGTCACTAAATAAATCTTAGGTGTAATTTAAATAGAGTAATCTCAATAAGTTAACCAATAACTTATTTCTTATCACTGTAATTGCCATAGAAACTATAATGTAATTGTTTTTGATTATGAAAATGGACTTGTTTTAAGTGTCTATAATGCAGAAAAAGCAAAATAAAAAGATATTAAAAAAATGCTTACACTACATTCCTCTTGGTCCAAAGAAAGTCTTTGTAAACATGTGCTTTGAATCGATCATAATTAAACAATTCAGTTTTATAATTGTAGGTTGATTTGATATCATCTTTATTAGTTCTTTTGGTTTGCGGCTGAAACAAAAATATAAAGAACATATAAATATTAACTGTAATGAAAAATTTTTCTTGTTACATTGTAAATCAGATTAATTTTAGTCCAGGAGATAGCGTGCAAAAAAGTGTCTGACTAACATCAAGCTAGAATTGTGTATACAAGTTAATCTTTTAGCGACTTTTAAGAATATGTGGTCGGCTAGATTCGTCTGCGGGACATAGCTTGGCATTAGGCATCTGAAAAGAACAAAATGGTGGAGAGCGGCCATGTCCCGCCAATTATGGTGGACAATGTGATTTTCATGATCCTGAGTACAGAATTAGTCATTTGACCAAAAATCAAGTCGATGTTATTTTCAAACTTGATACGTTAGTTATTCAAATATTACTAAAAATCAACGTGGTCACCTGTCAAGGGACAAAGTAACATCAACTTGATTTTCGGTCTACTAACTAATTCTGTACTCAGGATTATGAAAATCACATTGTCCACCATAAATGGTCAGACATGGCCCTCTCTCCACCGGTTTGTTTTTTTCAAACGCCTATTGCCAAGCTATGTCCCGCAGACGAACGTATTCTTAAAAGGCGCTAAAAGATTGACTTGTATACAAAATTCTAGCTTGATGTTAGTCAGACATTTTTTTGCACGCTATCTCCTGGACTATTTGTTTTACAAATTAAAAACAAAATCTGTGGTCAAATATTAGCTTTCAAACTCAGGGTAAGATGCTATTAAGCCATTAGTATATTATTATTATTAATTAATTGATATTAAATCTAGAATAGTAATAGGGATAGGGCAGCTTCATGGTACACTTTCTTCTCTCTAACATTCACCACTACCATCCCCAAACCACTTAGTATGTATTTCAAAGAAGAGTGCTGAGGCTGAGGACACCAAAGCCATCTCATGATTCATACTCCTCCTTCCTAAATGTTCCTTCTCTTAAGCTGAGAATCCATTTCTTGAGGCATGAGTGAGGTATTTGTGAGCTACTCCTTTCATATTTAGGGTCCCACAAGAGATGGGCATTTGGTATATAATAGCCCACTGTATAGCCATGTACATGTAGCCCATGGTATAATTATGACCCACATAACTTCCAGTATAATTTGCCAATATAACTTTGATATAATTTCCAATTTTAATGTTTTTCTTGCATTATCACTAAGTTTAAAAACGTATTAAGTACTAAAAAATTGATTTCTTAAAGAGAATTTAATGCTCTTTACGATGCTGCAAACTGCATCTTTCTATCTTATTTAGAATTTTATTTATTACGTAATTTATGGCTAAAAACATGACCTAAATAAAAAAATCGATATATCGATATATCTCGAAAACGAAGGTCCGTAGGACCCAAAGTTACTTGACATTTTTGGTCAGAAATTTGATGTAGATTCATAGGTTTTCTCTGTAGGTACTTATGCGGAACACCCGTATATATATATATATATATATATATATATATATAATGTTTCACTTAGACGAGTCTTGAATCACAAACTTCGTTACATGTACTTTCGTTTCATCCAAGCCAATTTACTCAACTACCCCTAAAGAAGTTTCATTTAAATTATTCCTTTAAAGAATTTGCAAAATAAAAGATTTATACAGCTGATGGAGCAAATCACTAACGTCAAGTTATCCATAACATATATATCAGATCTTGAAGTGGATAACCAGTTTTAAGATCAGGAAACAATGCCTTACATTCCTTTTACTCGTTCTGATTGATCTCCTACTCAAAACCACATACAGGACAAATGTGTGGTAATCTTCTATGTTTATAAGTGATAATATGGTGTTCAAAATTGTTTTATCTCTTAATATCAACTCAAACATTATAATAATAAATATTAAAACATTTAAACAAATAATGTAATTACTTCAACTGGACTAAATATCGTTTGATCCGTTGTTTGAGCTCTACAAAGAAATATGAAAACATCTTCTAAATTTGTACAACCATATTGGTCCATTAATGCTTTTGGTTTTCCCTCCTTCAAGATTCTTCCGTCTCTCATGAAACCTATCTATAAAACAAATAATAATAAAGAAATAACATAATGCACATACACAGAAATAAAATAAATTATAATTATTATTAAGTAATATATGATATTTATTTTTATCATTTATTTATAGTTATTTATTTACCCGAATATTAGGATAAATATCTGTACCTCAGAGGTTTGTGTGTACAATACCTGCCTACAATACTATGCCCAGGTTATTGTGTCCAATTTTGTTTTTAAAAAAACTGAATTTATGTGGTGTTACTGCATTTCGCTGTTAGAGAATAGTGGTAAAGTGTTGTAACTCCTTTGCTAGGAAATATAGAGATAACCAATATAAAAATGTTGTATATTTTGAAGAAAGACTTAATTTTTTTTCTTTTTTAACTTATTACTATAATTCATTGTAGATTATTTATATTTATTACTTTCTTTGCAGGAGACTTGCAGAATGAAGAATGGGTTGTTGAGTGGTTGAAAGATGCTGAAAACAGGGAACTTGCTGATGAGATTGAACAAGTCAACTCTAGGATGCTTGAAAGACTTCTGGACGATTCACCTTACTTAGCCTGTCATCTTCTGTAAGTCCACTTATTCCTTAAGTTTTATTATTTATATTTTCTTGATATGAAAGTGTTATTAGATAAATCTGTTGCAAATGATTCACTTATTCTTGCCTATCCGATTTTCTTTTAAAAAGTTTTACTAGTGTATATTTAAATTTTTAAAATAACCCTAAATTTATCAATTGCTTAAATACAAGGGTACATTAGGATAATAGAGATTTTAGTCCAGTCAAATGGTAGTTTTAAGTGGAAAGTTCTGTTGTAATTGATTTTAGTGGTTTATTTTATGTTTTTGGGGGTGCTGAACACGAATCTGAAGTTGTCCAACAAAATTTCCCCCCGCAAATATGAGAAATCGTAAAAAACAATTTTTATTTTGTGGTTTTCCGCTTATAACTTGCAAAGCAATCTATTCACCCAAAAAGTGGTCCAGTAGTAAAATATAGATGAGAAAATAACCTTCAATTTATGACTATAACATTTTTTTGTACGTTATATGGTTATCACGGAAATGGGAGTTAAAATATCGGGAAAATCGGTAATTTATGAAAAAAGACCAGTTATGCACCATGATTTAACGAGCCAATTTTCAAAGAAATCTACGTATTATTGGCTTGTGATAATATACGAAAATTTTGGCTTAGAATTTGGATAAGTTTTAAAAATAATTTAGTACACAGGGGTACGAGGTACAAAAGACAAAATAGTATGTACCCTTCAAGATGCATGTCATTGGAAAGCTCTTTAAGAGTACATTAATTGTTGTTATGTACACTTTTGTCATATTTTTATATAAGAGGGGGGTAAAATGGAAAAAAACGCAATAATAGCATAAAAATATGTTTTGTTTTTCCATTTTACCCCTCTTGAAAGAAGTTAGTTTTTTCAAACGATTTTATAGAATGGGGGACTAGTAAAGCTTACAGACTTCGGAATGATGAGCCATAACATGGTGCATGCATATACGTTCTCAATAGGACAGAGGATAGAGAACCAGTAAATATTTGCCCTACAAGCTCAAAATCGAGGACTTCTTAAGGGTTTAGAATTCAACCCTTCATCTGAATTAGATGCCGAAGTTTTTTGGCTGGATACATTTACTAAAGTATCTGGCAGCCGTTATTAAAAAAAACCGCAGTTGAGCATCAAATTTGTATTGCATTTGTATCAAATTTGTATTTTTTTTTCTTCTTTTTCATTTTTCTTTTTTTTCTTATTTTACTCGCATTTCTTCCTCCTTTCTTATTAACTACGTTTTTTAAAATATTTATATTTTGAAATCTATCTCAATAATATACTTTATTATACAGATAGTATCTGATTATTTATTCATCTAGTGATACGGCCCGAGGAAGCTATAAGCTATGAGGTATACTAATAGACAGATGATTTTTATTTGTTAGTACCCTCAAAGGCATCAGGTCAACAACCCAAGAAATTCGTCATTTTAATTTCTTAATGTTTATTATACTTTGTCTTTTGATAGGTGATAAAAGAAAGAATGGTAGTTGTCTTAATGCGCCATTACTTGAGCAATAGATATAGCCTGCATCCGTGGCGTACATAACCATTTCTACACATCAATCACTACAACATCATTTCTTTCATTGTTTAAACAGTTTAAGCTTAATTTAAAGTTAGTAAATATGGTGAAGGCTCTGTTACAATCAATTATATAGCTTCTATCTTGTTCCTATAAACATTTTGATTACTCTTAATTAGAGTGTAAATGAACGTAGTGATTACCTTGTCTGAACGTCTTGCTTCGTCTATATAATGCGTTGTTATTATAACTGTTCTATTCTCATTTCTAGTTGTCTTATGTAAATACTCCCATATCCTGAAAGCATTAAATAATATAAATGACATAAAATAAAACCAGTAAAACAGTAAAATATGGGAAATGGCAAATGAAGACGTTATTGTTAATTCAAATGACACGAAACATTCAATTTCGTATTATATTATTCTTACTTATTTTGCTTCCGAGCTTAACAAAGGTAACGGAAGCATTGTGTTCGTTCTACAGAGCGAATTTTTTTTACCTTTCCGATTTCAAAAATTTCTGGACAGAAATCCGTTTTAGACATCAGGGAACATTTTTGGTCTCATGTCTGTGTCGGTCTGTCCACAAATTTTGTGAACCAACATATAATAATAATAATAATAATAATAAATATATTTATTTCCACCATTGATATAAAATAAAGTAATTAAATTACAAAAACAAAAAAATACAATATTATAAATTTAATACATAAAAATAATATATATCAATTAATGGTGAGGGCTCTCAATAGGTGTAAAGTCACCTAGAGCGAAAGCCCCGTCTCTTAAATAATTGTGATAAATTTCGTGCTTACGTAATTGCAATCTATAAAATTTTTCGAGAATGCTATAGCTACTTCATTAAATCAATCTATATTACTAGTATTTCAATGATATGCTTTATCTTCTGTAAGTTTAATTGTTTTGTTTTGTTTTGTCCGTCTTGTTCTTGTTAATTGTTAGGGCAGGTTTTTCATTTCTGTCAGTAGATGTTGTTTCAGTCTGTGTTTAAAAGATTTAATAGTGTTTGTTAGTTGAAGTGATTTTGGCAGTTGGTTATAGTAAGTCGGTCCGAGATAAGTGGCATGTCTTTGCTTCTTGTCCGTGTGGCATAGTGGAATAAGGGCAAAGCCAGCTTGTTGCGTTCTGGTACAGTAAGGATTTTCTACTAATAGTTTATCTTTCTTTTTAAAATAATTGATCAGAACAGCCTTTTTGAATAAGGAGTCTAGTGGTAAAATATTAAGTTCAGTAAATAGTTGTTTTGAAGGATATCGTCTAGGTTTTTTGTACGCAATCTTCAGTATAGTCCTTTGTACTACCGCTACTGTATTTGTATGTTTGCATGCAGCACTGCCCCAGGCTATTAAACAATAATTAAGGATAGATTCCGTCAAAGCATGATATACCAGTTTTAAAACTGATTTATCTGCGAAATCTCTTAGTCTGACAAAAGCGTACATAGTTCTTCTAACTTTTGAGACTACTGCACTAATATGATCTTTCCAGTTCAAGAAATTATCTATGATGACTCCTAGATATTTTACTGAACTTACTCTTTCGATTTCTGTAGTGCATTGGCATTCAGAACTGATAATAGGCCCTGCACCTTTATCAACAGCAGTGTGATGTCTGTCGCATATATGTTTTAAGATATTATGTTGGTTCGCAAAAATTGAGCGGCAGACAGATACGGAACCAAATATTTTTCCTGATGTTTGAAACTGATTTCTGTCCAGAAATGTTTAAAATCGGAGAGATAATAATTAATTTAAATCAAATTATAATTATTATTAACTACGGGAAACAGACAGTGAAAAATACACTCCAGCGCCGGGATTTGAACCACGGGCCTCTATATTTCCAGTATAGCGCTCTTCCATCTAAGCTACGCAGGAGAATGATTTTTCACTACCGTAATCGATAACTAGTCCCGAATCCAAGCTTTCAATATTCATATACATTTAGACAGTCAATAGCGTAGCTTAGATGGAAGAGCGCTATACTGGAAATATAGAGGCCCGTGGTTCAAATCCCGGCGCTTGAGTGTATTTTTCACTGTCTGTTTCCCGTAGTTAATAATAATTATAATTTGATTTAAATTAAAATTTAACTTTCCGTAGTATGAAAACTACCAAAAACTTAAAAATTGGATAATAATTAATATAAAAATGCCATTTTTAAAAACTGGTCTTATTTTCGACCTTTTTTTTGTTTCTGTATTCTTCACCTTAATTGTATCTGTATGCAAAATTTGGGGAAGATTAAATGACGGTAAGTGGTTTAAAATTGGGGTAATAGGTGTGCGATGAAACTTAAAAAGCAAATAAATTTGACGCCATTTTGTTTTTTGTTTTTTTGTTTTTGGTTTCTGTATTCTTTACCTTAGTTGTATCAATGTGCAAAATTTGGGTAAGATTGAATGACGGTAAGTGGTTCAAAATTGGGGTAATAGGTGTGCGATGAAACTTAAAAAGCAAATAAATTTGACGCCATTTTGTTTTTTGTTTTTTTGTTTTTGGTTTCTGTATTCTTCACCTTAGTTATATCTATGTGCAAAATTTGGGGAAGATTGAATCACGGGAAGTGGTTCAAAATTGTGGAAACGGAAATGTGCGATGAAACTTACAAAGCAAAGTAATATAAGACCAGTAAAAATGATTTCGCTCTTTAGAACGATCACAATGCTTCCGTTGGGCAAGCTTGGAAGGAAAATTAAATAAATTTGACAATATTTATTTGAATAATAGCATAGCATCATTTGTACTTTATAGAACGTGAGGAAGCTATGTGCCACACTTAATTGTCAAACTATTTTATAAATCTGTCAACATATTAAAAAAAATACAGGAATAAAAGTATCAATTTAATAAAATATTTTATGTATGCAGACGCTTAAAATTAATACGTGAAAAATCAATTAAACCATTCAAATTTATTAAATTTGGAGACCAAATAATTTCGTTCTCTAGCATGATCACTATGCTATTACTTCAGAAGCATTTCAATTACCGAAGGGCCGTTTCTAGGTGTATTGCCGCCCTAGGCGAAATTTGTCTCCACTTGAGTTTATTCAGTCAAAGTAAACACATATTAAGTAATTGTTCGGTATATGTTGAAAACAATAAAAATTTTCCTATATATTTTTTTTTCTCCCAATTTGCTCGATTTTTTCATTTATTGATCAATTTCCCTCTTCCTTTTGCCGCCCCTAAAATTTTGCCGACCGCCTAGTCTTGCCTATTAGTAGAAACGGCCCTGAAGATAACGAAAGTATTATTGTAATAATTCTGATAATCAATTTTTTTTTTCAAAATCAAAACTTTAAAAAGCGTTTATAGGCATAAGACATAAGTGTACAAGTCTTTTGTATCGTATCTGTCGATCAATATTTTATAAACATATATATTTTGAAAACTGATTTCAATTTTGAAGAAATTTGTAATGTATCAATGGCATCTTTTGCTCTTTTTCATCAACTACGTTTTTTAAAACATTTATATTTTAAAATATATCTCATTATACTTTATGATTTATGATACAGGTATTTATGGGACTACTCATTTATCTAGTGTTACGAAGCAAGGAAGCTATGTGACATACTAATAGCCAGATGATTTTTTTATTAGATTAATAAAAGAAATGTGCATATAAAGATATTTATTATAACGAGTACTAACGATGTCTAAATACTAACAATGATTAGAAGTGATGACCATTTAAATGGCTATTAAATAAAAATAATTTTAAATCCGACGTTTTAGTTTAATATTAACAATCACGATAATCTTATGATTTCTTTTTATAATCAATTAAGTTTTATCCTGAACTGATAAGTTAACGAGTATTATTTACCACTATCGTATAATTACCTCAATTATTGCATCAAATTACCGTTGTAATTAAGATCGCTTAGGAAGTAATGGTAGTTATTATGGTAATTTTATAGCTAAGAAAAAGTTCTGGTTTCTTGAGGTGTAAAAAGTTAAAAGTAAATTACATTTTAATGTTGTAGACAACTTACAAGTAACTGCAATTCATAAGCAATTATTAATATTAATATGTTCATTTATTTAATTGAAATTCGTTATTGAAGATGTCAGATGTCTGTGGTTAGTAAATATTGAAAATAAATTATTGTTCTAAAATTGTTTCGATAATTTTTATTAAACATGTTTCAAATTAATCTCATTTATACATGATTTAACCGTATAATTCAATTTCCTGGCAGAAATCTAGTTTCCAAGGTATCGAATAATAGTTATTTACACACTTTAGGAAAACGTAAATTATTGACCCTGAGCGATGAAGCAACATTTTTACTTTTCATTTTGATATCTGCCGCCATATTCCAAGTATCGACTTCGAAACTTTAATGCTAAATAATTTTGAAACTATTTGGCCGATTAAGCTGAAATTCGCTCCAATTATACCTTTCTTTAAGATGAATAAGCCCTCCACATTTCAACATAATATCTGCCGCAGTTTTGGAATGATTTGGTAAGAAAAAGTTTCGAGACGCCCTACGTCCGATTTCTTAAAATGTAAAACTAAAAACTCGTTTACTACTGTCTTACAATATGCATTGTGATGTTGAATTTTCATGCTATAGTACATTACGCATCTAGTGCGGAAAGTAGCTTTTTGCATGCGAGTGTGGAGTTTGCACCCGAGCGACAGCGAGGGTAGTAAAACCACACGAGCAAAGCAAAATGCCGTTTTCCCACGAGTTGCGTACTTTATCTGCGATTGATACGAAATATAAACATTATATCTCTGTTTAGATGCATAGAAAGTGATTCTTTTCGTAGCTGTATTCATTGCGCATGCGCGTTCATAATGAGGTGAAGAATTTCTCTTTTTTTCCGCCCTAGGTCGGAAAAAAGAGGAATTCTCACCTTAACGCACGATTAGCGAGTTTGTTTACATTCTAATTTGCGTTTTTAGGGTTTTGTAGATTCTTCTCAAAACCCTTATGCCGAGGGTGATGTGTCCGTCTGTCCGTCGCTCTTTGGTTCATAGGGCCCGAACCGTTTAAGCTATAGAGCTGAAATTTGAAATACTGGTGTAACTTTTTGACCCAACCACAGGAAAAATATACAGAAGTTCAAAATTATATATGCGCATGCGCAATTCGCAAAAATGTTGTAAACTCAAAAATTTATATTTTTTTTTAATTTTCGAGTGGGGTATTAAATGAAAGCTGCTGAAGAGTAGGACGCAAATATATATATGCTTTTGTAAATTTCCCCCCCCCAACCACTATACTTCGGCTGGTCCTAAAATTTCGAAATAATTCATGCTAATGCCTTATTGTGGGGCGATGAAAATTCCGGGAGTTCATCCCGAATTTTAAAAAATTGCCAATTTTGGGCGCGAAAATTTGAAGTGCGCCAAATATTTTATTTTTTTAAAATTTTGAGTTGGGTATCAAATGAAAGCTGCTGAAGAGTAGGACGCAAAGATATATATACATTTTTAAATTTTGCATCCCTTATTAGGTAAAAAAATCAAAATATACCCAAAAAAAATTTCCCCCCCCCAACCACTATACTTCGGCTGGTCCTAAAATTTCGAAATAATTCATGCTAATGCCTTATTGTGGGGCGATGAAAATTCCGGGAGTTCATCCCAAATTTTAAAAAATTGCCAATTTTGGGCGCGAAAATTTGAAGTGCGCCAAAAATTTTATTTTTTTAAAATTTTGAGTTGGTATCATATGAAAGCTGGTGGAGAGTAGGATTCAAATATATATTTGCTTTTTTAAATTTTTCATTCTTTATTAATTTTGTAAGTCAAAATATACCCCAAAAATTTCCCCCCTCCCCAACCACTATATAACGGGTGGTCCTAAAATGTCGAAATAATTCATGGTTATACCTTATGGTGAAGCGATGGAAATGGTCTGAAAAAATTAATTTTTATAGTCGTTATTACCGATGAAAAACATTGTGACCCCCCGGGGGATCGAACCCGGACCCTTGAGATCGAAGAATAAAATCATAATTACATAACGGGCATGCTTAATCTTCTACAAAACCCTAAAAAGTACTTGGACGCAAGTACTTCCCTGTGATTTTTTTTTTTAAATTAAAGTAACTGTTTATATCGAGTTTTTAGAGAAACAATGAGTGATTAAGTGAGTGAAGAAAATGAGAACTAATGAATTAATGTCATCTTATTCAAAAGAGAAATACCTACTTACATACATAGGAAGTTTATTAAATATTTTTTTCTGTTTTTATTATTAAAATCCACAATCGTAGATAAAGAACGGTACGCAACTCGTGTGAAAACTGCATTTTGCTTTGCTCGTGTGGTTTTACTACCATCGCTGTCACTCGGATGAAAACTCCACACTCGCTTGCAAAATGTTACTTTCCGCACTAGACGCGTAATGTACTATTATATTCAATAATTTAAGAACTGCGTTTATAATCATAAGTTATAATTAATTTAATTATTATATAATGTAAGTGTATTACTCGCTTGTTAGTAAAGGGTCGAGGCCTACAGTTGGTTCATCCAGTAGTAGGGTTTTTGCATCGTTGATCAGCGCCACTGCAAACGATACCCTTCTTTGTTGTCCTCCACTGAAACACATTATTATTATAATTATATGGTTGAACTAGCCTATACGGGGCATCATGTATAGAAATGAAAAAAAAAACTGGCACATATAATTAAAGTCTTTTCTATATATTGATAAAAAAATGCACCAATTATGGATTCTTCTTCATATCATAAGTTCTCTCTTAATACAATTTCCATCTTCAGTCCTCTATTTTTAGACACAGCTGTATACAGGTCGATTTTGGGAATCTTGGGCGTATGTATATGTTGTAGATTACCTGGGCTTCGATGTAGCGTATCTAGTTTTTCAAGAGAATATGAAATGAAAAAGAATACATTAATAATGCAATTTATATCAATATACAAGAAACACTTTAACTATGTATGCATTATATTTGTTAGTTTTTGCATTTCTATACATGATGCCCCATATAGGCTAGTCCAACCTTATAGTCTAGTATAGTCTTAAGCTGTTGTTTCACTTAAAAGCACCCGATTACTGAAGTCGAAATAATTAATTGCTTATTCTAATTTATTCTATTGTAAAGAGACTTTCTATATGGTTTCCTGTGATTGTCTAAATATTATTTTAAATCAAATTATAATTATTATTAAAAAAGGGAGACAGAAAGAGAAAAATAGACTCCAGCGCCGGGACTTGAACCACACTGGTCAAGGTCAAGTCCCGGCGCTGGAGTCTATTTTTCTCTGTCTGTCTCCCTTTGTTAACCCTAGAACGGTAACCCAGCATATTTGTCTCTAATTGCTAATGGTACGTCGCAGCGACGTACACACAATTATAAATCGGCATTAATCACGGATTATTAACTATTAAAAGTTTGAAATTATTATGGGGGGAGGAAAAATATGTTAATGGGATATATAATTACCTTTTTTAAAAATAGAAGGGGGGAGGGGAAATTTAAGATTTTTTTTTTTTATTAGAAAATACAAAAAACAGGAACAAATGTGCCAAAGTAAAGACATGAAAATGTCAAAATATTAATATATGTTTTCATATAATTACTGGGCATTTAGGTATAAATACCAATAACAATAAATAAAAAGAAAAATATAAATTACTTAATATTTTTACTTTGCAATTTGAGAAATAAAAAAATGAGTAACAAATAATTTCGATTAGTACTAGGGTTATATTTTATTATTATTTATTTACATTAAGGCATTTTAAGCAAGATTTTGTCATGTGTGACCCTAAAATTGGTGGTTGGCATTTTTGGCAGTACGACTTGGTCATTTTATGAAAGTTGTAAGGAAAGAAAGAACAATTAGTATTTTTCCAAATTTTTGGTCTTCTTTTGGCTGATTAAAATTAGAATTATATTTATCTTGATTATCTTCAAGGGTCTCAGCAGAATTCCTTATTGTTTCTTTTAGGCTTTTATTTTAGAAATGTTTCGATTTTCTAACCACTTTTAGTAAATTGCTCAGAGAGTTAGATTATGAACTGCATTCTAGTGAAACATTTTCCATCGTTATGTTCATAAAATTGGTGACTGCAAATAATGAAAGAATTTAGGAACTTTTTTAGATTGTTACTCCCCTATGTTGTTTTAGAATAAAAATGGCTTTGACTGAATAACTATTAAGACAATGGTATATGTTTAGTCCAATTTACTTTGGGACAAAAAAACTTCAGTTTTTATAAGGGGAGTAACAATCTAAAGAAGAACATTCGGTACACCTTTCGATTGTTGCTACCCTTTTTTATGAGAAAAGTAACAGTCTAAAGAAGTGCCAGAATTTTCTGATGCCATATTTATCATTGTAAAAAAAAACAACAGCATTCATGTTCTGACTCATCTGATCGAATGTGTCAACTCAACCTTTTGACGCTATATAACACAACAAAACAATTGAGAACCCTTTTTATACGGGTTAATTATACATAAAATCATAATTAAATAATAAAAACTATAATTATAACAAAATTGCGAGTATATACCTGGTAGGTACTCATTCATAACTTATAATCATGTCTATAGTAAAATAAAAACCAAAATTCAGCAATGATAAATCTCTAAATTGTACTTAATTTTGGGCTATACGTTCTGGATTTGTATACAAAAATAAGGCCTTATTTATAATGTAAGCATTGAAAACGTATATAACGTTATGGCTTTATTTCTAATGCACGCTTCGAAAACGTACACTAAAAAGATGTTTTCGGCAATGATACGTATGTTCGACGTACAGACTTTCCTTGGACATGATTGTGCAAATAGAAGAGAGTTGACGGAGGTCTTAATACTGTGGTATCTGAAGGTCAACAGACTGATGGAAGATTACATGGATAGCTATCAGCACTACAACAAAGAAGTAGGGTGACACAACGTTTCAAAAAAAAAATATACGTCGCGGCTACGTAGGTTACTGTTCTAGGGTTATAATAATTATAATTTGATTTAAAATAAAATTTAAACTTTCCGTGGTATGAATACTACCTAAAACGTAGAAACTAAATATTATTTGTAGATGTAAAGAATAAATATTAATTCGATTCACCTGAGGGTAGATACAATTCTGCCTTTATAAGGTAAATGAAGAAGAGAAGTGAGATACTGCAATCGATAATACACAATTTCTTCTTCTATACCAAACATTAATCCGTATATGTGAAACGTTTCTTCGATTGTGAGAGATAATTCAAGAGCTACTTCCTGAAAAAAAAAAAAATATAATAATAATAATTATATTAAAATTAATCCTTTTTGCTACCACAAATTACCATTTAGCGCTGTTTAAAACGTAACTTTAAATTGGTAAAAATATGTAATATGTAATCTTATTAAAAAGTGAAGTAAGAAAAGATGGACTAGGCTTACGGCTTACTTAGAATCGGAGATTTATCATTCCACAAAATTAATCCTTTTTCACACTTATTGATGGTTTTAGCTAGGCTTGTGAGCTGTGAGTAGAAGCTCCTACTCACTCTGTGGTATAAAAAGATTAGGTATTTTCTCAGCCATTATTTATACGCCCGAGAGACGTTTTATTGACTTCTCAGGGTCTAATTAGTTCGAAAGTCCGAAAAAAGATTATTCAAAATACATACTATCAAGACTGAAGATGAAGGCACGAGTATTATAAACATTGAACAAAAATTTTAAGCTCCTAGAGTGCTCACTTTTTACAAGCTTTTATATAACTTGCAATGTTTTCATGTATATTCGGGTCAAATCTTCAACTGAATTTTGAAGCAGTTATGCTCAACCGATTTAATTGAAATTTTGAATACACGTTTAATTTGGATGAAAATGCATGGTTAGCGAAGTGACGTCATTCTAAATCCAATATGGTGGACAGCCCAAGATGGCGGACTAGTTATTTTTTAAGCACGCCCATGATATGGGTATCAAAAGTATCAAATGAAAGGGTTTTCTGAGAAGAATACAAAAAATAAAACGCCTTCACTCTAACTCCAATATGGCAGATGGCCCAAGATAAAAGCTTGTTTTTAAAAGTTTTATACAATTAATTTTTTATCTTAGATATTTATATAAAAATACGCTAAATTGCTTTATATTAATAACTGTAGCCTTCATTGAGACTTACGACTTACTACATTGATTCTTCAAAGGTGAAATTAATTGCTAATGTATTCTTTTAAAAAAAGAAATTATGTTTAAAATTAATGTAATTTGATAAAGTAAAAAGGTTAGATAGTGTTTAAAGTAAGGCGCTCTAAATGTTCCCAACTTTATTATTGCTTCCGAGCTTACCGAAGGTAACGGAAGGAAGCTATGGTATCGTTCTGTAGAACGGAAAATTTTAGGTCTCCGATTTCAAAAATTCCAAGACAGAAATCCGTTTTAGACATCAGGCAACCTTTTTGATTCCGTGTTTGTCTGTCGGTCTCTCGCTCAATCTCTGCGAACCAACCTATCTTAAAAACTACTCGTCCAATTTTAATGAAATTTGGATGGTAGGCCATAATTAGCCCATTGTTGTTCCCATATAAGTTTCAACCTTCTGCACCCATTTGTATCTCTTCTACATGCTCACAAACATACATTTATTTACACCTATATCCTTAAAAGTACTTATCTGATTTTTATGATATTTTGATGGTTTGTAAAAAGTAACCCGCAGATAGCCCCAGATTAATTTAAACTGTCTGTGCTCTTTAAATTTTGGTAATTTGATACTTTAATAAATGTAAAAAATAGATTGCCAATTGGTGTGGCACATAGCTTCCTCGCATCCTATCCAAGTACTTTATTGATTTTATGCTTTTACAAGCCATTATCTGTCAAAATTGTTTTGATTTTTTACACGAATTAAAGTATCAATTTAGCAAAAGGTAAATGGGGCTATCTGTTGGTTACTTTAGATACACTATAAAAGTTTCATTAAAATCAGATGAGTACTATTGAAGCTATTAGGTGTAAATAAATGTTTAACATTTAAATACATTTTGAAAAACTTCAAAATGTTACCCCACTCAAAAATTACAATAAATAAAACTTTTGTCACCATAATTATAAGGCCACCTAAAATTTCTAATATTTGATTTTATTTACCCATAAAAAAAGTACATTAAATATACTTTTTACATATACATTTTATGTATTTTTAGGACCTTTTCTTATTAAGTAGCGGGGGGGGGGGGACATTTTTTGTTGTGAAGAAATTTTTATTTGTAATGTTCGCAACTTTTTTCCTGTTTTTTGGCAAAAAAGTTTACTTTTATACCAAATTTTAAATCTCTAGCTACAATAGATAATCTTAGATAATATCTCGTCGGGTCGGACGGACGAACCGAAAGCATAAGAGTTTCTAGGATGACCTCGCAACCCTAAAAAAAGCCTTAATATAGGTTTTATAGAAAAATATTTTAGAACACTAAGGTTCTATTTTATTTTGGTTGCTTACATTCTTTGGTTTTTAAAAAAAAATCCTGCTAGGTTTGTTTGCATCTTATTTCTTCGATTAACGACTTCTACATCTTATTTAACTATTAACAGCATAACCTTTATTATTATATGTATTGGAATGTTTTACCTGTTCGTTTAAAAGCTAAGTTCATTATAATAGAGTCCGTTGTAATAAGGTTCTACCGTTTATTTATTATCCTAATCGAATTCATTATTATTATTATTCAAAATTAACATTATGGCTACAAAATTAAACCAAAGCCATATAAAATAGACTCCCAATTGGTGTGGCACATAGCTTCCTCGCATGCTATCACGTACTTTTTGATTTTATGCTTTTAAAAGCCATTATTGTCTAAATTTGTTTAATTATTGTTTCCCCTGTTTTTTTAATCTGTCAAAATTGTTTTGATTTTTTACTTGAATTAAAGTATCAATTAAGCAAAAGTTAAAGAGCGCATACGGTTCAAAGTAATCTGGGGCTATCTGCGGGCTACTTTTGATAAACTATAAAAGTCTCATACAAATCAAATTAGTACTTTTGAAGCTATAGGTGTAAATTAATGTATGTTTGTGCGCATGTGGAAGATAATCAAATGAGCGTAGAAAGTTGAAACTTATATGGGATCAACAATGGGCTCTCATGACCTACCACCCAAATTTCATTAAAATTGGACGTGTTGTTTTTAAGATACGTAGGTTCATAAAATTAAACGACAGACCGACCGATAGACACGGAACCAAAAATGTTCCCTGACGTCTAAAACGGATTTCTGTCTTGGAATTTTTTAAATCGGACACCTAAAATTTTTTCCTTCTTCAGAACGATCACATAGCTTCCGTTACCATTAAGCTCGAAAGCAATAAAGCAATTTTGACAGATTTAAAAAACGGGGAAAATGAAATAAGTTGGATAATAATAGGTTTTAAAAGGATAAAATCATTACATTTTATAAAATAGGACGCGAGCAAGCTATGTGTCCCACTAGTTGGCAGAGTATTTTTTTTTTATTTTATTTTATTTTTTTTCAAAAAACATCAGTAGTTGTATAAAAGCAAAAGAGATTAATATACCCACTTTTATCATTTTTGCATCTGAGCTTACCGAAGGTAACGGAAGCATTGTGTTTTGAGCACTTTTGAGAACGAAAAACTTTTATGTCTCCGATTTTAAAAATTCCAAGACAGAAATCCTTTTCAGACATCAGGGAACATTTTTGGTCTCGTGTCTGTCTGTCTGTCGATCTGTGTGTCCGCGAATTATGAAACGTGTGACGATAACTTGAGTAAATGTCGACCGAGTTTGATAAAATTTGGTAGACATGTTCATTTTACCAATGCCCAGGACGTGTTCGTTGGGCAACGTTATTCGTCCAACCGTTCACGAGAAACGCTCGCGTAAACGTGAACTTCAAATTTAAAATTGGAATTTCACTTCATCTCAATATTCAATATTGAATATTCACTTCATCAAATACAATTTTTTAGTAAAACCAACAGCGACACCGCTATGAAGTGTTAAAGATCGCTAAAACTATTAATAGTTTTTACACAATAAACAATATAACAATAAAAGTAATACTCGTATAACAATAATTTGAATGTTAATATAACAATAAAGTACATGATAGGATGCAAGGAAGCAATGTGCCACACTAATTGACAGTCTATTTTTCACTTCATACAATTTTATTTTCATATTTATCTCGCGTTATAGCTTTTCAATCAGCAATTTCAATAAAACGTGCAAATTTGATTAAAAAGCGTTCTTTATAAAGTGAGGTTAAGTCAACAGTATCACATTACCGTTAATATCCACGCACCATTTAAAATCTATATAAATATTATACAATTCAATCCTTTTAGCAGAATTTAATTTCAAAAAATGTTGCTAAGTGTAGGGAAATTTAATAGTATGTTGTTGTTAGAGGGAACTTTTGCGTTGAATATCAAGGTCCCCATATAAATGTAAAACAATTTTACTGCTTCAGAATCCTTACATACAGACAACGCAACTAAACTAGTTATTAAGACTAAATAAGCGTACTTAAAAGCTGTAATTTTGATTTTTTTAAAATATTTTATAGGGAACTTTTTCAGTTTATTATTTCAAAGAAGTTTATATTGCTCCTACAATTACTTAGATTATTATACAACGTCGGAGAATCTGATTCTGGAAGCTTATCCATAAAATATCAAGGTTAAAAAACCTCAATCAGTGTGGAATTTTCATTTTATATAAAAATTCCTATTTTTGTATAATTTGTTTAGCTAGGATTCAGTATTTTGGTTTAATAGCGAAATGTAAAACATTGTAGGAATATACAGACTAAGTAAAAATTCGTTATCGTTTTGACTTAATTAAATTTGTTCGGTAATATGTTTTCCACGAACATAATTACTTGGAATGGAGTTTTCATATAAATAAATCCAAATGTTACGGTTTATGATGTTACGGGTTTTCGTGATTATTTGACTATTTTTACTGTACGGGCAGTGCCGGATTTAGGACTTTTTAGGCCCTAGGCCAAATTTTACTAGCGGCCCCCCACATTGCTTTTTCATCCTAGTTCTTATAAACTATAGAAGTTCTATACTTGGGGTTTCTTTCATTTATTTATAAAACCGTTATGGTATAAGTTAATATTCGTAGGCCTAACTTAACTTAACTAATGTCAAACAAGTATAATAAATTGGAAGATTTTTTTAACTCTTTAATTAGGTTTTACGTACTGCATAATATGTGGTTGGGTTTTAATAAACAGGCTGATTAAACTCACACTTTTTATTGAATTTTATTTATTTGTAGAACCTTTTTTAAAAACAATATAAAATGTATAGTTCAAGAGATAGCGTGCAAAAGAGTGTTTGACGAGCATCAAGTTAATCTTTTGGTGCCTGTAAAAAATATGTGGTCGGCTAAGTTCGTCTGCAGGATATAAGCTCGACAGCATGGCAATAGGCATTTGAAAAAAAAAAATATATATGAGAAAGTAAAAAACGGAAAAAACCGATGGAGAGCGGCCATGTTCCAGCCATTTTGGTGAACAATGCGATTTTCATGATCCTGAATACAAAATAAGTTTGTATACCAAAAATCAAGTTGATGTTAGCTTGACACTTGATAGGTGGCCACTTTTGTTTGGAGTAATAATTGAAAAACTAACCAATCAAGTGAAAAGCTAAAATAAACTTGATATTTGGTCTACTAACTAACTTAGAACTCAGGATCATACTCAAATTCAAGAAATACTCTTTAGAATATACTGTGTCAAAGGCGCTGAGCGGCAAGCCATATCAATGTATTGCCAATATCTGCGGCCCCCCTAAGCCTGCGGCCCTAGGCCACGGCCGGCCTAGTCGGCCTATAGTGTTAAATCCGGCACTGAGTACGGGTTTTTTGTAGTTATATAAGAATTATTTTTATATTGATTTTACGAATCATAGGGATGTAAGATATGATTCACACTGATAATTATATCAAGAGGAGTGAAGTTGCCGATTCCATCATCCATTGCAGTCCAGCAGGACACGTACAAGGTTTGCGGATATAGAAAAAATGCTACGAGGAAGTAAAAAAAGTAAATTATATATAATACCTGAGGCATAAATGAGAAATCTAAAGGTGATTTGATGGATGGCATGTTTATGAAGCCAGAAGACAGTTTCTGAAGACCCACTATACAACTAAGTAATGTTGTCTTGCCGCATCCACTTGGACCTAGTAAACTATATCTGCAACAGAAAGCATGAGTTATTGCTTTTATCCCATGTATAATTTTTAAGTATGTAGGTATTTGATTTTACCGACATGTTTTTTTTATCCCTGACGTTTACTAAAAAGCATAATAGATTAAATATGCCGTTCACATCCTTTGCATTTCATTAAATTATCAATAACCAGGTAACTCTGCATTGCTTTTTAAACTGCACAACAAAGCTCCATAATTAATTTTATCGGTAAATAATTAGGTGATATTAAAAACAAGTGACGGTGAATAAAATAATTTTAAATCAAGATCAAGTTGAAGATTGCTTTAAACTTAAACTTTCGGAAATTGTTCACAGACTATTGATATTAAATTTGGGTGCGTAGAAATATAATTATAAGAATATAGAATAATTGAACTGAAATCGTTTTATTTTGATTTTAATTAAGGATATAAAACGGAAAAATATGTAGCATATTATTATTTACTTGAATCTACTATTATACCGTATTATTTTAACGTGATTATATGTTTTACGTATAGGTAATTGTTAAACCAAGTTATGATATAATTGAATTTTAATTTTTATAACGATTCTTTATAAAATTATATATTCCACTTAAAGGATTTACTAAAAAATTCCATCTTAATTTGTTTACTTTGAAGGAACAATGCAACTTGAATAAGTTAATTGTTTATGAAGCAAATCATTTACACTGTTCAGAGTTTAAAGATTTTTCCCTGGTCAAATGATCAATGATCTCACCGTCGAATTCGGGGTGAAAGCTAGTACTTAATGTAACTATGAAAAACACTCATAAAATTTAATTACTCTGACAACGTTAACACGGTATGTTATATCGTTAATTTTAGTTTAAGTTATCATGTGCAAATTTAAGTCAGAAAAATATTATTTTATTTATATAAACAATAATAATAAATATTCTTTATTCCACCACTTAAAAACAATATGTAGTACAATTTCAATAATAATACAAAAATAAGTATAAATAACACCCATTTAGTAGCTAAACAATAAACAATATTATGTGCGGTGAGAGTCCTTAGTAGGTGTCGCAGCACCTAGATAGATGACTCCGTCTCTGAATTTAGTCAGTATTTATTGGCGAACCAAGTTCGTGGGGTCGCACTCTACACACAGTAGAGAGGGACACGAACAACGGTTCGTCCTAATCGTTAGGTTCCCTCTGAACTGAGCTGAAAACACAGCGCTAAAAAAACAACGTTAAAAAAAGCGATAAAAACATTGAGTTAAAAACGGAGTTAAAAGAAACAGCTTTAGACAAAACAGCGTTAAAAAACACAAGAAAGCGTTAAAAACACAGTTTTAAAACAGAGTTAAAAAAAAGCTTTAAAAAAGCAAGGGGGAAAAGCAGCGTTAAAAAACAGCGTTAAAAATCAGCGATAAAATAAACAGCGATAAAAAAAAAACAGCATTAAATAAACCGTGTTAAAAGAAACAAATGAGTCGGAGGTGTAGAGTCAGGGTGTCTTTTCTGATAAAATGACCAACATCGGTTCGTATCCTCTACACACAGGCGAACCTGGTTCGAACAAATGTTTTCCAACCCAATGGAAGATCAAGTTCGTCACGAACTTGGTTCGTTTACCCCTACACACATGGTTCGTACGAACCAAGTTCCCAAGTCTGAAACCTAGTCGAGTAATAGTGAGTTATTGGTATTTTGTCAGTGTCAAAAAAAAGTTCAACCGTATAACCACAAATAGTCATAACCTCTAGATTAAGAACTCCCATTTTCAACTTCTACATTAGCTAAATTACTCGCCTCTCTCGTGGCTAAAGGTGTAGAGTGTAGAAGGTTCTTTAAAAAATCTTGTAAATAAATATTTTATCTTCTATTAGTAATATTTACGTATTACCTCCATTAAGTAACTTATCTTGTTATCTCCATTAAGTAACTTTATTGTATAAAGTTAGCTTTGAACCACTAGTGGAAATTTTCAGATCCTATGCATTATGCATCTGTCTTGACTCCTACTGACTGACTCTTTATATCTTTTATTCGCATTTCTACTCTTCTTATCGGCTCTGAAGATCTCCACTTGTGGTTAAAACCCGGCTTTTTTCAATAAAGTTACTTTCAGGTGAGTGACGAATTTCTTTATTCCTAATCAAGTGACTCCACAACCCATCAACAAAGTATCATCTCTTCTTCCAGGTCATTAGCACTGGAGGTAATGATTGCAACTGAAAGATCAAATAAATATTTCTTTTATACTTTAAAATCCTAAATACAAGTTCATCGTTCAGGTCAATCAATTTTAGTCTTATATTACATTTTTTTTTAGTCTTACATGACTATTAATATATATAAAGGGGACTGTACTGACGGATAAAGACAAGACTGTACTTGTAGAAACTTCATAGACAGAGTTGATAGCATTAAATACCTGGGAGTTATAGTGGACAACAACCTTTAATTGAAGCAGCACATCTCATGGATGGTTGCTGGGGTCAGGAGAACCATCTACAGTTTCATTCAAGTAAAGACTCTTTGCTGACACTCATTGCCGGCCAAGTTCGTCACGAACTTGGTTCGTTTACCCCTACACACATGGTTCGTACGAACCAAGTTCCCAAGTCTGAAACCTAGTCGAGTAATAGTGAGTTATTGCTATTTTGTCAGTGTGAAAAAAATGCAATAAAACTGCTTTCTCATATAAAGATTTAACTGACAGTACTTTAAAATTGAGATAGGTCAGGTGTGAGGGATACCTTTTTGTTTTTTTTTCATGGCTATTGACTGGTTGTATGTGTGAATTGGCTGCCATACCCCAGGATAAGACACAGTAGTTCATGATGGACTCGACTAGAGCATGGTAGAGCATTCTCATTACAGATGTCAGCAAAGAGTCTTTACTTGAATGAAACTGTAGATGGTTCTCCTGACCCCAGCAACCATCCATGAGATGTGTTGCTTCAATTTAAGGTTGTTGTCCACTATAACTCCCAGGTATTTAATGCTATCAACTCTGTCTATGAAGTTTCTACAAGTACAGTCTTGTTTTTATCCATCAGTACAGTCCCCTTTATATATATTAATAGTCATGTAAGACTAAAAAAAATGTAATAAAGGACTAAAATTGATTGACCTGAACGATGAACTTGTATTTAACTTTAAAGTTAAAAAGAAATATTTATTTGATCTTTCAGTTGCAATCATCACCTCCAGTGCTAATGACCTGGAAGAAGAGATGATAATTTTTTTCAGATGGGTTGTGGAGTCACTTGATTAGGAATAAAGAAAGACGTCACTCACCTGAAAGTAACTTTATTGAAAAAAGCCGGGTTTTAACCACAAACCACAAGTGGAGATCTTCAGAGCCGATAAGAAGAGTAGAAATGCGAATAAAAG
This sequence comes from Gerris lacustris, assembly GCA_951217055.1. NCBI lineage: Eukaryota > Metazoa > Arthropoda > Insecta > Hemiptera > Gerridae > Gerris > Gerris lacustris. The sequence goes on from OX578276.1 coordinate 42,327,119, forward strand.
ATATAAAGAGTCAGTCAGTAGGAGTCAAGGCAGATGCATAATGCATAGGATCTGAAAATTACCACTAGTGGTTCAAAGCTAACTTTATACAATAAAGTTACTTAATGGAGATAACAAGATAAGTTACTTAATGGAGGTAATACGTAAATATTACTAATAGAAGATAAAATATTTATTTACAAGATTTTTTAAAGAACCTTCTACACTCTACACCTTTAGCCACGAGAGAGGCGAGTAATTTAGCTAATGTAGAAGTTGAAAATGGGAGTTCTTAATCTAGAGGTTGACTATTCGTGGTTATACGGTTGAACTTTTTTTTTGCTAAATATAGAATTTTCTGATTGACACTTACATAGAACCTCTGGGAACGGTCATGTTAAGACCCTTAAGAATATAGTTTGATCCTGAGTATTTCTTATGTCCATCTTGAACATCGATCACAACATCTTTTATTTGTGTCATCTGAAACAAAAAAGAAATAACTTTAATTAGATTTTTGTTGAGATACAGCAACTTTAGGAATTTTAGGGTCCAAAGGCAAAATTGAGGAGCCTCAATTTTTGAGAAAGATATATTTAATTTATTTAATATTTTATTTTATTTGTTTTTAAATTATGTAAACACTGTTTTTATATAAAAAAAAACATGTATTTGACAGTTATAATAAATAAGGTGTATTGTTGTTTTTTGTCTTAAAATAAAATTGGCTTTCTTATTAATTAAAAAATGTAATTAATGTTTAATGATCAAGTAACTGATCAAACATGGTGTCAGGTATAATTAAAATATAATAGTTCATCCCACAACAAGATTTATTTGTTATGATGTTACATTTTTAGGGTTTTGTAGATTCTTCTCAAAACCCTTATGCCAAGGGTGATGTGTCCGTCTGTCCGTCGCTCTTTGGTTCATAGGGCCCGAACCGTTTAAGCAAAAGAGCTGAAATTTGAAATACTGGTGTAACTTTTTGACCCAACCACAGGAAAAATATACAGAAGTTCAAAATGAAATATGCGCATGCGCAATTCGGAAAAATGTTGTAAACTCAAAAATATATATATTTTTTTAATTTTCGAGGGGGGTATCAAATGAAAGCTGCTGAAGAGTAGGACGCAAATATATAAATACATTTTCAAATTTTGCATTCCTTATTGGGTAAAAAAATCTAAATATACCCAAAAAAAAATTTCCCCCCCCCAACCACTATACTTCGGCTGGTCCTAAAATTTCGAAATAATTCATGCTAATGCCTTATTGTGGGGCGATGAAAATTCCAGGAGTTCATCCCAAATTTTAAAAAATTGACAATTTTGGGCGCGAAAATTTGAAGTGCGCCAAAAATTTTATTTTTTTTTAAATTTTGAGTTGGGTATATGAAAGCTGGTGAAGAGTAGGATTCAAATATATATATTTGCTTTTTTAAATTTTTCATTCTTTATTAATTTTATAAGTCAAAATATACCCCCAAAAATTTCACCCCTCCCCAACCACTATGTAACGGGTGGTACTAAAATTTCGAAATAATTCATGGTTATACCTTATGGTGAAGCGATGGAAATGGTTTGAAAAAATGAAATTTTTCTATTAGTTATTACCGATGAAAAACATTGTGACCCCCCGGGGGCTCGAACCCGGACCCTTGAGATCGAAGAATAAAATTATAATTACATAACGGGCATGCTTAATCTTCTACAAAACCCTAAAAAGTACTTGGAAGCAAGTACTTCCCTGTGATTTTTTCTTTCTAAGTATTATTTATCGAAATAAAATAAATAACAATGTCTAGAGACATTAGAACTCCGAATTGTGTTAATTTTAGCAGCAGTAATATGGCTAAAGAATGGAGAAATTGGTATGATGAGATTAATATTTATATCATAGCATCTAAATTGAACAAAGATGAGTAAAGGTTGCGACATTGTTAAATTTAATGGGTAAAGAATCCTCAGCTATCTATAAAACTTTCAAAGGATAAAGTAACATTTGACAGTGTTGTAAAATATTTTTATGTACATTTTGAACCTAAAAAGAATGTAGTTTTTGAAAGATTTAAGTTTTACAGTTTTACAAATATAAACAAGAATGTAATCAAAACGCTGCTCAGTTTATTTAGGCATTAAAAAATTTAGCAAAATCTTGCGAATTCAAAGAAAAGGACAATATGGTCCGTGATAAAATCGTTATAGAAACTAATGACGATGCTTTGAGAAGTAAACTATTATCAGAAGAAGATTTAACTTTAGACAAAGCGTACAAAACTTTCTTAAATCATGAAGTTGTTAAGAACCAATTACAAGAGATGAAAAATAAAGAATATGATCCTGTCAATAATGTGGAAGTGGACTTAATTAAAGGTCCACCTAGAAAATATAACTCGTACCCTCGTGCTGGTGATAATTCTTATAAATGTTTTAAATGTGGTCAGGAACATGTAAGAGCTTGAACAGCATCTTTCTATAGGGTGTTCCAGAAAAAATCAGAAGAATAATAGAAAATATAAAAAGAATTATAGTATAGAGAAGAGAAATTCTGGATCGGATGAGAGTTCTAATACTGAAGAGAAGTTACCTATAAATGAAGTTTGTAACCACGAGGTAAAGAAACATTGTTGGATGAATGATACTCCGATTAGATTTAAAATTGATTCGGGAGCCGACATAAATATTATTCCTTTAAAAATACTAAAATATATATTTAACGGTAAGATACCTACGATGACCTATATGCATGTGTATGTATATGCATGTATGTATGTATACATATAAGTGCCACTCCAGACGATATCTCACGCTAGGATGCACTTAAAAAATCCAAACAAATGTTATAATGTCAATAATATCAAAAGAAAGGATGAGTTCGTTGGCCAGAATTTTTGGAGTCCATTTAGGGGTCAAATTTTGACAATTAAGTGTCAAAAATTGCATAAAAACATTTTACCCCCCTCTTATATGAAAATATGACATAAGTGTACATAACAACAATTACTGTACTCTTAAAGAGCTTTCCAACAACATGCATCTTGAAGGGTTTATACTATTTTGACTTTTGTACCCCGTACCCTTGTGTATCAATTTCTTTTTTCATCCATCCAAATTCTAAAACCAAAATTTTCCTATATTATCATAAGCTAATTAATACGCAGATTTATTTGAAAATTCGCACATAAGTCATGGTGCATGACTAGACTTTTCTTCAATGATAAGCTCCCATATCACAATTTTAGTCTTGACAACAGGAAACTAAGAGAGGGAGAGGATTATAACGTGTTATCTCCTGATAATAATGTGCTATCTTTGTATTGGGACCATTTGTAGTCCTAAAGACATTCACCACAAAATAGCTCCTATGTATTTACTCATACTGTAGAATAGTATTCCTTCAATTAGTTAGTAAATCTTCCCTCCTTTAACAGTCTAATGCCTTGACAGGATGGTGTCGTTTAGTTAATGAGTATTTTTTTGCATGTTTAAATTGCTGCTACTTTAGATATTAAAAGTTAAAAACGTAATTCGATGAAATTTGTAAATTATTCCTTGTAGTTTTCAATTCGTAAGTAATTGGGTCAATAGGGGGGCACAATACAAAGGGCAATATTTTGATATTTTGACCTCCTTGAGTTATTCTCAAGCTAACTGACGTTAGCTGTTCACTTTTCACGTTTTATTTTACAGGGTGGTCCAAAAATCTCCCCCCCCCCCTCTTAACTTTTGAACGGGTTGAGAAAAATTGATGAAACTTGGGGATCCGTACCATGTAAAGGGGAGTTTGTTCATTAATAAAACTTGGAACCGTTTAAATTTTATAATGATATGTGTTATTTTTTTACTATTTTCAGAAGGGTTATTTTGCTATATTTGTCCCGCTACAGGGGGGGGGGGGGGGGGGGGGGCCAAATATTGGAGATAGAAAAAAGTTAGAAATAAAATTTTATTATTCTTCACCGTAGAATCCAAATATGCTATCAAAAATATACACTCCAATTTTAAATTTTTAAGTTGGATGGCCTAGGGGCTAAGTGGGTGGTTGCCCCTAGTGCGTGATTGCATGAAAACAAACTTCCCCATGAACTTGGGGGATCTGTACCATGTAAAGGGAAGGGTGTATTCATCCACTCGCGTACCAGAGGCAACGTCAATTTTTAGTGCGCGATTGCATGAAAACAAACTCCCCTTTGCATGGTATGGATCTACCAAGTTTCATTAATTTATCTCAAACTGTTTAAAAGTTAAGGGGGGGGGGGAAACTTTGGACCACCCTGTATAAATTTCTTAGTTAGCTACAAATATTTCACACAGTTATTCTGCAGAGTGCGTACCAAGGAAACTACCGCATTGCTTCAAATATAAGACAATTGTTTTCCCCGTTTTTGCATCACGAAAATCGGGATGAGTCTAATATTCGAAGTGCGTCTTATAATCGATTTATTCTAGTGTAACAACCTTTATTCTACTAACTTCTATTTCTAGAGTTCCGCGGAGATGTTGTTTTATTTTATTGGAAATAAAAAGTAATATTTCCTATTCTCTGAATTTTGGCATACATTTTCAGGAATTTTAACGTGTTCAATTACTGATGCGTTGGGTAAAAGGGGTTTAGTTGTACCTATTTATTTCTTGTTAACTTCAAAATTTTATAATTCAAATCTAACCTTGCTATTTCTCTAGCAAAGCGTCTGTCTTACGTCTAAACAAAGATTATCTCTCCACTGCTCAGTACTCTATGTTCTCTAGTGGAGAGATAACCTTTTGTAGTGCTAAAATGTAAAATTTGAAAACATTACTTATAGAATTAGAGAAATTTATGTACTAAATATTCTTTAAGTATACATATTATTATTCAATAAAGGTATTAAAAAATAAAAAATAAATCAAATGCACCTTATATCTAAATAAAGATTCAATATTCCAACAATATCCACAGTAGACTGCCTAAATTTGACGTCTGGACAAGTTGTTAAAAAAAAGGAAGATTTTCCCTTTGAAACAGGGCGTTTTATATTTGATATTAGTTAAGCATCGCTCTTAAAAAACAATTTCATGTTATTTAAAAAAATCCATGGTTTACTTTAATCTCCCCCTCCCCTCCGATAGGAGATTTGGGGTGTTCTGACTTATTCCCAATTAAAAACTACGAAATAATATTTCCCTTAAGAATCGACTAACGGGCACAAAATATCATTCACGTTCAGCCATTCAAAAGTTATGAAAAGTGAAAGAAACTATCAATATAGAGATTATAGGGCCCCAGAAACCACTCTAAAAGAGCAACAGTAATGATAATGTTCTAGATTCTAGATTATGCGCATAAGCATAAGCATTCCATTACCGTAGTGTAAGCTTGCAAAAACACACCATTTTTTTTTTTTTTTAAAAATAGGTTAACCTATTGCAATTGCTACAAGGTTTTTGAATAATGTTTGTTTAGGACACAGTAAGAAGCATGCAATAAACAATACTGCTTGAGAATACTCAAATCACGTTTATTCGTACATAAAAGTTGTTTTTATTTACTCTTAAAAATTGAAATTTATTGCTTCCATATTTACAATGCAAATAACGCCTTAATCAAAATTTATAGTTAATATTTACGTAGTAATCTTCAGCGAGGTGTTTTTTTAATCACCCAAAAATTGAATTCATCTTCCTGCTTTTGCTGATTATTTATTTTTACTATAAATAACGTCCATGTTTAGCATTTAAAAGTCATTAAAGAGACATCTAATTTTATTTTGGTTCAAAGGCAATAAGAACAAAGACTATTGTAATTATGGATAATAATTATTATAATGATGATTAATGATTTTAGTATCAGCTAGAGGCTAGAGGATAAAGATATCTGAATAGGAATTTTAATAGTTATTGTTTTGATCAGGTATATAATGTGTTCGATTGGTTGTCATTGGATATCTTTTCAAACTGAATCAAGTTCATGGCTTTATTATGACAATATTACAGGATGTCTATAAGCGTTTTAATCGTCTTGTTCTTTGCTTAGATCTCAACCTTGACTTCTAGACAGTTCTTAATCACTTACGTAATATATTGGAGACGACACACTTAAATTGGCCTGAACAGTTTCACTAACTAGCAGTAGTTTTTGCTATCAAAGCTTATTATTGGATTGTAGGAACTCATTATTATTATAGGATGGGAGATCGGCCACCTTACACGGCTAATCGATGTGATGAATGTCATACATCTCATGGAATCGAACACTTTCGAATAGGATGCTGTCGTCATCAATAAACTGACGTCCCAAAACCAGTTTATACCTAGTAATTTCTAAATACTGCATCGAGAGTAGACCAAAATGGAGCTGGTCTTTAGATAAGTCACTTAATCGACAAAGTAATCCCATTCTCTTGGACACAAATCGCTTAGTTTTAAAGCTTGGTCCACACCAATAAAAAATTGCGTTGTTTGTTAAAATAATGCGTTGGATAATAAAAATAATAATAATATATAATTTGACAATTTTTCCGTTTCTATAAGAATTTCTATAAGGTTTTTTCCGGAGCCACATGCTCCAGATACACTTTTTGATCCTTTAAGATTAAGTTATCCCTTTTTAGATAAAATATGGGCTAATTTATGGTTTTTTGGGTCGCTAAATTCGAATTTTTAACTTCCATCCCGGAATTCCACCCCCAACCCCCAATTGTGTAATGGAACCCCCCCAAAAATAGTGGTGTTTTTTTAAGTAGGTATATATATATAAATATATATATATATATATATATATATATATATATATATATATATATATATATATATATATATATATATATGTTTGTTTTTTGTTATAAGAAAAAGTTATAAGAACAAAATTTGTTTATTTTATAGTCCTCTACATTTGTTAACAGGAACTTTTTTTAATCTGCAATATTTAAGGAATACAAGCATAAAACTGAAAATGGGCCGCCATTTTTCAATATGGTAGGCGTAGCACAACTTCGATTTTAGGGGACTTTTAGTATATTCAACAGGAAGCTTAACAACAACGTCTCCACCAAGTTTCTTGCTTGTACCTACTAATTTTTTCGAGGTTTGGCTCTTTTTTTGGCCTATTTTTACTGCACTATATGTTATTAGCTTATTAATTGATTTGTTAGTGTAGGAATCTTATTTTTAGAAAATTCACTAAACTTCATTATTTCAAAAAATAAATTAAAATTTAATAATATTTACTCGTTTTTGGCAATTTCAAGAATACCGGTAGTTTACTCTTGGACGTTTTTTAGAGTTTAAAAACAAAATGAAGACCCTATAAAAAACAAAAAACTAAAAATTAATTTTTGGTAGTTTAAGAACAAGCAGGAGATTTTATAAAGAATGAATTCTTGAAAAACCACTAACAAACAAATTTGCCTCTTCCTTACTATATCGTGGGACACAATATATATTGTGATTTAATACATTTACATTAAGTTTCTTTGAATACATTTGACCCTGTTTTCTTGTGTTATTCACATCCACAACTCAAATAAATAAGATGCAACCTTCAGCTAGCGAACTTTTTGAGTCTCCCTCTTATGTTACTTTACTTTAAAATCGGTCAATGATTCAAACGTTCTCTAAGAGCTACGATATTAGTGAATTATGGAGTATTATGATACATTATAAGGCTGAAGTATGTACATAGTAGTACGATGTAGTCGAAGTTCATCCCATAAACAAATTCTGCTTACAATTCTTCGTAATAATTATGTCAAGGACAGGGTTGAAGAATAAACAGTCATTTTGTAAGAGAACATTTCGAACGAATAATTGACTAAACATGACCTAATCTTTATCGAATATTTTTTTGTGATATACAAATCTTTATTTATCATTTCTTATATCAAGAGGGCGAGCGAGGAGATGTCTCAATGAAACTTTAATTCTTAAAAACTGTAACACTGTATTATATCCCTGAATCCATTGTAGTTCACAGAATCGACTGTAGTTCCCAGAATCCATTGCAGTTCCAGTCTAAAATACTAGTCATTAAATTTCTTTAATTTTAAGAAAATTAATTCCGCGCTTATCAACATAAGACAACATTTTATTTTGTCTTTAAAATCAAAATTTATTTAACAGAAATGCATTTCAGACATGAGAGAATATGCCCCTAGATGTCTAGATAGAATATTAACCTTCGGCAAACATAGTTTTGTTGGAAAACTATGCCTATTGGATTTTAATGAAGTTTGGATTGTAGGTCAAAGTTAGTCCAAAGATGATCCCATATAAATTTCAACCTTCCATAAGTTTTTTGTTGTTTTTTTTTTTTTAAATACGCTAATCAATTTAGATGTACATAAATTAAACTTTAACAGCAAAACTTATGACAGTTTAATGTCAATAAAAACCGGAATAAAATTTTTGTAATGGAAATCTGTCTTAGACCATCAGTCTTAATCGATTCCTGAAATTTAACACTTTTGTTATGTATGTGTATGTATATATGTATTTGTCACTCCAGACAATATCACACCCTAGGACGCACTTAAAAAATCTAAACAAATTTTAAAATGTCAATAATATCAAAAGATAGGATGAGATCGTAGGCCAAATTTTTCCCATTTAGGGGTCAAATTTTGACAATTTAGGGTAAAAAAATTGCATAAAAACATGTTTTTCCATTTTACCCCCCTCTTATATGAAAATATGACAAAAGTGTACAAAACAACAATTACTGTACTCATGAAGAGCTTTCCAACGGCGTACATGTTGAAGGGTATATACTATTTTGACTTTTGTACCCCGTACCCCTGTGTACCAATTTTTTTTTTTCACCCATTCAAATTCTAAACCAAAATTTTCCTATATTATCATAAGCCTATATTACGCAGAATTATTTGAAAATTCGCACATTAAGTCATGGTGCATGACCGGTCTTTTTATTTATTTTTTGCTTCCGAGCTTACCACAGAAGCTATGTGATCGTTCTGAAGAACGAAAATATTTTATGTCTCCGATTTAAAAAATTCCAAGACAGAAATCCGTTTCAGACATCAGGGAACATTTTTGGTTCCGTGTCTGTCTGAAGGACTGTCGCTCAATTTGTGCGAACCAACATATATATCAATGAAATTTGGAATGTAGGTCATAATTAGCTCATTGTTGGTCCCATATAAGTTTCAACCTTCTGCGCTCAGTTGTTTCTTATCCACGTATGTTCTCACTAAATATTAGGTGGTCAGCAAAGTTCGTCGGCGTGACAAATCTTGTCCATTAGCTATTAAAGTGGTGAAAATTTACACTGTTTTTGACTAATCAGTTAATTTTAGATTTTATTCAATGTTTATGACATAACAGTTACAGAAAACAAACTGTCCACAAAATAAAATAAAAAGTAACATATTACGATGGCTCTTGCCTACCACTATGATTGGAGAAATTTATTTATGAAACAAACTTATTTTAACTTGATTTTAATCAACTAACTAATTGTTTTACTCAAGATCATAAAAATTGTTGTCTCCCAAAATGGGCTCATGGCTGATCTCCAACGGTCATAACATGTTAAATTATTTTTCTTTAAATTACTTCTTTTTTAAATTACTTCTTACTTCTTTATTTTTGACTACTGACATTAAGCTAATTTTTTGTTTTTCACCTTCGAAATTTAATTTGGAATACATTGGTATAAGTCTACCCCATTTTTAATAGGGCAACGAAACCCCATAGCGGAATAAGTTTCTTTAACTTGCAAATTGAAAAAGTGATAAAACCTAAAATTGATGACTGTTTGATTCCTACACTTGAAAATGGTGAACTTTTGTCAATAACTTGATCAAAATTCAAACGAATTCAACGAATAATGGCATACAGGTTTATAAAGTTACACGCATAATTCTATAGACAATAAAATATGACTCAATATTTTTAATTTTTAAGCAGCTAATATTAATAATAAATATTGAAAAACCTATCAGGAGTTATCACTCAGATATCAGGCAGATGTTCGATAAAGGAAAATATGTATGTAGAGACCAGACCAGCTCTGCCCATGATAGGAACTTTCATGATGTGAGTAAAAAATGAATTAATCGACATTTTTTTTTGAAATCTCAAATATTATTTTTGACTATAAGGTATCACTAATCCCCAGACATTCGATACTTATTTTTAATTCAATAATCCAGACATCAATGAAAAGAATTTATGACTAGATAATTTTGGAATTGGAGACAAATATACTTTTAATTTTTTTAAAGTACTTTGAAATTATGAATAACTTGTCATTGGAAATACATATTGTTCGAAAGTTAGTTAGTTAAAAATTAAAGTTAGTTAAATGAAAAAGTACCTTCACAAAAGGTTAAACGTTTACTTTGAAAGTTTATTTAAGTTAAACATTTGTTTCAATGAATTTTATTCACCGAGTTGTGAGTTGTGATAAATAAGACACAAAAAAGCAATTGAAACTAAATTAGACTAAAGATAAAAATGCAGTCTACTAATTAGTGTGGCACATAGATTCATTATGTTCTAACGCGTACCATGATGATGTTAAGCTATTACAACCCATTATTGTCTAATTTAATTAATATATAAGATGCAGGTGTAAATAATTTTATGTTTGTGCGCAAGTGGAACATAAACAAATGGACACAGAAGGTTGAGACTTATATGGAACCAACAATGGGCTAAGATATGTTGGATGTTCCATGGACCGATAGATTAGCAGACATAGACGGAACCGGATATGTTTCCCGATGTCTGAAATGGATTTCTGCCTTAGAATTTTTAATCAGAGACATACAAATTTTTCTCTTTTCAGAACGATCACATAGCTTCCGTTACCTTCGGTAAGCTCGGAAGCAAAAAATAGATATTATAATCCACGATTCACTAAATACGTTTAATCACGTTAAAATTGAGTTATAGATAGTAATTATTTGTAATTCAATTCTAAAATTAGATGGAAGAATCAACTGGTATAGATATTGATACACGACTCAGCTACCAGCCGATTCTTAAAACGTAAATAGAGGCAAAATAGATGTTTACAATTTGAATTGTAGGACATAATTAGCCCATTGTTTCTCTATCACATGAACTTAAACTTTGTATTGAAATAAAGCTCTAGCAAAAGGGCTGGCAAAAATGTAGACACGAGAACAAAAATGTTCCCCGACGTCTTAAACGGATTTCTGTCAGGTAATTTTTAGATACAAAAAACTTCATTCTTCAGAATGGTCATAAGGTTTCCGTAACTTCCTGAAAACTCGGAAGCGAAAATGTAATAATTATTAGATTAATAATTACAAGATAAAAAGAACTTTTTATATACTACGTTTTTAAATTTTCTGTTGAATCATATGTTATGTTGATAATATAATTGTCATTGTTATAATATAATGTTAGTGAAAAAAAAAAAAAATTACTTCACATAAATTACAACCATCTAGAGAGCTCATCTTAAACCTATAAAAAGACAAATCTTTGTACACCGGATCTCTCCAACACCGAATCTAAACCGTGCCATTGATATGCCCCGTGCAGGGACAGTAAGAGAAGAAAAAGAAAAATGTGTACAAGTAAAGAAGTACAGATGCAGAAAATTTAAACCGATACCTAGGACGCAATTGTAAACAAACCTGGTTGTCACACGTAAATTAATTTATTTCTTTGTTTACTTTTTCTTTTTCGCTATCATTCAATGTTTATCTTAATTAAAAATCTCAAATTTGAAACCCGTCAAAATGAAGATTGTAAATATGGGACATGTCAAAAAAAAAAAAATAAAATAAAAAATAACTTGCGGATTTTTTCCTAACTAACTTTCCATACAGCTAAATTTGCTGAAAACGAATTTAATTCTGCTGAAAGATGGCTAAAAGTATTAAAATATTGCGTTGTCATCGAGTTCTGAGCTATTCTAAAAGCATCAAATGTCAAGCTACTCGGGAAGTTAGTTAAAAATCGATTGCAAGATTTTGTACTGGACAAACAAACAAACAAACAAGAAAGCAAGCAAATAAAAACGTAGTAAAAAAGGAAGCGAAAAAACCTGGAATTATCTTTACCGAAAAATTAATAACAAATGTTTAAGGTGTATTAAATTGTTATTAAATACATATTTTAAATATAAAAGTGGTGTTAAATGTATCTACCTTGTTAACAGTGGAAATCTATAAGAAACTGTATGCAATCCTGTAATTATAAGAAGATTTGGGTAGGTTCGTGGTGTTCCGACCGTGGGCTATATACAACTAATACTTATTTCGCTAACTTGCAAGTGGCTTGAGGTAAAGGCCGCGACGCGCACCCCTTGACTACTTGAACTATCTCACTACAAGAGTCCTTCTCTATTCGAATCTTTCCCTCCCTCGTACCCCTACCATTTTTATACGGTAGTTTCATTATAATTTTTAAAGTATCCAATAAGTATAAATAAACCTTAAGCTCTTAGATCCACCGCCACAACGCAACACGTAAATTCATTTGCAACTCGAGAGGACCTTTTTACTTCGATTAATAATAGGGCCTTTGTACAGAACACGATTACTGTACCTTGCAATATCCTATCCCTTTTACTTTCCAGGTAGTGAGTAAAGGTACACCAATGGCGCAATCCCATTTAATACGACACGATTATAAAGCTAGAATATAAATTCGTGACTAATGTAAAAAGTTAACCCTCTACTGCTACTGTATGATGATACTCGTTCTAAATATAACTGAGATTTATGCTGATTACATATTATTAAGCATCTAGAAAGTATGCAGTTGATAAAGAATGAATCATGAAACGAGATAGCGAATGCAAATTTTTTTTATATAACACAATACGCTCAAAAATTTTTAATCTATATAAAAGGAAGATCATTACAAATTAATGACAGAGATTTCGGTAGCTGTTTACGCAGTTTTACGTGCTTAATAATGTTATTATTTTAGAATTGTTGTCACCTTACAACCCATCCTCATTCGGTATTTCCCTCCTGTTTCTTTTTTTTTAGTGATATCATTCCGTACTTTAGTTCCGAGCTTACCGAAGGTATCAGGAACTATGTGATTGTTACGAATAACGGAAATTATTTTATGTCTCCGATTTCAAAAATTAATAACATAGACAGAAATCCATTTCAGACATCTAGGAACATTTTTGACCCCATGTCAGTCTGTCTGTCTACTGGTCTGTCTGTCACTCAATTTTTGCGAACCAACATATCTTAAAAAAAACTACTCGTCCGATTTAAATTAAATTTGTATGGTAGGTCATAATTAGCCCATTGTTGGTCTCATATAAGTTTCAACCTTCTGCACCCATTTGTTTCTCTATAACCTACGCACAAACATTTACATCTCTATCTTCTAAAGAACTCATCTGATTTTTAAGAAATTTGGACGGTTTGTCGAAAGTAGCTCGCAGATCTCCTTTTGAGTAATTTTATTTTTTCTTAAGAATTAAGTAACGATTTTTAATGAAGTCGAACAGAGAGTATTTGAGGTATAGAATTACCTCCCCTAAAGTATATTGATGCAGAACACAGAGAATGTTTGGTTTCGTGATCTATTGGGAATATTTTATAAAATTTGGTCCCCTCATTAAAAAAAACAAAACAGGTTTTTTTAAAAACAAGTCTCTTGTTGTCTTCGTAGATTTAAGAAGCCTAAACTACTGAACCAGTTGCAATAAAATTGGGCAAAAATCAGAAAAAAACATACCTCGAGGAGAAATCGACTTTTTTCGACTCAGAATAGAATTCTGAGTTTCGTGATACTAGTACCGCTTTCATTAAATAAAGTACAATATACATACTAACATAAAATACAAAAAAACAAAAAAGTTTATGTCCTAGCTAAGTCATTCATTAAAGGCAGGCAATGACATAATCACGTCTAATAGAAGTAATGCAATTATTAAAAATAATAACCATTATTTGTTTGGAAGTCATTCTTTTATATTTCATATTTTATAATCTACTTATTAGTAAATTATGCATTTTTAATGAATTTCAACATAGGATCATAACATTTTATTTTTTACAATCATAAATAAACTTTTGTTTATGATCAACCTTTTCTGTCCCACTGAAACTGTAACTTACATGATCTCCGAAGTACCCAACAAATTTGAAACTTCACTTTTATGTCATGTGTAATAACCCAAAAACCAAAAAAAAATGTAGGGAAGCACCAAAAAATCATCCCTCAAAAACTAGGAGTAGAAGATTAAGGGGTTTCATTTTTTTTTAAAGTAAATGCGTGTTGTGGGGTGATAAATGAAAGAGGAGGACACCCTGATGAGTACAAATATATATTTGGTTTCGATTTTGTACAAATTAATTTTTGCGTCATGTCTCCTTCAAAACTGTAAAATTCGTGTGTCCCCATTCTTTGTCACATGTAGCATATTGTTAGAACATTTTTTTCGAGTTTTTTTGTGAAAATCAATGAGTGAATCAATGAAATGATTATGACGAATATGAGGAGTATAATACGCCTACCGAAATAATTAATTCGGCACGAAATACAACTAATAAATTAATGTCATCTTTATCAAAAGAGAAATATGAACTTGCATACAGGAAGTTTATTGCTTCCGAGCTTACCGAAGGTAACGGAAGCATTGTGTTCACTTTTGAGAACGAAAAACTTTTATTCCTCCAATTTAAAAAAATCCAAGACAGAAATCGGTTTCAGACATCAGGGACCATTTTTGGTCTCGTGTCTGTGTGTCCGCGAATTATGAAACGTGCGACGATAACTTAAGTAAATGTCGACCGATTTTGATGAAATTTGCTAGACATGTTGATTTTACTAATGCCCAGGACGAGTTCGTTGGACAACGTTATCCGTCCAAGCGTTCACGAGCAACGCTCGCGTAAACGTGAACTTCAAATTTAAAATTGGAATTTTTGGTCGGGGAAAAAATCTAACTTCATCTATTCAATGAGACAAACATTTTTTTCAAATACAATTTTTTAGTAAAACCAACAGCGACACCGCTATGAAGTGTTAAAGATCGCTAAAACTATTAATAATTTTTACACAATAAACAATATAACAATAATGTAATATAACAATAATTTTAATGTTAATAAAACAATAAAGTACATGATAGGAAGCGAGGAATTTGTGCCACACAAATTGGCAGTCTATTTTTTTCTGTATTATTATTTATATCTAATAATCGTAGATTATATACGGTACGCAACTTCAGCGAAAACGGCGAAAACGTCATTTTGCATTGCTCGTGTGGTTTTACTACCTTCGCTGTCGCTCGGGTGCAAACTCCACACTCGCATGCTAATGCTACTTTCCGCACTCGACACGTAATGTACTATTATTGACCGCCATCTTGATAGGGCTGGGCCGATTATGCTGGTTACTGAATTCGTTCTATTTGTTAAATTGACTACGGACCCTTTATATTTGCTGATAGCACATACTTTTTATAGGCAAATTAATTATTTATAAATTTAATAGTTCCGACACACATGGGTCCGCCCTACTGCCTTTACCGTACGACTCCTTACAATCACTTAACACTGCTCCGTCATCGACTGGATAGAAATTTACCTATTTTAATTTTTTTAATTTTTAACAATAAACTGATCAACATAAAATTAACAACTCTGATAAATATATGGAAAACTAAATTAAGTTCATTTTTTTAAAAGTTTTTGGTAGTATATTCATACCTACTACGGAACGTTTAAATTTTAATTTAAATCAAATTATAATTACTATACCTCAATTACTCTCAATTATAATTACTACTCTATACTCAAAATTATAATTACTATTCTCTTCTACTTCCATAGTAAAATCAATAGCAGGGTGTATAGATTTAAGGAATTCCAAAAAATGATTTAGCTCCCTAAGACTTCCTCTCCATAGAGCCAGTGAATCGTCAACATATCTTTTGTAGTACACAATAGATTTGAGGAATTTGTTCTTATTAGGGTTGAAGATAATTCTATTCTCTAGATGGTCAAGAAACAGTTCAGCTAGAAGAGGACTTAAAGGTGATCCAATAGCTAATCCTGTGTTTGAAGAGTAAGTCTTGTCTTTGAATTTAAAATAGTTTTGCTCTATACAGATGTTGAATAAACGGCATAGTTCTTCAATGATAACAGGCTCGACTTCACATTCTTCAAGTTTTTGTCTAACTAGGTCCTTGCATTCGGATGGTGGAACGATGGGAAATAAATTAACTATATCAAATGACACAAGTTTGGCATTACAAGGAATATCCATATCCGTGATAGAGTTTATAAGATCATCCCTATTTTTACTTCCAAATCTGGGTTTAAAGTTGGTGAGAGCTTGAAATTTGTTGACAACAAACTTGGCCAGAAGTTCACAAGGTGCACCAGTGTAAGCCACTACAGGTCTTATCGGTTTACTGTCTTTATGAAGTTTGGCCAGCCCATACAGAGACGGTGGCCTAGGGTTCTTTTGTATAAGATTATGTTTTCCCGTTATTAATGTAGGAGTTTTAGAAATCACTGACTTTATTTGATCATGGTATTTATAGGTGTCATCAGCTATTTCTTTGATATTGTCAGAGCATATAAAATCTTTCATTTTGGTTAAATAATCTTCTGATTTTAATAACACTACACTATTTCCTTTGTCAGCCTTGGTTAGAATCATATCTTTGTCTATTAGCAGTTTTTTCAACTCTTTAACTTGCTTTACTTCAGATCTGTTTGTTTTGTCAAAAGGAGTTAGATGTTGGGCTATAGAGTGTTTAGAGGCATCACGGTCTTCAGTACTATTGGAAGCTAATTCTAAGTCTACTACAAGGTTCTTATAATCTAATTGATTGGCTATCTTAACATTATACTTTAGTCCCTTACTTAGGAGGTTATCCTTATCATTATCTAGGGTTACATCTGTTAAGTTCACTACTCTTGGAGAAAATCGATGATCACTAAATGAGTTGTTGACATCATGACTAGTTAGCTGGGTTGAAAGATTGTTCAGTTTACTTTGTTGTTTAGACTTTTTTTCTTCCATTTCAGAAGTGACTTCAGAGTTGATTTTTTCATACACAGTGTCCCATTCTAAAGGGTGAAGTTTATTAGAGAGATGTAAATGAAGTATTCTAAGATAGTGAGACAAGCTATCTTTCATACCATAATGTTTGTGAATTTCATTATCAATCTATGTCTTTCTAGCTTTTTCTATAGCTTTCCTTCCTGATAAGCTTAGGTTTTTAGGGCGGTAAAGTGAGATGTAAGATGGGCTTACCTTGAGAGATTTACGTGATTGGTTGAACCAGATATTCAGGTTAGTTCTTTCTAGTCTTTGTTTTATTCTCTTATAGAACTTAAGTTGCTTGTCCAAGCTGAAATTCAATAGTTTTCTTAAGGTTCTAATGTTCTTTTTGTAGAACTCCATAATAAGGTTTAAAGAATGGACTTTAGTTCTACCAAGGTTTTTTTAAAAAAGCAATATATTTCAGAAGTTACTCCATCATCAGGCTCAAAAACAAAAACTACATAACTAGATTGCACTAAAATATAAAATTTGAAATATAAATAACATGTAATATCTCTATAAAAATCACAATAAACACAGTACACAAGTATAGGTTAAGGTATGATAAGATAAGGTTCATGAGGAGGTTATATCAAGAGGTTAGGTTACTCCAATGTTGTCTTTCATCTGTTGAAACTGCTTAAAAAGTGGGGAGTTGGAGACTTCTATCTCTTCATTTAATGTAGTAACTGCTGGGTTGTGGGCTGACAGATATATTTCTAAGGCCTCAAGCTGATTTAGCCTGAGACTCTTTTCTTCTTTATGGAGGAGAGATGCATCATCTAGATTAAAATTGTGGTTGAGGTCAGTAAGATGCTTAGCAAATGCTGAATCTCTCTTATATCTGTTAAGTGTAGACTCTTTCTGATTCTTGGTTCTTTTAATTAATTCAAGTTTATTCTGTAGGGTAACTCTTCTAGAAGGTAACGCTTTGGTGGTAAGTAAGTGGTTGACGTCCCTAATGTCCGATTCTAATTTTCTAATTTCTATACTAAGTTTAGTAATACGATTTTTGGTGGCAATATGCTCTGACCATCTAACCTTTGCTGGCCGTAAGGTTCTTCCGATATATTCTGCATTGCAGTTTGAATCAGAACATTTAAGTTGATAAACTCCACTATGAGTACCAGGGGAAGATTTATCCTTCATTTTGGAGTTGTCTAAAAGTTTGCCTACGTTATGGGCTGTGTATAAGGCTGGTTCTATACCGACTTTCTTCAGTTCTTTGCTGATATTTTCAGAGGTTTTTCCAACATAGAGAACTTTTCTATAGGTCTTATTGGTTTCTTCTTGTGCATGAGGCCCAATCATAGCCTTGTCATCTATCTTCTTTTGTATATTTTTGACTAGATTATTAATAATACTAGGATTGTAGTCATTGTTGACTGCAATCTGTTTTATGATGTTTTATGACTCTATACACCCTGCTATTGATTTTACTATGGAAGTAGAAGAGAATAATAATATCAATTTTCTCGATTTAAACATTATTCGAGAAAACAATAAACACAGGTTTAAAATCTACAGAAAACCTACCCTCTCGGACCTACCTAATCGGACATTAGGGACGTCAACCACTTACTTACCACCAAAGCGTTACCTTCTAGAAGAGTTACCCTACAGAATAAACTTGAATTAATTAAAAGAACCAAGAATCAGAAAGAGTCTACACTTAACAGATATAAGAGAGATTCAGCATTTGCTAAGCATCTTACTGACCTCAACCACAATTTTAATCTAGATGATGCATCTCTCCTCCATAAAGAAGAAAAGAGTCTCAGGCTAAATCAGCTTGAGGCCTTAGAAATATATCTGTCAGCCCACAACCCAGCAGTTACTACATTAAATGAAGAGATAGAAGTCTCCAACTCCCCACTTTTTAAGCAGTTTCAACAGATGAAAGACAACATTGGAGTAACCTAACCTCTTGATATAACCTCCTCATGAACCTTATCTTATCATACCTTAACCTATACTTGTGTACTGTGTTTATTGTGATTTTTATAGAGATATTACATGTTATTTATATTTCAAATTTTATATTTTAGTGCAATCTAGTTATGTAGTTTTTGTTTTTGAGCCTGATGATGGAGTAACTTCTGAAATATATTGCTTTTTTAAAAAAACCTTGGTAGAACTAAAGTCCATTCTTTAAACCTTATTATAATTACTATTTACAAGGGGAGAAAGACAGAGAAAAATAGACTTCAACGCCGGGATTCGAACCACGGACCTCTCTATATTTCCAGTACAGATGCTCTAGCCAATTAAGCTACACGTGGTTCGAATCCCGGCGCTGAAGTCTATTTTTCTCTGTCTGTCTCCCCTTTTAAATAGTAATTATGATTTTATTTAAATTAAAATTTAAAAGGTACTTTATTTAATTACAAGCGTTATTTCTCGGTCTAGTTCTGTTGTCATTAATGTTGACTTCTAGACTTGTAGAAAAATTTGAAAGCTTAATTCGGGACTAGCTATCGTTATCGACAGAGGAAATTATTTTTCAGTGTAGCTTAATTGGCTAAAGCATCTGTACTGGAAATTTAGAGAGGTCCGTGGTTCGAATCCCGGTGCTGAAGTCTATTTTTCTCTGCCTGCCTCCTCTTGTAAATAGTAATTATAATTTGATTTAAATAAATTAAGTTCCTAAGTCTCTTCTACGGTAACCAAAGAAGCATGTCTAATAAATCTTTAAGGAAAATCCTTGGCATTGCATTAAGTGTAATTGATGCAATTAATATAATTGTAACATAAAATAATAGGATATAGAAAGGAGCGTACTCAGCTAATTATTGACTGAGCAAGTTAATAAAGCTTTGTTTCCCGAATTGGAAATAAATGTATATATGTATATTTTTCTAATATTATAAAGTCTTTAAGATCATTCTGGCTTAAAGGAGGAAAGAGGAAGAAGAAAAAAAATTATAAAATACACCTGTACCTATGTGTTTGTAACTAATAACTTAATAAGTACTATTGCTGAGGTTCAAGGGTACTCTTTTGCCCTCTTATGTTAAATCAAGTCACGTGTAATTTTCTGTTATCCTGTTCTCTCCAAAATATAATTTCGATCTAATTCGTCTAATTTCTCGTAATTTCGATCTATAATTCGTGGTTTTTGATTTGGTACGCCTTTTTTACTAGTTTTTTTTCTCTTAGCTGATTTTAATTTTTTGCTCTTACTTAATTTATTGCTTTTTAAATTATTACTTATATAGTGTAAAAGAAAAATGAGGAAACTGCGCTACACAAGTTTTAGGCGCATGACATCACTTTTGCAACCAACAAAGTTCAAACGGCAGTACATACTGCATGCAACATTCTTAATGCTTTGTGTAGTTTAAAAACAGCTTTTTTGCGAGAAGAGGTCAAATAAAAATAATATTTTGTTTTCAATGTATTTGGGATTATTTTAGTATTAACTAAATATATTGATTTTTGGCAACTAACTAACTCCGTGATGTAACAGTTAGCTTAGGGTAGAGATCTGCTAGGGATTATACTCGTACCTATTTATATATATATATATATATATATATATATATATATATATATATATATATATATATATATATATATATATAAAGGGTGGTCCAAAAGTCTCTCCCCCTTCCCCCCTTTACTTTTGAACGGTTTGAGATAAATTAGTGAAACTTATCGGGGGATCTCTACCATGCAAAGGGAAGTTTGTTTTCATGCAATCACCCACTAGGGGCAACCACCCATTGTGCCTCTAGGCCACCCAACTTCAAAATTTCAAATTGGAGTGTATATTTTTAATAGCATATTTAGATTCTGCGTAGAAAAACAATAAATTTTTACTTGTAACTATTTTTTCTATCTCCAATATTTTTCCCCCTACAGGGGGGTAAAGATAGCAAAATAACCCTTGCAAAATAGTAAAAAATAACACTTAGATCATTATAAAATCTAAACGGTTTAAAATAAAGTAATGGACCTTGGGGGATCTGCACCATGTAAAGGGAAGTGTGTAACCATCCACTCGCGTCAAAGGGGTAACCCCCATTTTGCCCCCAGGCGCTGAAATCTATCATTTTTATACCTTTGACCCCCTACAGGGAGCAAAATATTGGAGATAGAAAAACAAGTTTGATGTAAAATATTTTTTTTTGCCGTAGAATCTAAATCTGCTATCAAAAATATACATTCCAGGTTAAAATTTTGAAGTTAGGTGGTCTGGGGGCAAAATGGGAGGTTGCCCCTACTGCGCGATTGCATGAAAACAAACTTCCCTTTACATGGTACGGATCCCCTAAGTTTCATTAATTTATCTCTAACCGTTAAGATTTTACAACAAATTATCTAAATCTAAAGGGTTATTTTGCTATCTTTGCCCACATGTAGGGGGAAAAATATTGGAGATAGATACAATAAATTCAAGTAAAAGTTTATTATTTTTCACCGCAGCATCCAAATATGCTGTCAAAAATATACACTCCAATTTGAAATTTTGAAGTTGGGTGGCCTGGGCGCAAAGTGGGTGGTTGCCCCTAGTGGGTGATTGCATGAAACTTCCTTTTGCATGGTAGAGATCCCCCAAGTTTCATTAATTTATCTCAACCCGTTCAAAAGTTAAGAGGGGGGGGGGGAGACTTTTGGACCACCCTGTATATATATATATATATATATATATATATATATATATATATATATATATATATATATATATATATATATATATATATATATATATATATATATATATATATATATATATATATATATATATATCGGTGGGCATCGTCGGGCCCCTGATGAGTGGGACGCGACGAAACGATGCAGGGCATAGCGTAATGCCGAGCCAACATCTTAATGACGCAATGTCTGATGTTGGAACAGTTCCTATGTGTCACGCTTGCGTGGCACATCCCTTGGTGTCTCTCACAAGTTGTGTGTATATATATATATATATATATATATATATATATATATATATATATATATATATATATATATATATATATATATATATATATATAATAATAATAATAATAATAATAATAATAATAATAATAATAATAATAGAGTTAAATAGAGTTAAATAGAGCTACCATCCCTAACCCACCCTGATTATTGTATATTTTTTTCCATCTTAAGTTTTGACAACAACACCCGACTGTTATTAATTACTACCTTTATATTAGCTTGCTTTCTTGTTTGTTTGTTTCTTTGTCTGTCTGGTACAAATCTGGCAATCGATTTCTAACTAACTTCCCGAATAGCTAGACATTTTAACTTATAGCATAGCTCAGAACACGATGACTATGCATTATTTTAATACTTTTAGCCATCTTTCAGCAGAATTTAATTGGTTTTCAGCAAATTTTATCCACGGGATGTTGGGCCACAGAGTAAGTTTTTAATTTAACTTCACTTGTTTTTGAGGAAAAAATTTAATACTTTAATTTGAACCGACTTGACAACTACTGGGAAGCTGATACTGTCAGAAATGATTTATTTCCGATTAAAATTCAAGGTATTAATATTTTTAATAATTCAATTTAAATTTCACAGTTCCTCGTTATTTATGCGAATTATCAATCAGAGATTTTATCTTGTATTTGCATGTTTTATGTGTTTTTTAAATCTAAATAATTAATATTGTATTACGATATTTAACTGATGTGGTACACAAATTTAAGATTATATTGACCTAATCATTTCCGAGATTGTATGCAATGCAACGTGCTTCTCTCTAAGTGACATAAATATTTTAAGTCAAGATTACCTTGAAATGTTAATGACTTCTGACTAATTCAATTGGCAACTTTAATAATTCCCCACATTTTCAAATAAATTTAGGCAATTTATCGAATAATATAACCTCAAAATAATTGCATAAATGAGACAGTAAGTTTTAACCAGAAGTTTATCTACGTTTTTATCGCATTATAAGTACAGGAAAAGATTAGTTCGATAAACAAGGAAGTAAATTAGCATGCAATCATCTTTAGATTTTTTTAATCAATTAAATCTTCATCTATTGTTAGTATTTATAAGCAATAAATTTAAAATAGCCGTGCAAATGATCAAATGATATATCTCAAAAGAATAGTAGCTTGTTTAATTCAGTACGTGCGGCTAGGATTTGATAATATCCTTTCGGTTACAAGAGATTTTATTATCATTTTTTCATGGTAAGGATTATAACGATAGTCTTAAGAATGTTAAGTGGGCCTTTGTAAGCATTTAGAAGTTTCTATTCATGTAAAAAAAAATATAAATAATACCTCTACAACAAAACTTACGAAACTAGCTTCCAACCATAAGTATTCTTCATTGCCGACTTTTAACCTCAAAGTTTCATCTTATTAACCGAATCTTGTTATCAAATATATTTATTACCTAATCAAATGATAAGAAAATGGCGAAAAGAAAGCAAGCATAAGATTTCAGACCGAACTTTTCAGACAACCTTCTGCTGCAAATTGTCCATTATAATAAGACTTTACTGCACTTATTTAATTGCATTTTTTTCAAACGTTTTATAGGATGCAGGACTTGTCGAATGAAAATTTAGATTTTAGATACTGGTCAGCATGAAACCAAATATCTAAGCTAACGGAGTAAAATAATAAAAAGCTCATTAACAAGTATCTTTTTGACTTTATTGTGTTGTTCTCAAAGACTCTGGAATATGTCCTAAATGTACTCGTCCATGGCTTGCCTTGTTTCATAAGTACTCATCCCTCCCGCTATTGTTTATCTCATGGTCACGAACTTATATGAAATAAAGCATCTGTGTTAATGATTATAATTAAGTTGATTATAAAGCAATCAATGAAACTAAAAGCTAACATATCTTTTGTTAATTGTAAAATAAGACGACCTTAAGATATTTCAATTATTAATTTGATTAATGGATAGATTTTTTCATACTTGTTTAATCATCCTTCTCGATTTAAAAAAAGATAGTACGAACTGAACAGATAAGGCTGATAACTATTACTACTTTCTGTGTATATATACAATGTACAGTAATCCCTTTCATAAAATGGCGACTTGATGGACCAACTAAAAGTGGTTGCCTAGGCAGGTTATCACCTTAATTCAACTTAGATACCAAATTAGGAAATAAGAAATGATTAGAAACGAATAGAAAAAATAGTCTGCCAATATATGTGGCACGTAGTTTCCTCGCTTCCTCTCGATTTTATGCTTTTACAGCCTATTATTGTAAAATTTACTTAATTATTCCCCGATTTAAATCTGTAAAAATTGTTTTGGCTTTTTACATGAATTAAAGTATTAATTTAACAAAATTTAAAGAGCGTAGACGGTTCAAATTAATCTGGGGCTATCTAAGAGCAACTTTCGACAAACCATCCAAATTTCATAAAATTCAGTTGAATACTTTTGAAGGTATAGATCTGTGTATCGGAGGTAAAGGGCATTATGTGCCAAATTGTAATTTTTTCAGGAGAGCTATTTTAATGATTTTTACTTATTTTTTGTAATATTAACAAGGCAAGGTGCAAGGTCATACTGATGAGACTAGTAGCTCTCTCACTCTACTAAGTGGAGTGGGTATAGGGCACTATCTGGACATAGTGCTAACTTATTGTCAATTCTCTGGAGGTAAACAGCTACGTGTCCATATAGTGCTCTTTACCTCCCCAGCATGTTGGTTCATAGTGCTTTTTCCAACTGGCTAAATCCGTGAGTTTTAATTTTAGCACATATAGTGCCTTGTACCTCTAAAAAAGGGGGAAAAATAAATAGGAAACTGTTAAAACCTCAATTTCGTAAAAAATGGAGATAGTGCCCTTTACCTCCCATACACAGAGATATAAATAAATGTATTTTTGTGCTTATGTTGAAGAGAAACAAATGGGCGTAGAAGGTTGAAACTTATATGAAACCAATAATGGGCTAATTATGATACCATCCCAATTTCATTAAAATCGAACGAGCAGTGATATGTTGGTTCGCAAAATTTGAGCTACAGACAGACCGACAGACCACGGAACCAAAAATGTTCCCTGATGTCTGAAACGGATTTCTATCTTGGAAAATTTTGAAATCGGAGATTTAATTCTTCAGAACATACCGATTGTTTTCGTTACCTTCGGTTAGCTCGGAAGCAAAATCAAAACAATTTTGACAGTTTTAAAAAACGGGAGAAAATGAAATTAATTAGAGAATAATAGGTTGTAAAAGCATAAAATCATTAAAGTATAGGATATAGGATGCGATGAAGCTATGTGCCACACTAATTGGCAGACTGCATATTGATTTCCTTGTGCTGTCAGAATTAAAAACGTTTTTTACTGGAGTATAGATATTGGTTACTTTAAGAGTCATAACTTTTTACTTTATCACATACGAAGTATACATTTAGAGTAAAGTATTGTGATGCTACAAACATTTATTTATTGATTTACATGTTTTATTGAGTTAAAAATAAAATATTATTGGTTTTTTAAAGAATATCTGCCTGTAATCTGTGCAGAGGCGTGGAGCCAAACTACTGGGATGATTTTGATAAAATTGAGCATACATATTCAGAAAAACCGTTCTCCGAGCCAAAATCGAGAAATAAATGTTGGGGTGCAACCCAATAATTACTTACTTACTTACATATCCTGGCGCTATAGCTCTTGGAGGACTTTGACCTCAGCAACCACTTTTGTCCGTCATTCCTCTTTAGTTTCCGAAGGTCGTCCTCAAACTATCGTTTTCTTGGGCACCCCATTAGTCGGGCATCCCCAAGTGTCGTATTCATTGCTTTCCTTGGAATTCTTTGCTTGTCCATTCGCTGTACGTGCCCAAGCTACCGTAGTCTACTTGCTTTACCAATTAGCCTACTTGCTACCAAGCCTACAATATACCGAAGTATGTATATCTTAAAACAATTTTCGACGATTTTTATTTAAAAATGCTATAGAACATAAGGTGTTTTCCCGGGAAATTTATGGAAATATATCCGATTTAAAAACAATCACCTGTATATTACTTCCTAAAATATGTTTAATAATAAATTAATATTACGGAATTCAAATTCAATAGCGTAATGTAGGTTTATGCGAAAGTTTCTTTCGGACTGATTTTTTACCGGTAGTTTACCTACCAGCCAAATAAAAACAATAATTGAACATAACAATTCTTTAACGAAGTATGATAATCAAGTACAATTTAAGTTGATTATAAAAACAAATATTTTTAAAAACAAGCTTTTATTCGTATTCTTCTCAGCAAACCCTTTCATTTGATACCCATATGATGGGCGTGCTCAAAAAATAACTAGTCCGCCATCTTGGGCTGCCCGCCATATTGGATTTAGAATGACGCCACTTAGCTAACTATGCATTGTCATCCAAACTAAACGGGTATGCAAAATTTCAATTCAATCGGTTGAGGATAACTTTAAAATTCATTTGACCCGAACATACATACATACATACAAACATTGCAAGTTAAATAAAAGCTTGTAATAAAAAGGTTTTGTATCTATATTTGTCTCTTTCTCTCTTATTTTTAATGCCATTTAATAATCTATACTATTACTCTTTATTACCATATATTAATTTAATTTGGTGGATCAATTATAGCCAATTTACAATAGTCAAGTGTGAACTGAACCTATCGAAATAATTGGAAAAATCAACTTATAATTTCTGAAGAAAAAATAATTAATATGCATCATTCTATCAGCAAGAATGCTTTTTACGTAATATAAAATTACAATTATCAGCATATAACAATAAAAAAACTATTTAAGAAGCTAATTAAGTTCATTTCAATATACATTTGCTATAATTATGCAAATTTACGAGCTCTTTTACATAATAACTGCTTTTAAGGATTTTTTCATACGAAGCATATTTTGTGAGGATTGATTGAATTTTTATAAATAGATACTTTTACTCGTGTAAAAAATAAAACAATTTTAACTATTTTAAAATAAAAGGAAGGAAATAAATTAGACAATAATGGTTTGCAAAAGCATGAAATCATTTAAGTACGTTAAACAACGCGAGGAAGCTATGTACCACACTAATTGGCTGCCAATTTTAATTTATTATAGCTGTAAAATTTGTTTTTACCTGAATAAAAGTATCAATTAAGCAAAACTGAATAAGTTTTAAGCGTAGGATCATCTATGGGCTTTATTCGACAAACCATCTAAATTTCGTTAAAATCAGATGAGTATACTTATAAAGATATAGGTGTTAAGTGAAAGAGAAACCGAAGAGCGTAAATGGTTGATAGCGGTTGATAGCGATAACCTTGATAGCGTAAAAGGTTGATAGCGATAACCTTTGTGCGTAAATGGAAGAGAAACCAAAGAGCGTAAAAGGTTGATAGTGGTTGATAGCGATAACCTTTGTGCGTAAATGGAAGAGAAACCAAAGAGCGTAAAAGGTTGATTAACCTTTGTGCGTAAATGGAAGAGAAACCAAAGAGCGTAAAAGGTTGATTAACCTTTGTGCGTAAATGGAAGAGAAACCAAAGAGCGTAAAAGGTTGATAGCGGTTGATAGTGATAACCTTTGTGCGTAAATGGAAGAGAAACCAAAGAGCGTAAAAAGTTGATAGCGTAGAAGGCTTACATGGGACTAAGGAGTTTCGGTACCTTAAGAGATCTTAACCAGATAAAATAAAACTCACGGATTCACGATATGACATCGAACGAACTATATTTGGAAAACATAAACATTTCAATTATTTAATGTGTCAAACTTGTTTACACCCGCCATAGGACTCCCCCCCCCCCAAAGTGACGGAGTCATGGCTGCCTAAATGCGACCTTCTTCTTCTTCCTCTTAATAGGCTCTTCTATGCTTGAATCATCTTCGCTAGTCACATAGGCTGGTTTAAGCCTATCTAATGATATATTTTTCTTTTCTCCTTTTACCAGGAGAGTGTAGGTTTTATTTTTTTTTCTCGATGATCTTATATGGGCCTATGTATGGTGGTTTTAAAGGAGTCCTTGTAGTGTCATCCCTGATAAATGCATGAGTGGTGGTCTGAAGGTCTTTGCTGACGAATGGGGTTCGTTTTCCATGCCAGGATGGAGTGGTTGGTCGAAGCTGGCTGATGGTTGTATTTAGATTTGTGAGAAATTCGTGATGGTTGGATTTCTCTTTAATTTCTTCAAAGAATTGGTTTGGTAAACGAATTTGACTACCATATACAAATTCAGCTGCGCTGGCCCCTATATCTTCGCGATAAGCAGCTCGCAATCCTAGCAGAACTACAGGCAAAGCGTCAGGCCAGGGTGTTGGTGCATGGCATTTCAAAGCATTTTGAAGTGGTCTGTGGAATGATTCAACCATACCATTCGCCTGAGGATGGTAAGCGGATGTTCTTATACGCTTTATTCCACATATTTGTAATAGCTCCGAGAAGAGACTGGCTTCGAATTGTCGGCCTTGGTCTGATGTAATTATAGCTGGGGCTCCAAATCTGCTAATCCAACAAGTAAAGAACTCTCTTGCTACAGTTTCCGCCGTAATGTCTGTAAGAGGAACAGCTTCAGGCCAGCGAGAATATCGGTCTACACAGGTAAGGATGTACTTGTATCCTCTGGCTGATGGTAGTGGCCCGTACGTATGTGTATGTATGTACGTGATGAAATCGGTCGCTGTCAGCTGGAAATTGCTGCAACGGAGTAACAGTGTGACGTTGGACTTTACTGCGTTGACATTCTAAACATTCTTTTGCCCATGTCGTGCAGTCTTTATTCATATTCGGCCAGACGAATCTTTCGGAGACAATTTTAGTAGCAGTTTTTCTACCAGGGTGTGATAGACCATGAACGGAGTTAAAAGCTTGTCGTCTAAAATCTGGTGGCATATAAGGGCGTAATTTACCGTCAGATATGGCACAGATAATAGAGACGTTGGAATTGATCATGGTAACGCTGATTAATTGTAGAGAGGACGTTTTATATTTGAATAGATCCTGAAGTTCAGTATCAGCTTCTTGTGCCGTGGGAAGAGCATTATAATCAATAGAACCGTTAGTTATAGACTCGATACGTGACATCGCGTCCGCAACGACATTATCTCCGCCTTTAACATGGACTATATCGGTAGAGAATTGTGCAATGTAACTTAGGTGTCGAGTTTGACGAGGTGAACATTTTTCCATTTTCTGACGAAATGCAAAAATTAATGGTTTATGGTCAGTCATTATTGTAAACTGACGTGCTTCTAAGATATGTCGAAAATAACGGATTGCAGCGTAGACAGCCAAGAGTTCCCTGTCGTAAACGCTATATCTCTTCTCAGCTGGAGTCAATTTCCTTGAGAAGAATCCAATCGGACGAACACCGCTTTTTACAACTTGGTTTAGAGCAGCTCCAATAGAGATATCGGAGGCATCGGCAACGAGAACTAATTTTGGATCGTTAGTGAGGAAAGCGAGAGTAGTGCACGTGGCTAAGCTTTGTTTACATTTTTCGAATGACGTTATTGTATCTTCTGACCAGCTAATTTTTCTCGTATCATTCTTCTTGGCGCCCCTCATCATTTCAGATAATGGTGCAAGTATTTCAGCAGATCGCGGAATGAATCTGTGGTAAAAGTTAAACATAGCAACGAAACTACGAAGCTCCTTCACCATGGTTGGACGAGGGAATGCAATTATAGCTTCGACTTTATGTGGAATAGGTCTTACACCATCTTTATTAATTTTGTGTCCGAGATAGTCGACTTCAGGTTGTCCAAAGATACATTTAGTAGGATTGACAGTGAGTCCGTGTTGCATGAAGCGATCAAAAAGAATATTCAGATGTTTTATGTGCTCTTCTTCATTTTTGGATGCTACCAGCACATCATCCATATACGGGAAGGCAAAGTCTAACCCCTTCAGCACTTCATTTATAAATCTTTGAAAAGTACAACCGGAGTTTCTAAGGCCAAATGGCATTCTCAGAAATTCGTAGAGCCCGAATGGTGTTATGACGGCTGTTTTTTGAATGTCATTTGGTTCTACTGGGATCTGGTGGTAAGCTTTGGTCAAATCTATCGTACTAAATACTGTGCACCCGTGAAGATTTTGAGTGATATCCTGAATGTGTGGAAGTGGGTATCGATCAGGTTCGGTGACAGCGTTGACTCTACGGTAGTCTCCACATGGCCTCCAAGAACTTCCTTTCTTAGGAACCATGTGAAGAGGAGACGCCCAACTGCTACTTGATGGTCGGCATATCCCTTGTTCAACCATGGAATCGAAAGCACTCTTCGCTATCTTCAACCGTTCGGGGCATAATCTTCGAGCACGTTCATAAACTGGTGGACCATTCGTTACTATATGGTGTGTTGTAGTATGCTTTACGATCTCTGGGAGTCGTTCAGCTTCCATAAGAGTTGGATATTTTCTCAAAAGTTCTGTGTATTTATTTTCTTCTTGTACAGCACGGATTGTAATTTCGGGACTCTTCATATTTTGCATTGGTGTAGAGATAGTAGTAAGGCTGTCAACTAAGCGTCGACGTCGCAAATCGATAATTATGCCGTAGTGTCTAATTAGGTCGGCTCCTATGATAGGACGATTAACTTTTGCTACTACGAAATTCCAAACTATGTTTCTTCGTAAACCTATGTCTAATGTTAATGATGTAGTACCATAACAAGGAATTGGTGTACCATTAGCTGCAAAGAGTAAAGGGTTATTATTTGAGGATCGTGCAAAACGTCTAAAAGATGGAGGTAATACAGATACGTCAGCACCTGTATCAATTAAAAAATATTTGCGAGTTTTCTTATCAAAAACATGTAAACGGCTAGTGTGTTCTCCCGTAGTGTCTGCCGTTGACGCTACGTGAGCTTCTAGTTTTCCGGTTTTTTAAATTTGCAAGGGTTTTCGCACCTTCTAGCTTCAAATCCGAATTTTTCATGATACCAGCAAATGTCTTGATTAGATCGTTGTCTATTGAAACGGGATAAGGATCGGCGTCTTGATCGAGATGTACTACGACCTTTGCTATAATATCTGTGAGATGGTCTAGCAGTTAACCTTTCTAATTGTTCTTCGATAGCGTTTAATCGGTCGTCTGTGGTTCGGGATGTCTTATCTCTTACACCATGAATTGATTGAGAGCTAGTACAGGCACTGATAAAGTTTGTGTCAGTTACTTCTACTACCTTGTCAGCTAGTAATGACAGTTTACTAAGGTCTGCTTCTTCCGATACTGAGAGGACGGCTTGCGCTTGTTTTGGTAATCTTTGTAACCAAAGAGTGCGGAGGAATGCGTCAGTAACTCTGTTTGCCGCTAGTTCTTTCATTTCTCTTAGCAAGTGGCTTGGTTTTTTTATCACCACGGTCCATTTCGTTTAATAATTGGCGAATTTTCTTTTCCTCGGAATCCACGAAAGCATTTATGACTTTTAGTTTTAAAGTGTCATATTTATTTCGATCAGGGGGGTTAGAGACAACATCCATTACATGAGTTAAAACATCGAAATCGAGAGCTCCGACAACAGTGTGGAATTTTTTGTTGTCAGCTATTATTCCAGCCGTGTAAAATTGGGACTCCATTTGTATGAACCAAAGTTCTGGCTTAGATTTGCAGAATGGAGGAGCTTTGATATTAACTCGGCGAACTTCATCGTTTGAGACTGACGGATCTTGATCTTGTGAAATCGGATTATCTGGCATTTCGAATTTTTTATTTTTTTGAAAGTTAAAAAAAAAATCGTAATTTCACTTTATAAAATAAAATTACTTATATAAATTTGTAACTTACGACTTTTTCTTTGGAGTGACCACTTAGGTGATCACGTCGGGGTCACCACTAAGGAGTTTCGGTACCTTAAGAGATCTTAACCAGATAAAATAAAACTCACGGATTCACGATATGACATCGAACGAACTATATTTGGAAAACATAAACATTTCAATTATTTAATGTGTCAAACTTGTACCCGCCATAGGACCATCAATGGAATAATTACAAGTAATCATCCAAATATAATTAAAATCGGATGAGTAGTCTTTAAGATATAAGGGTACGCAAAGATGATGAGCGACAGATAACTACGAAACCAAAAATTAAAATGTTCCCTGATATATGTACTTCTGTCTTGTAATTTTTGAATTCGTGGACGTAAAATCATTTTATTCTTGGGAACTATCACATACCCTCCATTACCTTCGGTCTTTGGTAAGCTCGCTAAGTAAACCCAAGAGTTCCCTAAAAGGCAATTTCAAGGTCATGGTAAAGTCCAATTCCTTTATTCTGACAGGTATTGCATTTAATAGTTTTCACTAATACATGATCCAGGGGTTCTGGTCTTTTTGAGACACTTTTAATATATAATGTATAATAATGTATAATTAGTGTATAATAATTTGGGTTAGGAATTGACATAAAAAGCATATTTTTTCCTTAGCTTTAATGACAATAAAATGCCTAATTTTCGTATTTTGGGGGGGTCTACCTCTCCCCCTTCAAAAGTTATAAGGACATAAAAAAGCATATTTCTGGGTTCATAGAATATTTTCACATATTTTGCACGTTTGAGAATATTATGGAATATTTTAATGATAAAGAAATTCTAAGGTAAAAAAGAAGTTTAAAGATACGTGTAGCAAATAATCTGGGGTAAGACGCATGTATAGTGTTAAGTCAGGTTCAATGCCAATGACACTTTTATGAGGCATAAGTAGCGTACTTAGAGGATAACCAGTGGCACGTTCGTAGTAATATTGAATGGTTTAGGGATTAACGCCTCTGCCGAGCTATGATGAAAGCTTACATCCCTCTTTACAAACTCAACAATGAGCACTTCCGAGCATTTCTAGGAAAATACGCAGGTTGTGAAATACCTCGTGAATCGACTTTAAGGAAATTTTAGTGTAGAAGATGAAATGCGTGCTTTTGTGATTGACAGTGCTGCATACATGTTGAAAATGGGGGAATGTTTAAAAGTGTTGTACCGTTTTACCGTAAAATGGTCTATATTATCTGCTTGGCCCATGCTGTTTATCGAGTAGCTGAGGAAGTAAGGAAATTTTGACCAGCTATGAAAATGACTTAATTTCGCTGGTAAAATATTTGTATTAAAGCTTCAAGTCGAGTGTCCGTCTTCAAGGAGATGCTGCCAGGGACCCTCTTCCTCAAGATGGGGAACTTGGATAACAGCTGCCCTTTTTTACCCCGAACATGAGGGGAAAGTGAAAGTTCTATTAAAAGAATTTGACGAAGAGGATAACATGGCAATTAACGTTCAAACTTGGACGCACCTAAATTTTATCCGAGCTTATTTTTTTAAATTGCGAAAGATGATAGATGAATTGGAGGTGCAAGGCGCTTTATTGAATTCAGCTGCTAAAGTTGTCCTGGAGCTCAAAAAAGCTGCGATGGAGTGGCCGGGCCAAAAGAGAGCAAGCCAGAAATAACTGGATCCTGTTTCAAATAGAAATCCAGATTGGAACGAAATAGTTAATATATTTACAATGATGCAAGGCGAAGACGCAAATCAAGTATTAAAGACTGCTCTACATTGAAGTATATTTCAATTGTTTCTGCCGACGCGGAAAGGACATTTTCGAAATTAAAAAATATACTAGCAAAATATTGTTTGAAATGAACCACAGAAAATCTAGAAAAGATAATTATTGTACAGTATAATAAATTTAATAAAAGTTTAGTAGTTTAATTAAAGTATAATAATTTTAATTTAATATTTCTTAACAAAGCATATTGCTACCATAAAAAGAGATGTATAATCAAGAAGCTTTCTTCATCTTATATATATATAAATATTTATATGCACAAAGTCTAATAAATTTTAAATCCCCCCCCCCCTGTTGGGCTAAATAATTGGTAGAGAATATAAAAGAATATTTCGGGCATGCCGAGAGAATATATTGAGGCTTTTTAGAGCATATAATTCCTAACCCTAATAATAATGTACACCGCAAGCAAACTATTTGTTCATATTCGCACACAAAACTACACAAGAAATTGGTGTTAAGATAAATAGGAAGCTCATATTTTAATGAAATCAGTATATATGTTTTTTGATTTTTAATAAGGCCAGTGAAATGGCATGAAAATTCAATTTTGAGATTACCATGGAACTACTATTATTCCAGAAAAATCATAAGCACTGTCTGACAATAGAACAATTAGTTCCAACGAAATGTTTAAATTATGACCGATATGAGTATAACTTCATAGCTTGAATGGTATATTCTTTTTTTAAAAATGCATACTTTTTCTATTTCCTCCTCTCGTTTTATAAGTGCAATGCTATTTGATGTAATACCTAAATAAACAAATTTGTCAGGCTCGATAATGACCGGAGAGGTTGAAACATCGCCACAATAACTTGCTGAAAATTATTATTTGTACCCTGAAGTGGATCCATTTATATGTTTATAGTAAAAATTATTTTTTCCGTGGTAGGCTGTGAAATAGTAACTTTAGAGCCTAAAAAACATAGCTAAAATCCATTTTTTCATTACGTGGACTTAAAAAATCTTTTCATGACTCCTAGCTGTAAAGAAAAAATCTTTTACGTCCTAGGAACTAAAAGATTTTTATTTTCCGGTGGGTAGTTGTCAAAACTTCCGTTAGTACCGATTAATAGCGGATTAAAATCCGCTAGATGTCAATGCGTTTTATTTATCTTTTCTTATAGTGTAACCTCTTTTTAAGGTTTTTTTTTTTTAAGTCTTAAGTATGTACTAATATTTGTTATTATTATATATTGATTAGTGATTAATATTTAATGTTTTTTCATTGTCTGCTACCTCGGAAAAAATAGCATATGCTACGCGACTGTGAAGTGAAAAAACTCACTTCACAGCCTAGTAACATAATATACTATTTCTTAATTAGAATTTATAGAAAACCATGTTGGAAATGTTTTATTACTAGAACGGTAGGTAAGTATAAAAGAAGCTTTAGCGTTAGGCTCAGAGCCAGCGTATTCTGGAGGCCCAGAATACGTTAAAGTATTCCAGTCAGTTTTAGGACAATTAAAATCACCGAAGACATAGACTGGAGATTCTGAAGGAAGGAAGTCTGCAAGGTGAGATGCATAATCTTGGAGAGCTGTGTCGCTAACATGATCTGGAAAGTAATGATTTCCTAGGTAAACCGACTTACGATATTCTATGAGAATCTCCACCCATACACATTCAGGTAACAATTCAAGATCCTTCCTACGCCTATATTTTGATTAATTTGTTAGAGAGAGCTGTACAAGGCTTTAAAGAACCACGAAATTCTTTAATTAAAAGTTCAGAGGGCCAAATATCAGGTTTTAAAAGATCAGTAACAGACGATTCTTTAACAGAGATATGAAAGGAAGCATAGTCATTAGTACGATCATTAGTACACGTAACTTTAGCATCAGATATGTTGGCTTCATCACTTTATAGATAAGAAACATCTTCATTAGTGGTATTATAATCAAATCTAGTTACAAAAATACCAACTCTACGCTCAACAGTCATACTTTTAGATCTATTTTATAAAAGAGGTCGACTAATAGCGGATATTTGTGTAAGGCCAGGTTGCAGAGGTACATTAGTATAATTTTCAACTAATGGTAAAAGAGAGAGAGAGAAGACTGGGAGGACACGATATCAGCCGGCTGTAACTGGCAGGGAATAGGCTCGTTAGCAATACTAGTAAGATATGCGGGTTTAGTATGCTGATTAGGATCTACAATAGCAGCGTAACTACGGTAATTGTTATTCCAAGCGTTGGAGTTATTGCTTAGAGCAGCATCTAATTTAGCTTTAAGATCTGCATTTTCATTAGATTATGATATAACTTAATCAGAGAGAGATTTAATTTATGAGAGTATATTTCTAAAGAGATCTGAATGATTCGATACTTCTTTAAGAATTGTTTCTAAAATCATTTTATCAGGTACAGATACAAGATACAGGTAAATCAAGACCGTCAAACGGTACAGGTGGTTCTAGAGATATTTTACCAGGACCAAGTGGACGAAGTGGAGTGATAGGTGTGTAGTTTTTTTTTTAGAAAGACACTTTTGACATTTCCAAGACGAAATAATAAATTCGAAAACTTGTTCTTCGACATTGATGCAGATAGCATGTGCAAGGATAGTTACAGATCACACATGAAATATAGTTGTTAAGAGGAAAGATTTTACCATTGCATTGAAAGCATGCTGGTGAGTTAGAGTTGTCAGAGTTATTAGCCTGTAGGTGGGTGGTAACACGGATAATAAATTCGAAAACTTGTTCTTCGACATTGATGCAGTTAGCATGTGCATGGATAGTTACAGATCACACATGAAATATAGTTGTTAAGAGGAAAGATTTTACCATTGCATTGAAAGCATGCTGGTGAGTTAGAGTTGTCAGAGTTATTAGCCTGTAGGTGGGTGGTAACACGGCCAGCGGTAGAGGTTGATACAGCGGGAGCCCCGGGACCCGTCTCCGGCCATAGATCAAAGATTGTTTTCGGTTTAAAAAGTAAACAATACCGAAAGGTGACAGTACAGATGTTTTAAATACAACCATGTGAACTAAGAAGTTGCGCATATGTGACGAGCCCCCTCCTCGGCAGAACACCTTCTAACTAAAGGTTCCGCACTAAACTCTTCCAAACTCGAAAAAATCCAAAACGTCTATAATTTCTTAATTACGCCAAATTCAATAAAACATTGTGAAATGAGAGACTTTCACTTATAGAATATCTATACTTAAATTGAATAGTGTAACTAAATTATAAATAGAGAACTATTGAAAAAAATACGGAGAGTGATGCGTGTGGCTTTAAGGCCGAGACTTCTGATAAAAAGCTTCTGCTTGTATCAGGTTGAAATTTTACATGCCTGCTTCAATTGTACTTTAGACAATGAGTATGAAGTTTTATTAAAATCGTATTGTTAGAACGTAAGATATAGATAAAAACGTTGTTTTCTCTATTTTAAGAGTTTAGGTCCGCTTTAATAAATTTAGCGATCTTAAAAACATCATAGCGGTGTTGGTGTTGGTTTTACTAAAAACTAAAGTATTAAATGTTTGTCTCATTGAATAGATGAAGTTAGAATTTTTTCCCGTCCTAAAATTCCAATTTGACATTTAAAGCTTAAGTTTACGCGAGCGTTGCGCGCGAACGCTTCGGCGAATAACGTTGTCCAAAAAACAATGTCTTGGGGATTAGTAGAATAAACTTTTGTACCAAATTTCAACTAAATCAGTCATCTACTCAAGTTATCGTCATAAGTCGATTTCGTCACCGGTCGTTTTTTTCGGATTCACTCCCAGGCTCCAGACGCTGTAACGTGCCATGAGGAACTTTGTTCCAAAAATCTACTTTTGTTTTTTATTTTTCGACTAATTAGCATCAAAGTATCAACATTGAAAATAATTACTTTAAAAGTATATATCAACAGGAAATTACTCTGAAGAATGGGGGGCTACAACAACAAACATATATCTTTGGGAAATGATTTTGGAGAATTGGGACTGCCAAAATAAAAATAATCTTAGGGAATGGTTTCTAAAGAATAATGTACAAGCATAATTAAAATAGATATTTGGGAAAGGATTCTTAAGAATAGGGACTTCCATAATTAAAATATTTATCATAGAAATGAAAGTGGCGAATGAGAACTAAAACTGTAAAATGAATATTTGGGAAAGGCTTCTTAAGAATAGAGACTTCCATAATAAAAATATTTATCATAGAAATGAAAGTGGCGAATGAGGACTAACCCTGTAAAATGAATATTTGGGAAAGGCTTCTGAAGAATGAGGACTTCCTTAATAAAAATATATATCATAGAAATGAAAGTGGCGAATGAGGACTAACACTGTAAAATGAATATTTGGGAAAGGATTCTGAAGAATGGGGACTTCCTTAATAAAAATATATATCATAGAAATGAAAGTGGCGAATGAGGACTAACACTGTAAAATGAATATTTGGGAAAGGATTCTGAAGAATGGGGACTTCCTTAATAAAAATATATATCATAGAAAAGAAAGTGGTGAATGAGGACTAACACTGTAAAATAGATATTTGGGAAAGGATTCTTAAGTATGGGGACTTCGATAATAAAAATATGGATACGACTTACTTATCTCAGTTCGCTGATAATTTTTTTTATTTTATCACCTTTTCACTGTGTTTTGTTGTCCTCCTTCAAGGTATACAAATATGAATACGTTCACGAATATTAATTGAAAAAGACATACTTTATCTCCTTATAAGTTCAGATGTTATATCTTAACACAAGATGTACTTTAAACCTATTTAGATTAAGTCGGAGCTAGGCTAAATTCAAACCTTGACATAGCAACCCTATTTTAATTCTAGATTAAGCTAGACTTTGACCAATCTTAATCTTTACCTATTCAACGTGCAGCATTCGAAAAACTGTTAATTATTAATTAATTAATTTTCGTTGTTAGAGATCCTTGATAGCATGTAAAAAGGCAATATTTAT
Organism: Gerris lacustris; assembly: GCA_951217055.1. Classification (NCBI taxonomy): domain Eukaryota; kingdom Metazoa; phylum Arthropoda; class Insecta; order Hemiptera; family Gerridae; genus Gerris; species Gerris lacustris. The sequence continues at coordinate 42,365,522 of OX578276.1, forward strand.
TTAAAAAATATAAATAGGCTCTATAGAACTCTTTACTTTATTGAGACGTTTCAACTCATTTAGAGTCATCCTCAGTCAGTTTTATTAGAAAAAGAAAATTGTTGGTTGTGGACTTTGGTCATCTATCTCCACTGAAAGCTACTGAAGTTAATTATAAACAGATATAATATTTTATGAGTACTGTGCTTTCTACCGCCAATATTGCGTTTTTAGCCAAAATTTCACCCCAAAAAATGTCTTCCCCCAACCCTATAACGACTAGTCCTCAAATTTTGAAATAATTCATGCAAATACTTTATGGTAGGGCGATGAAAATTTCCAGAAAAATAATTAGTTTAACTTTTTGTAACTACCGAAAAAAACATTGTGGTCCTCCGGGAATTCGAACCAGGGACATCTACTCTACTCTCCTTTTTCTACATTTTTTTTTTTTTTTTTTTTTTGGGAACATCCATTTAAATTTGTTTATATTTTTCTTTTACCTTCATATAGGGGATGAGGAAAAGTTTAAAACAAGTTTATTTGTTTTAAATATTCTTTGCCTACTTTTCAAGACCTTTAAACTAATGTATGGTATGTCATGCTGACTAAAAACTTGTTCTGTAGCAGTGGTACCATCAAATTTATTTGATGATTTAATTTTATTTTTATTGTGATTGTAGATAATTAATAATAATAATAATACGTTTATTTGTCTTAAACTATACAGTTTCTACAAAGAGGGTTACAATTATACACATTTCTATTAATAGCTTATACATATCCTTGCAGTGCCCAAAAAATAGAGAATAAAGAGGAAAAAAGAAATAAAATATTTAAAACGGCTTTATAAAATCTTAAATTAACTTCTAGAGAAAAAACAAAACCTTCTACTTGAAAAAGAAAAATAAAAATAACACTTTAATCAGATGAAGTTATACAATTAGAATTTCTCTTAAATTAAAAAAGAAAAAGTAAAATCATATTTTTTAATATTTAGAGAGGTTAAGTTGATGGTGGTGGTCTTTGCCTTATGATTTTGGTTATGAAATTTAATAATTCGTCTATTTTTGGGGGGTTTAGGTTAGTTAACAAAGATGTTATATTAAAATTATTTAGTAGGGTTTGAGCTATTGGGGTGTAATAAAGATCTCTTATGTGCTGAGTTGAGAGACAGGCAGAAACATAATGTTCAAAGGTGTCTTGTCCTGTTAGGCACCCAGGGCAGTTTTGTGAGGCGTCGAAGATGTAGCAGTTGGAGTTCATGTGAAACTTAGTGAAATTAGGAGAAGCGAGTCTAATTTGAATGATTATTCTTTGTTTCCATATAGGCATTCTTGTATTGATGTAAGATTCGGTAAGTGTAGTTAAAGAAGAAATTTCTCTGTATGTAGGAGAGAAACAACTGTTGCATACTCTCTGGATATCAAGACTAAAGATGTGATTTTTGTATCTGGTGTTAATGTTTTTGATAACTGGGGAAAAATGTTCTTTATCTGTGGTTAAATCTTCTGCAGAACCAATTTGACATAAGAAAGATTTATATTGAGAAAACCAATTTAGTTCTGGAATGTTTGATGATTTGTTATCAAGGATTATCAAATTTTCCAGCATTATTTTTGGCAAACGAGAGCCATCCATCTCGGTCATTTTGGCCCAATAGCTTGTCATCTTCCTTAAAACTGCGCAAGAGATGGGTGAAAGTCCTAGTTCCAGCCTGAGAAAGTGATGAGGTGTATTTCTTGGGAGAGCGTATATATGTTTGAAGTAAGTTGTCTGTATTACCTCCAGTGAATCCACATATCTGGGGGCCCAAACCTCAGCGGCGTACAGCAGAACAGAATTGACTAGGGCTTCCAATAGTTTGATTTTAGTTGGCCATGAGTCTGACTTTGCTTTACTTAATATAGAAATAACCTTAGTCGAAGCTAGTTTTGCCTTGGAGATGAAATACTGCGTTGCTGCATGGAATTTGCAAGACGACGAAAAAGGGACTCCAAGATAAGTGAATTTTTTCACGTATTCAATTGTTTCACCATTATACTGTAACCGGCGAAGCTTGACAAGCCTGTTTGATCTGCGGAACTGTACCACCTTTGTTTTAGGAACGTTTACTTTAAGGTTGTTTTTTTGACAGTATTCAAGTAAAGTGTTCAACAAATCCTGAGCTTCCGACCAGCTTCGAGCCAAAAGTACGATGTCATCACAATACATGAGAAGGAGAATGCTTTTTGCGTCAGATACTTTAATGCCTCTGAAGCCTTTAGATTTGAAGAAATCTATCAGGTCTGAAATAAAAAGAGTAAATAACAATGGCGAGAGAGGATCACCCTGTAGAACTCCCTGCGTGACTTCAACTGGGTCTGATCTTAGGCCGTTTACTTCTGCGAATACATGCGCTTTATCATACAGGCATTTCAAGATGTTTATAATTTTAGAGCTGACTCCAATGGCACGTAGTTTTAGCCACAGAAGTGAATGAGAGATGGAATCAAAAGCCCTTTGGAAATCTACGAATATGCCGAGTACATACGGGGTACCTTTGATGATTTCGGAGTTAATTAGTGAGGTAAGTGTGAATATTTGGTCGGAACAACTTCTATTTTGTCGAAACCCTGCTTGTTCTTCTGGTACTAAATTATTCAGTTCTGCCCATAAAGAGAGTCTCTTCGCAATGATCGACATGAATACTTTGCTGATTGTGTTGATTAAGGCGATGCCGCGATAATTGTAGAAATCTGTTTTATCGCCTTTTTTAAACATAAATTTGAGCGTTATAGAAGACCATGAGTTAGGGACATACCCCGACTGAAGGACTGAGTTATAGAGAGTTAAAAGATAGTGAGTCCAATTTGAAGGTATGTTTGATAAGAACTCATATGAAAGGCCGTCTGGTCCAGGAGCTTTGCCTTTTTTACAGTCCGCCAGAGTTTGAAGAAGTTCCTCCATAGAAATGTTCCGGTCTAGTATTGGGTGAGATGGTGTAAGTAGAGACAACTCATTTGGATTTGGAGAAACGGCTCTAGGTGGATATTCATTCTTTAAAAATGAGTGCCATTGGGTTGGTAATAGGTTATTGGTTAGCATGGGTGGTTTGAAACGTTTTACCGCTTTCCAGAATTGTTTGCTGTCCCTAGTGTTTGCGAGAGAGTCCGTTAGAATGTTTTGGTAGTTAGAGAGTGCGCTTTTAACGGCTTTTTTATACTTGATCTTGTGCGCTAGGAAAAGTTGGATAAGGGTCTTATCCTTGAATTCAGTTTTCCTGCAGCGTCTCAATAAACGTCTTGTAGAGAGTTTTAATTCTTTACACTCTATGCTGAATCCTGGAGCTTTATTTAATTTCTGAGTAGTTTGAGGTGGAATAAGTTTGTCTAAGGATAATGCAGTGGCAGATAGTTTAATAGATTGAATAATATTTTCATTTAGTGAGTCAGGAGAGTCAGAGTTAAAGTAAAGTTGAGGAGAGTTCTTTAGTTCAGTCTGGTAAGCATCCTTCACACTAGGGCACCATTTGAGCACTGTACGCGGGAAAAGTGATTTAGTCGACGGAGGCTGAAGGTCTGGTTCTGAAAATGTTATTATAAGAGCTAAGTGGTCAGAAATATCTAGAGTCGATGAGACGTAAAAGTCTGAGAGCTGGTGAAGTGCAGAAAAAGAGAGCCAGGCGTAGTCAATAATGGAGACTCCCTGATGAGAGATGAAGGTATACTGGGCAGGGTTATCACGAGGAGACCTTCCATTTGCTACTATGAGGCCCATAGTTTCAAATGCTTCAATTAAAGCTTCCCCTCGCTTATCTGTAGTGTGATCCAATGAGAGGCGCCCGCCATTTAGAATTGTACCGTCTGTTATTTCCTCGTCCAATTGGTTGTATAAGCCGATTTTTGAATTAAAGTCTCCTACCACAATTACGTTGATATCCGGATTAGGTAATGTGGACTCCTTCAAGATGTCACTCAAGCAATCTAATTCTAATTTAATATCTGATTTAGGATTGAAATAAACTGAGGTAATTAGGTATAGATTAGAATTCGATTTCAGAGAGAAAATTATCCAGGAGGGTGATATGTTGAGTTCGGTGACACGGAGATTCTTATTCACCAGTATAAGTAAGCCACCGGAAGGCCTGCCCCTTTTGGCAGTCTTTACAGCTACTGAAACTAGGGTATTTTCAAGGCTAAAGTTGGTTAAGAATGTAGGGATTATAGTTAATGGAGAAATTAACCATGTTTCAGCAAAGCAAATGACGTCACACGAGTTAAGAAATTTCTTTTGATCAGGTGACAGGTTCCTTATCAGCGATTTGTATCCAGAGATATTCCAAAAGCAAATATTGAGATCACGTGTGGGGGAAGAGGAGAGTCAGCTAGCTGGAGTTGGGTCTGTATTAGAGGGTGATCTCTTGCCGCTGTAGTGTTGAGTATGTCTTGGTGTATTATGGTGCGGCCGTGAACTATTTAATGCATGTGTGCTAGCACTCTGAGAGTTTTGGTTGAACGCAGATCTCTGGGTTAGAGTGAGACTATCATGAGGGGTATCCTTGGAGAATATCAATTGTGTGTCATCAGTATTTTCTGCTAAGCTTCTATGTGGGCGGTGTGCTAGTCCTGACGGTGATTTAAATTTTATTGCTTCTAGTTCCTGTGTGAGGTCTTTTCCAGTCAAGGCCTTCATAGCCACTGATCCCTCCAAGCCGGTTTTAGTGCATACAAGATCAAAATTATCTGATAGAGTGAAGTTGTGATCATCGATCGTGATTCTATCATTTTTTACTACTATTTTTATCTGTGGGGTTGTGCTCTTTATTAAGCGTTGAAGGTGGCGTAGTTTGCCTTGTTTGACGCGGATGTGCTTTGGAAGATCTCGGGCTATAGAATAGGGAGTGTCTTTTAACTTAAATGAACTTCGTAGGATTAGCGCCACATCGCTGTCGTTAGGTATGTGTGCTTTTAATGGTCTGCTATTTTTATTTGGTTGACCGAGAGGCCGCACATTATTGAAATAAAGAGTGTCAGATATTCCAAGAATATTTGAGCAGAATTGAATTAAGACAGTTTTTAGGTCATCCCCTTGGCTGTACTGGACATTTCTAAATATTAAGTTATTAGCTTGTGATCTGAGGGTGAGATCTAAGATTTGTCTTTTAAAAATTGCATTCTCATTTTTTAGTACCTCTATTTCTTTTTTAATTTCGATAGTATCTTCCATGACACCCTTCAATGTCGTCTGGATGTTATTTACATCGTCCTTAGTGGCCAGCTTCCTTTCTAGTGCGGAGACCAGCTCATCCAACGTTAGAGAGCCTACTGTACAAGCCATTTTTTTAATTAATTTATTGTCCGGGGATCGATCTTCGGCAGGCCTTTTGGAGTTTGACTGTGGGATTTCAGTATTTAGATTCCCTTCGTTTGAGTTGGGAGACGTGTTTTTCATTAGTCTACCTCTCTGTTTTGTATATAATTTTATTTTATTTTAAAGACGAGTAATTAAAATAAACTTGCTGTCTGATTATAAAAATAAATATTTAACGGAGGATTTGAAATGACCAAGGTATATAGAAATGTAAATAAATAGATAGATAAAAAGAAAACAAAAACAAAAAGCTATAGTAATTATTATTATTATATCAGAGTTCCGAGGTCGTGCTGATAAGATGAGATAAACATAAACTGTTTACTATTGTGGATTGAGGTTCGCTTTATCGTCTTTAGTAGGAGTTTGGCTGATTGTAGATAATTGATTTTAAATTATCAACGATCCTTATAATTAGTTTAAGTTATATTAATCGTAAGCCTTTTTTTTTTTTTTTTTATACAACCTGATGCTAATTAGATATGTAGGTGTAGAGCCTTAGAATAATACGATATATAGAAGGAGAATCACTGATAACATTGAAGCCAACTTTGGTTGTGTCCTTTAATCCGCGTTCTAAAAATTCATTTTTGAAATTTCTGACGTCATAACTCTAAAATTATTTTCCTACGGTTTTTTAATTTAATTTTTAGTAAATTTTAATTATTGATAGTTAGTTTCGTTTATTGTAATATTTTTATTGTGTTTTATCTTATTTTTAGCTTGAAATATGCTGAAAATAATGTTTATTATATCATGCCGTGCGAGGTGAAAAAAATGACGTCAGAGTGAAACGTAAACAATAACCAATGACAGGGTTTGTCTTCTTGATTGTTTGTGAGCGGGCTTTGAATAGTTACAAAAGTATGTCCAACCTTCTCCAGTATAATGAAAAAAATGAGTGTTGTTATGTTGGCAGCCTGGTCTTAAGGACACAACCTCTCGGCAAAATTTGGCTTCAGTCTCTTATCAGTAATTGCTTAGGATTCCGATTCTATGATCCTTCTATATATAGTATTATTCTAAGTGTAGAGCGGTGGAGGAAGGTTTATTTGATGTATGAATTGTGACATTGTTAGATGTAAACAAACCCTGTCTAACCTGGCCCCGTCTACACGCGCACATCTTGATGTCAGTTTCCACGACCTCAGTAGTTGTTTACGCTTCGAGAAGATCGTCTTGTTTACTACTTTTTAACGCCCCTATGGCGGAATTGGTTGTTTAGTTTGTCAACTTCTTGATTTTTTTAACTATTTCCTTGTTCCCTTCGTGTAGTGGGAAAGTGTGACTTAGTTTCTTCTCTGTGTAAGGATATTTACGTTGACCTTTCTGATTATTTACCAGTTGGTAAAATAATTGTAGTAAATTTAGCCAAGTTAAATCTTTCCCGTGCAGTGATGTGTTGACTGTGACGGAATCGTGGCTTGAAGAGTACGATCTTCGTATGTTACTCCTAAGGAGGAGGAATAACTTACTTCCGGAAAGTAGTGCTGAGGTATAGTTCCGAGACTAGAAGCTAAAAACCACGAACAAATTTTGCGCCGGAAGGTTATAGTCATGTTATAGTTGAACTCAACAATAGGTTATAATAATAGTTTTTATTTACCGTATCAGTATTAAGTTATGTTTCTTCTTCTTTAGCAAATTTTCATTGGAGTAATTTACTAATGTGCTTATTATAGTGCCATATTTAATTTTTTCTTTCATTAATAAAAATAAATATTGTTTTGATCAAAATTGTTTCACTCCCTTTCAAGAAAATAGTGAGAAAGAGAGCCCGTACTTCACCAATTTTTAAGTTCTGCAAAAACACTAAAAACGTTAGTGTGAACACAGACTCCTCGAAAAAGAAAAGAAAAACTTTCTTTAGCCAGAATTCAGTAATAAATCGTGAATATAAATTTCATAATGTAAAAGAATACTGTAATTTATGTTAAAAAATCAAAACAATTTTGACTGATGTAAGAAACGGTGGAAAATTAAATAAATTTACAACCATACGAAATTGGCAGTCTATTTCTCCTTTATTTATTTTTATTTTTTATAACAATAAAGGGATATAATGCAGCTTTCATGAAATGCTGTTTTGTTGATTTCAAAGATTAATGTGATTATATCAATATTAATTTTATACTCAGGGTACAGGGTATAATGAGTTGTATTTTTCTTAAAGAAATATAATAAATTATAAGTCCTATTCCTATTGAATATTGAAGCTTATTCAATTCAGCTAAATTAAACTATCACAATACTTTTTTCAAACAAAGACCAACCTCTTTAGTATTCTTTATTATAAGTCTTAGTCTTAGCCTAGCAGAGTTCAAAATTGTTCTATAAAAAATGTAATATTTTCCAGACTGATTCCTGTTATTTAGGTACCTGTAAATATTTTTGTTTCGCAAGTTTAGGTTGTACAAATTAAAAGAATTAATATTGACTCCACTCTTCAATTCCAATCCAAGTCTTGAAAAATGGACAAGTAGTTCCCATTTCTTGTTTCCTACAAATACTTAAATGTTACCTTTATACAGAAAAAAATGTTTCACTACATTTTACAATTTATTTATTAATTACTATTATACAGATATATACTAAAAATGTAACGCATAACATACTATTCAGTAAACCCATACAACGTTCACAAGTTATAATTTATAACCTTCTCTTGTTGATGAGGATCAATTGTAACCTATTATCTAGGATTGTAACCTTCCGGCGCAAAAATTTTTCCTGGTATTTAGCTTCTAGTGTTCCGAGCGATTTTGGACAGCAGCTCTAATATAGAAACGGCAATAGATCCTGATTCAAGACCAGCTAGTTTTTCATCTATATATTTATCAATAATTATCTGCGCTGCGCGCGCATCTATACATGTATATTATTTTTATCTACATATTTATACGGAATATATTTCACGCCAATTGATGTGAAATAATTCAGTTCTGTTTCATTTTATGTTTTCTTTTTTTTTATAATATTTATTTTGATCTCAAACCCGAATGAGACTCCAGGAATTTAATCTGTAGATATTTTCTTTTACCCCCCATTTAGGCCTTAAATTTGTTTATTTTTTTTTTTTTTTTTGTCTCTCTCTTTTTGTTTAATATTTTCTTGGGATCTCATACGGGAACATTCTAGAATAGAATTTCTGTAAAATATGGTACCTATTTAATTTATTAAGAAAGAAAAGGCCTAATCTAATTTACAAAATTCTACTTTATCCTAATAATAAACTATCTTAATTTGTAAACCAAAACTAATTTTCTACAATATTGTTTGTAATTATCATTTGCTTTACTGAATAATAATTTTATTAGTTTGTTTGCCTCGAAATAAGTTTTTGTTTATTTCTTATTTTTATACATAAATCTATCCATTATTATCATTTTCATAGGTTATATGAACTTAAGTATTTTTCGTAATTTATACTTTCTAAATTTAATTTCTTTGGACATTTATTTTTATGTATTATCCCTTTCAGGGTTTCTCCTTATCTTGCCCTTTCTAATATTAAGATAAGGTGGCGCTCACTTTATTTTTTTTGTTAAATATATTTTACCTTTTAGAACCCAGCCCTAGCGGCCTGACTGAGCACGGATCATTTCTCGAAACAGCAGTAGTTCTATAACTAGTTGTGTAGTTATTTTATTTGTCTGCCTTATCTTAGTTATTTTTAGTTACCTGGCCGGCATCTTAAATTTAAAGTTGTCAAATAAACTGAGATGACTCTAAAGCATATTGCTGTTACGCTAATAAGTCTTTTGTAAGTTGAAAAGCTAGTTTCATCTATTTCGAATGGAGACAAGTTATTGTCTGCCACACTAAGACCTATAACCGTCTGAACTTCTTGTTCAGTTTCCTCAAGTGACTCTTTTATGTGCTCTTTAGGTATACCACTAAAGTGTATGTGCCCCTCAGGCCATTGGTCTTCACTCTCTATAAGCCACTTTGGTCCATTCCACCACGCTTCATTTCCTTCTAACTCCTGAGCTGAGCAGCCTCTTGTAGCTAGATGTGCTATATTTTCGTCTCCGGGTACAAATCTAAACTTAACATCCTCATGGTTTTTACTTCCATGAAAATGGAAGTATGGTGATACCCTCCAAAACGTGATTCCGAGATCTCTGTGAAGGAGGGGTCTTACGGACCCGGGGGTATCATTGAAATCCGTTTCATATACATGTATGTCTGTGCGTACGTATGTATGTACGTACGTACGTTCGTTCGGAAGTTAAAACCTTTATAACATCGCTTCAAGACATCGTATTGAGATGCGGTTTTCGGCATTTTTTAGAACTTTGGACGGAAAAACTGATGGCGCAACATCGTAGCTTACGACGTTTCGGAGCTACAGTCACTTAAGCACGAAATCGGTCTGTCGACGATAACTTTAGTAGGCTTTATTTGATTTCAATTTCCTTTAGGGTATATATGTGTCCTATATGGTAGATTGTACCTATACTTTTTGAGCAAAATCGGACTAGCGGTTTGGGAGATATTGGTATTTTAGTGTTTTTTTAAAGGTTTTTTCGGAACCAAATTGCGGCTAAACTGAAAGTCGTATCGAAAAGCGGATAACACCAGTTTAACCAATTTTAAATAATCTACAACTTTTGTCATATGACTTTTTGTTGTAGGACCATCCCTTCTACCTTAAATAGAGACATGTTTTTCAGTTTTTTGTTAAATTTTCGACTTTGAGCTCTAATATCGTGTGCAATAATTGACCGATTTAATTTCTGATTGGGGTGCTTAAACCGCACATTAATGCCCTTTAAAACGAGTATTTATTATTGTAATTATTTGTAGTACTTATAAAGAAGAATTGAAATTTAAAAGTAAAAAAATACCGTCTTATTTACTTTGTAAACAATCATTTTTATCGGCTGATTTTAAATTCTTTTATTTGTTAAATTTTCGACTTTGAGCTCTAATATCGTGTGCAATAATTGACCGATTTAATTTCTGAACCTTGGCCGTTTTTTGAAATCCCGGATTGTATTGCAAAACTATAATCGATATTAGCTGTTTGTACGATGTAGTTTACACTGAGTTCTCTCTTGCTCACGTATTGACACCACAACATTTCATGGAAGTCATGTGTGGGATTTCCACACCGGTACTTTGTTAAATTTTCGACTTTTTTTTATCAGCTGATTCTAAATTCTTTTATTATTATATTCTTATATCGTATAGTTAAAACAAGTATAAAGAAAATGTAAACAAATAAACAAAAATTGAATAATTAATTTTTTTGTTATAAAGGATAAAGATTAATAAATTTGTTTTGTTTTCGCATAAACTCACCTAGAACTCTAGATGTAAACAAACCTCCTTTCTCTCTTATCTTTTTACATTCTACCGACATTTATAAGGTAACATTTTATTTTTATGTTAACTATATATTTAATTGTGTTTATTATCATTATTATTTTTGTTTAATTTTGGCTTTCTGTTGCAAAACTATAATCAATATTAGCTGTTTGTACGATGTAGTTTATACGTGAGAGTTCTCTCTTGCTCACGTATTGACACCACAACATTTCATGGAAGTCATGTGTGGGATTTCCACACCGGTACTTTATTTCTCTAATTCTTCTTTCGACAAATAGAGGTAGTGGCTTGGTCGAATTAAGCCAGTGTAGTACACATTTCGTGTCCATAAATAACCATTTGTTTTTTATAGGTATAGATACTTGTTCTTCCACGAATTTCATACATCTAACCCCTATAACAGCCCCTAAAAGTTCTAATCTGGGAATCGATATCTTTTTAATTGGAGCCAATCTTGCTTTTGCAAATACTAATTTAGTTATAGTCCTAGTACTGTCTTTAATTCTTAAATAAGTCACCGTTGCATAAGCATCCTTTGAAGCATCGCAGAATGTTATTAACTCTAGATCTTTTTTTCTATCATATTCCGTCCATCTTGGGATATTAATTTTTCCTAAACTTTCAATCTTAGAATAAATCTCTTTCCACTGATGATTTAATTTTTCAGATATTATATCATCCCATTTTAATTTTTCCTGCCAAAGTTCTCTTAAAAATATTTTTCCTAGAATTGTTACCGGAACCAATAAACCTAACGGATCGAAAAATGAAGCTACATACTTTAAGATATCTCTTTTTGATTTCATTTCCGAAACAATTGTTTTATAATTTTCTTTAATTGATTGTGTATCTAAATCTACAGTCCATTTCAAACCTAAAACTCCGGCTGTATTACTTTCCGCTAAATCTTCTTGATTAATTTTTTCTCTAACTCTTTCCGAATTACAACTAAATTCTCTGATATTCATTTTTGCTGAATGGAATATTTCCTTAGTTTCTCTGTACAAGTCTAAGGCTTCTTCTTCCTCTTCTGCTCCACACAGAACATTATCAACATAAATGTTTTTTGCTATTAGCTTGCACACTTTACTTCCTATAAAGTTTAAGTGACTTCGTATAGTTGCATTCAACAAAAAAGGACTGGAAATTATACCAAATGCAACTCGAGTAAACCTAAATTCAATTAAATTATCTGGTGTTGGTGGCTTGGTAATGTCTTTTATCCAAATGAACCGTATTACATCTCTGTCCTTTAAATGTAAGCCTATTTGCAAGAACGTTTTTTCTACATCCGACACAAGTGCTATTTTAAACATTCTAAATCTAATTAATATTCCTCCTAAATCCTCCATCAGGATCCTACCTCTCATTAGGCATTCGTTTAGACTTTTCTCTGATTTCTTACTCTTAGCTGACGCATCATAGACTACTCTTATTTTAGTTGTATTTTGGAACGGAGTAATTACTGCATGGTGTGGCAGATAATGCTTGATATCACCAGTCACAGTCTTTTCTGTTATGGGCTCAATAATTCCCATCTCTAATTGCTCTTGTATTATCGCGTGGTACTTTGTCAAAATTTGTAAGTTTTGTCTTTTACATAGAGACTTCAATCTTCCTAGTGCTAAATAATAATTATCTGGGATTTCAGGTGGATATTCCCTCCATGGCCAAGAGACATGGTATCTACCGTCAATCATCTTAATACTATCCTCAAACTTTTTTTGAGCGAAGTCGTCTTCTGTTTCTATCGGGTTTTCTCTTATACCAATACTTTCGAGATCCCACAGTCTACTAAGGTCTAAATCTTTATCTGGAACTAATGGATAATCTGGCTTTTCAAAATAATTTAGTTCATCAACCATTTTTGTGAACGTACAAAAACTTATATCTGATTTACCATCCGCCCGTTTTTCTCTACCACTAACTATCCAACCTAACTTAGTGCTAACTAAATGTAATCCTGGACCTATTTCTATCTTGTCAGATTCAATCAGATCAAAGTAATATCCGTTTCCTATTAACATGTCAATCTCTTCCACGTTACCATTAAATTTATTTAAGTCGTCTGCCAGGCCTAAGTTCGGATATTTTTCCTTAACTTCCGTTAATATTGGATGTATTCTAAATTCTTTTAAAATTGATGGAACTACATTGGCTTTAACTTTAAATTCTTTTCCATTCTTTAATTTAATTTCAAAGTTAACAGTTGCCGTTTCTATAACTTTTGGTCTTTCTGTTCCAAACACGAAGACAGAAATTTGCTCTTTATTATTTTTATTTAAGTTCAATGCCCTGACTAATCTTTCAGTCACATAGGATCTTTGACTGCCACTGTCTAGAAGAGCCCTGACGTGTTTTGTCAGTCTATTCAAAGGGTTGACTAGTTTAACTATTGCCGTTTGCAAATGCACCGTTTCGTCCCCTTCATTCTCTATATTATTGTTCATTTCTAGTTCTGAAATTTCTCTCTTATTTTTAGAATTAATTACTGCCGAAATTGATTTTTGAAATGTTTTCTCCGAATCTTTATTTAGGCAATGTTTTGGACACAATATTCTGTTATGACATTTCGATTGTTTACAATAATAGCATGGTTTGACAGCCCCACACGATTTAGCATTATGATAAGTTGATAAACAAATAAAACACGCACCCATTTCCTTGAGTCTATTTTTTCTTTCTTCAAGAGTCCTATAAACATCACACTGATCACTCCAGTGCTTTTTTGAGCACAGCTTACATTGGGCTCCTTTAGCAACTAACGCCTTTGTGGTAGTTCGTTTTTCTCTATTATCATTCCCATTTCTAGCTACTTTATAACTTATAATATTATTAATTTTCTGGCTGTTTTCTCCATTGAAATCTTCCCCCTTGTAATCGTTCAGGCGAGTTTCTAACTTTTCTCGCGCTGAAATGAGCCTATTAAGAAATGCTCTTAAATCCTTAGGAGTTATACTTGAAGTATCTTTTTCCTCTTCTAACTTTAAAATAATTGCTGGAGGAAATTTAGATATTATGAGTGGGACCAAGTGTGTATGAGATATATCTTCTCCTAGTGCTTCTAGCGATCTCAGGAATCCCTCTATCTTGTCGTACGTTTGTCTTAATTTTGACGTCTGATTTGTTGCTCGGGCCAAAAGTCTTAGTTGGTCGTATAAGTTACATTTTATTACGCTGTCGTTTCCGTATCTCTCTTTTAGTAAATCAATCGCAATTTTGTAATTTAAATTCGTAATTGAAAGTCCCGCAATACAACCTAAAGCTTCACCTGTCAAATATGTTTTTAAATAACTAAATTTGTCAACATCTTTTATTTCGGTTCTCGAGTGAATCGAAGCCTCAAAAGAATCCCAAAACCCTGCCCATTGTAAACTATCCCCTTTAAATTTCTGAATAACTAGTTCTGGAAGTTTTACAATAGACCTAGTACTGTAGGAACGCCGAGAGAATGTGCGTGGAAAAATGGATCTTGGGTCGAAGTTTCAAACTTACTATCGACTTTACTTCGAGATATATCGCTATTCCTCTAGGCTGAGTCCCCTCCAGGTACTCGAACTTTTCTACCTTTTTTAAAAAGTGACATTTTTTCGGCACATTTTCACAATGCCCAACTTTAACATCTCACTGCTTTAAGAGTTCTTACCCAAATCAAACCAAATTCACAGGGTTTTTAGAACTCATATAAATGTAGAAGCCTACTTAGTTTCAAGTCAAAAAGTTAATTAGTTTTACATTAATTAACGAATTTAATGGGATCTGATATCCAAATGAACCCAATGAAAATTATTATTGAGCATTATTTTTTAACATTTGTTGATACATTATTAGAAAATAATAAATAATATTATTATGCTATCAAAGTAATATTTTAAAACGCAATTTCTTTTACAAATATTTCTATTGTTATCCATTATTTAATGTAGAACTATTTATATATGACAATTGAAAATTAGGCGAAAATGAGAAACACGCACTAAAAAACTATACGGTTGATCTTAAGAGACCGGTGGCCACTCCATTTGAGGTTACATTGAAATTAGCATTGTTCGAGTTGGACCTCTACCTGGTCTATATGCAGGAGGTTTGTTTTTCTTCAGAAAATGAGCGGAGCACCGCGAAGCGGTGCGGAGCGGCCATTAATAATTCTAGGGAAAACAAAGTTAACAACAATAGTTTAAAACATAGTATCAATCTAACCTCAAACGGAGTGGCCACCGCTCTCTTAAGATTTACCAACTATACGTTGAGATGGGATGTACTCGTATGTACCAAAGTAAGTAATTTTATGTACTTACAGATAAAAACAAAACGTTGAGCAGAGAAATCCAAGTAAGAGTGCCAGTTCAAATTTTCCAAGGAGATGCCAAGTACGAAAGATATGATCACGGATATATAAGATGTTATCGACAAAGCGATTGTCCTAAGAATGTTGATGTTTTTTTGTTTTTTTTTTTTTTTTTTTTTTTTCATTTTTAGCTGGACAGTTTGTTGAAAGGAAAGCGGCTTGTATTATGAGATTATTTTCTTGCAAATATGTATAAATTTTTACAATTTTCCATGTAAGATTGCACTTCTTTAAAAAATAAAGGGTTTATCCCAATCCAAACTAAGGTCAATCACCCCCCAAAAGTAACTAATCCCATTCCTTCATCCTTCCGCTTTTTATAATCCTAAATCCTACCTGCCCGTTAAGTAGCTCATGCCCTATCAATATTTAGAGAACATATTATTCAGATAAAGATTACAGTGCTGCTTAAAACTAGTAAGACATCATGCGTTTTTAAATATTTCTTTGATAGCAAAGATGGATTAAAATAATAGGACTGGTTTATAAGACAAAACCTTAACAGAAAAATAAAGAAAAAAATACGTTTCAAAGAAACGAATTTATTTTAAATATGTTTAATACAATTTGTATACTTAATGTTTTCTTAAAAATGTTATACTTTTTTAAAAATAAATATTATTTTATAATCTATAATCAGATTAAGTTTTAAAATTAGTAAGATATCATGCGTTTTAAACTATTACTTTGATAGCATAATAATATTACTTATTATTTTCTAATAATGTATCAACAAATGTTAAAAATAATGTTTAATAATAACTTTCATTGGGTTTATTTGGATATCAGATCCCATTCAATCCGTTAATTAACATCAAACTAATTAACTTTTTGACTTGAAACTAAGTAGGCTTCTACATTTATATGAGTTCTAAAAACCCTGTGAATTTGGTTTGATTTGGATAAGAACTCTTAAAGCAGTGAGATGTTAAAGTCGGGCATTGTGAAAATGTGCCGAAAAAATGTCACT
Source organism: Gerris lacustris (assembly GCA_951217055.1). Classification (NCBI taxonomy): domain Eukaryota; kingdom Metazoa; phylum Arthropoda; class Insecta; order Hemiptera; family Gerridae; genus Gerris; species Gerris lacustris. The sequence continues at coordinate 42,381,505 of OX578276.1, forward strand.
TTTTAAACAAGGTAGAAAAGGTCAACACACCTAGAGGGGACTCTGCCTAGAGGGACATCGATATATCTAGAAGCGAAGTCGATAGTTAGTTTAAAAGTTCGACCCAAGATCGATTTTTCCACGCAAATTCTCTCGGCGTTCCTACAGTACTTTGAACTGAATTAGGAATCTCTTGCCTCTTTTCCTGATTTTTAATTATTTTTTTTTATAGAATTTTTAAGTCACACGTCACTTCGTCTACTTCAAATTGAAGTTCTGTCTGCTCCGAAAATTCATCGTCTATTTTTGCTAGTTCCGTCTTGTCGTCCCCAGCTAACTGTTCTAACTTTACCCTAAGTTTAAAGTATGTGTCACTAAATTTTCCTAATTTTTCTAAATGTCCGTCAATGTCTTCTACTTCTAACTGTTCGTCCGTTTTAACATTATTAATTGTTCGAAGTAATTCTACGAGCCGCGCCTTTGCTAGACCTAAGGCCTTTTTTACATTTCCCGTTGTTGTTATATTCTAGTTTTATACCTTTTCGAAGTTGTTTTCTTTCTTCTCTGGATCTTTTCCACTTATACCGACAATCTGAAGCCCTGCGTTTCAGATTGACATTTCCTCTGCTACCACCTTGTCCTGTATCCCTCTTATAACTATGGAATAAGGACAGACTATTTTCTTCCTTTCACTCGTATATTTACAAACTGACACAATTATTAATTCAATGACAACATAAACAAAACAAATTGCATCGCTATGGCGACACCATTACCAGTCTACGCAGCATTTGTTGCATGAAAAGACGAACGTTGCGAACCTACAATAACATTTTCTACAAATGCTAAATAAACAGACGAGCTTAGCAAATGTGCAACAACTCTTTTAAATGAAGATTATCTATAAATGCTGTATAAAAACGCCTGCTGTGTATAAACTATTTCTAAATGCTGTCTAGACAGGCGCGCGTAGCGAGCCTTCAAAAAAATGTAAATAAAGATTATCTACAAATTCAAGGCAAATATGACAAGACCAAGCAATCTAGACAGGCGAGCGCAACCTGCAGTAACTTAATAAATAAAGATTGCCCTCATCCCAACAGGCCTTTAAAATACCTGAAACAATGTATAATGTATACACTACTACAACTTTTTCCTTAGTCGTCCATCTTATAGGACACCATCTTGAAAATTTGAAGTTAAATATTTTAATCGTTATGAATTATTTTGTTATTCTTAATGGCCTTGTAAACTACTTTTTGTCATGCTGACTAAATACGTTTTATTAAGTTATCCGGCTATATTGGCCGCCGTCTTGAAAATATGAAGTGTGACATTTTAATAGTTACGCACATTGTTTTGTGTTTGTCTACCGACAAAAAAACATTCTGAACCCCCTGGGGAATCGAACTAGGGACATCTACTCTACTCTCTTTTTCTACATTGTTCTTTCTATCTTTGTTTTCCTATTCTTCATGACCTTTAAGTCGATATGAAACATGTCTTGCTGACCAACAAATTTGTTTTAGTTGTCAGCAATATTGGCCGCCATCTTGAAAATATGAAGTGTAGAATTTTCAAAAACAACAAAGTTGTCATAAATTCTGAGATGCACCTTTGTGCCGAATTCCGTTTGAATCGATTAATTTTTTACGCCAGTTATCGTTAGACAAACAAACCTAAGTCGAAATGAAGAACTCACTACGTTCGTTCAATTACCTATTATAACTGTTTCAAGAAAAATGTCTTTGAAAAATAAATACAACTTATATCGTTTATTATAATTTAAATTAAGTAAAACTACACAAATTTTATTTAAATAAATATATTTGTTTTTAAGTTTTAGGAAAAACTAGCAAAGTACGTACCTAGCTAAAAAACAAATAAAGGAAATGAAATCTTTGGACAATATAATTTAAATAATGAAACATCAATGTATTCACTGTTCAGTTCTTCTCCGCGTTACTTCAGCCTTGTAAACAATAACATCCATAATACTTATACAATGAACACTGAACACATTAACATTTTAACATATTTTAACATTGTTAGTGGTGTTAATCAATAAAACAAAAATTAACAAATTGATTTTTTTTATCTTACATCCACTTCTAATGATTAAATTAAAAAAAAAAACTTTCAAATAATTTTAATTACCTATTAAATATTATCAGTCTAATGCTCTACTAATGATATGTCAAAACTAGTCTGCTAACAATAATGTTTAGCTCAGCATGATTTTATACAATATCATAGTTGAAACTACCAACATAAAGTTATTTTTACCAAAAGTTTTCTTTATTATTTTTGTATGCTTTTGAAATTAAATTTGCTACAAACATATGTAAGACAAATAAATATTGCCACCCAAAATACACAGCTGAAGTAACCGATGTATACTGATGGATGAGTTATTCCAAAATCCTTTATAATTATGTTACTTAAACTTCTGATAACTGGTTGAGTGGGAAATAACCATTTAACATAATTAAGAGTCCAGTGCAGTCCTTCTTCAGGCCATAAAAACCCTATAAAAAAAAGTTATTTAATAATAATTTAATATTAGAACACAAAAACAATTTTGGGAAAAACGGGTACATTTAAAATGCTTAGGTGTGGAAAAAGTTTTACTCCTTGGTGGTATTCCATTCAAAAAGTTTTGTTGATTTTACTCAATATCTTGAATAAGTCCTAGCAATGGTTCAAAGAATTACTTCTAAATTCTTTTTTTCTTTCATGAAAAAAATAATAAGTAATAAAGCTTATTGTTATACAAACCTCCAAGAATTACTGCTGAGAGAGAGTAAAATATTGTCCCAGAGGCCACACTAACAGGCGATGACAATATTTTTGAAAAAAATACACCTGAAAGAAGGGAATTTAAAATTAAATTGCTAATGGACGAAGAAATATTAATAAAAAGTAAACTTGAATTAGTGTGTATACCTTACTATTGACAGACGCAATCAGTTAGTTGCCCCTTCACTTATGGAGCTACCAAGTTATAACAGAGGGCCCTTAGCTGGAGGAGGGGATCGAACCCGGAACCTCTAGTGAGATAAACGAACTCGACAGCAATGAGTTACCGTGCACTTGGGACCCCTATTTATGACAATTTGATTCGAAAGAGAGTTTACTTTTTTTGTATTTTGAGGAATAAATTTAATTGACTTATGCTAAACCCGACTATTTTTTTTATTGAAAACATAACAATATTTAATGAGTAAAAACACCTGTTATACTGAGTTAAATCGGAGGGAATTCGTAAGCAACCTCCTTTTTTAAAGAAAATTGAAAATTACCAATTGATATTCCAACTGTATCCACCAAGAATAGTCCCACAATTACCAATAATAAACTTCCATCGAATGTGTGATGAAATGTTACGTAAAATACGAATAACATTGATCCATTTTGAACAATCAGCATGAGATATTGTATCACTAAGTGTCCGGCAACTACTTCCACAAATGTTACTCCTGAAACAGAGACAATTTATTATTTTGATTGGATTATGAAGTTTATATTTGCTAAATTTGGGTGTTTTTGTGTCACAAAAAACATATTGAGATTTCAATAGCTTTACACGTTTTAAGTTCCTCAGAGTTCAACAAATATCTATTATTTGTAAATAAATATTTTTTCTACGATTAGAGCAGACACATGAAACCTAAAATTCTGTAACAGTTTTAATTGGAATTTAGTTGAAGCGAGCGTAGCGAGCTTTCTACATTCAACGAAATATGTTCCGTGTCTGTGTGTCTGAGTGTCAGTGTGTCTGAAACGTACGACGATAACTTGAGTAAAAATTGACCGATTTTGATGAAAGTTGGTACACATGTTCATTTTACCAATGCTCAGGACGAGTTCGTTGGACAACGTTGTCTGCCCAAGCGTTCGCGCGCAACACTCGCGTAAACGTGCGCTTTAAAATTAAAATTGGAATTTTTGTACGGGAAAAAAATCTAACATTATCTATTCGATGAGACGAACATTTTTCAGTAAAACCAACAGCGACACCGGTATGAATTAATAAAGATGGCTAAAAGTATTAATAAAGCAGGGGAAATATGTGGTTAGAGGAATAGATAAGAATGCGGGGTGGTTCCCTTACTACTAGCCGCTGTACTACTACTATACCCTATATCTATCAACTCATCATGATTCATGATTATCTCTTTTTTCAATATTCAATACATATTTATTTCCATATGCTCGCTTCAATGATAGAGCCACGCGATGCCTAGTATACAAGGTTCAGAAAAAACAGCCTAGTATACAAGGTTAAGTTTGATTTTTGTTACTAACTGACTAACTCACTCACTCACCCATCATGAAAAGATAAGTACCTTCTAGAATAGCTGGAAGCTTGAAGTTAGATACTCTTGCAGCTATAGCAGTGTGACTGATAAGAAAATTCCAAAACAAATTTAATTTTCATATTTACCCCCAAGAACGGCTGACCCAACATTAGGTAGCTCAAAAGAAAAGAAAACGTTTCCAGAACCCCTCCCAAAAAAGTAAGCCTATCAATTAATTCTATTATCTACATTGCGGCCAAGTCTGTTTTATGCCCTTTTTCTTGTTTGAAAGGGGGTCTGGAACTTGGCCCTTTTACTTTTATCACGATTAGGTTTTTGTTGGGATATTTATTACCGTATATATCTCACTGTTCCACACTATTCAGGCCATAAACTACGTTTTTTGTTCACAAGGTTGATTCATTTTTCTTTTTTACCTTCTAATCAACAAAAGATTAGGTTCATACTGGGCTGGGGATCAACCATTTTACAATATCTACACGATGGGGATTATCAGTGTAAAACATGTCCCCTTGTATTTAGTTGTTTATCCTCTGCCCTAAGGTTAGTTTTGTTAATCACTCGGCTATGCCTGTTCCCTGAGCTATCTCTTCAAAATCAGTGTATAGAAGTTGTACATAAAACCTTTGTCAACCTTTATTAAATAAATTACATTAAACACTTACCTATTGCTTTATTTCTGTTTTGAAGAGCTCCAGCTTTATTAATTAAGGCACTGCTTGTGTACATTATTGATAAATATAAGCTGAATCTAAAAAGATAAAATTAAAAATAAATATAATAATAAAAAAACGAATTCTATTACAATATATATATTCTGCAGGTGAATTGGGCTTCTCACGGGGAGGTGGTACGCTCTGGAAAGTGGCTCCTTGCTCAGTGTTCCCCCAGTATCGCAATATAAAGGGATAACTGGATTCAGTAACGTGGCGGCTATGCGGTTATGTATTGCGTATATGGCGTATGGTGTAGCAAAACACTAACCCCGTTTCATCCATTACATATATTATAGTTGTAAGCCGATTGGCAGGCTTGTCAGTTAAGAGCAGATGCACCACGAATTATTATTATTATTAATTCTCTAGGTATGAATCAAAATAAATAAATACAATAAAGTAACCATGTTATAAACTATTAGGTAGGCTTCCACGGTTGAACTCAATATGAAGTTCTAGATCTTCCGGTGGTGACCAGGTCATGAAGGTATTTAGGATTAGGTGACCGCGTCATGAAGGTATGTAGTCCCGGTCCCGATTTCGAACCTAGTGTAGACAGTATCTTCAGGGGAGTACATGTTGTCTTGGGAAGTAACAACGTTAACTGTTGTTAACGTTATTGTGATAGTTAACGTTGCTACAGGAAATAGGCACAAACTAAATAATCAGACCGAAAATGTTCCCTGATGCCTCAAATGGATCCTTGGAGTAGCAATACAAATATAGTAAACATAGTCTGCTAATGTGCGTGGCACATACTTGTTCGCGTCCTACTATTGAACGAATAGTAACATGGGACTTGGATCTGCATCGATTCCCAAAGGGGTTACACTTATTTGTAAGCAATATTAAATTAATATGGGACCAAAAAATGGGCTAATCATGACCTATCATCTACCAAATTTCATCGGACGAGAATTTTTTTATGATACGGTGGTTTGCAATAATGTTGAACGTCAGACAGACAGAACTGACAGGCAAGCATGAAACAGATTTCTGTCTTGGAATATTAGAATCCGGAGACAAAATATTTCGTTCCTCATAGACAACGTTTCTGTTACCTTTGGTAAGCTCGGATGCAATAAAAGATAAATATATATATTAGTCCAGAAGATAGCGTTAAAAAAAATGTCTGATTTACATCAAGCTTTCGAGATCCTGAGTACAAAGTTAGTTAGTAGACCAAAAATCAAGTTGATGGTAGTTTGTCACTTAATAGGTGACCTCTTTGATTTGGAGTAATATTTGACTAACTAACCTATTAAATGTCAAACTACCATCAACTTGATTTTTGGTCTACTAACTAATTTCGTACTCAGGATCATGAAAATCGTATTGTCCACCAAAAAGGGCGGGACATGGCCGCTCTCCACCAGTTTGTTTTTTCAAATGCCTATTGTCAAGCTATGTCCTGTAGACGAACTTAGCCGACCATATATTCTTAAAAGGCAGCAAAACATTTACTTATACACAAACTTGATGCTACTCAGACACTTTTTTTGCACGCTATCTCCTGGACTATAACTCATACATTGTGGAATAAACATGTTGGTTCCTAATATTTCGCTAACTCGTTTCAAGTAAGCGCAGATCTCCTTCACTGTATATACTGTACATTTGCCAGGTTATTAGGTAAATGCTAGTTGTAATTCACATTTACTTACCCAACCATAAAAGAGGAAGCCTCTGAACCAGATCCTCTCTCTGATTCTTGGTAAAATTCTTCCACTATCTAAAACATTTAAAAAAATATAGGTATATTCAATTACTGGCTGAATTAACCGGGTTACCCAGGTGTTACAAAAATAAAAATATTAATGAATGAAGAAAATAAAAAATAAGTAGATTTATATAAATAGACCCAGAATGTAGGAAAATAAGCATATATTGAACATTTTTTCAGAAAAAATAATGATAACATTAAATATATATAGTAATTAAATGACCATAGCAGTCATATTTATAATGATTATATATTATTATAATAATTATCCCATGTGAGTTGTATTATAGTCCCAGCTGTTTGGACTGCTTATCTTCTCTTTCCCATATATTTATTTCTACTCTTTATGAATGGACTTTCACCCTAAGAATAGTCTCGAAGCTTTAAGAGAATTTTACCTCATATTTTCAAATCCATAGTCTCTTTTTCTTTCCTCCCCATTTTACTCATTAGAAGTTGATATCGAAAAAAAACTTGTTTATGTCCTGAGGAGTAGGATGTTCTAAAATTAAAATTTCTTGGTAAGAATGGTTCGGACTGGGCTTAATCACCTTCTTATTACCCCCCCCCCCCCCTCTTCTCTTTCCCATATACTTATTTGTACTCTTTATGAATGGACTTTCACCCTAAGAATAGTCTCGAAGCTTTAAGATAATTTTACCTCTTACATTTTTAAAACCGTAGTCTCTTTTTCTTCCCTCCCCATTTTACTCATTAGAAGTTGTATCGAAAAAAAACTTGTTTATGTCCTGAGGAGTAGGATGTTCTAAAATTAAAATTTCCTGGTAAGAATGGTTCGGACTGGGCTTAATCACCATCTTATTACCCCCCCCCCCCCCCCGCTCATCACCTTCTTATTACCCGCCCCTCCCCCCCCCCCCCGAATGATTATATACTCCTCTAGAGCCAGATTTCTAAGATTCTTTTATTGAACATCTTAATACCATGTATAGTGACTAATTTCTACATTTGATAGTTCTACTCTGAATGTTTTTAAAGATATATTTATTCACCTTAAAGTTAAATGAAAATATACGATATCTTGAATTAATACCAGATCGAAAAAACCCTGCTTAGCGGACGTTTAAATTATCGAAGGAAATTTACTTTAAAGTTTAGCTATTCTAACGTTTAAGACATTCAATATTTATAGAGAAGAGTAAGGGAATTTAGCTCTTAACTACAATTACAGATTACAGCCTCCATCTTGAATTTAAAAGTAAAAGTTTAATATCGCTTATGGACTATATATATTATATGCCATAATAAGTGACTAATTTTCAAATTTCACTTAAATACTGAAAGAATTGTCAGATCTGTAAGTATAAGATTGAGTTACTACTACTAAGGAAGTCCCGTGTCTGCCTGTCAGTCTGTCGCTCAATTTTTGAGAACCAATATATCTTAAAAACTACTCCTCTCATTTTTTTGAAATTTGGATGGTAGGTCATAAGTAGACCCTTGTTGGGTCCCATATAAGTTTAACTTTCTTTGCCTATTTGTTTCTCTTTCACATGCGCACAATACATTATCTACATCTGTATCTTCATAAGTATTCATATGATTTTTATGAAATTTGGATGTTTTTGTCGAAAGTAGCCCGCAGATAGCACCAGATTAATTTCAACAGTCTACACTCTTTAACTTTTGCTTAATAGATACTTTAATTCATGTAAAATATCAAAACAATTGTTGACAGTTATAAAAAAAAAATAGTGGGAAAATTAAATAAAGTTGACAATAATGGGCTGTAAAAGCATAATATCATTAGAGTATAAGAATGTGAAGAAGCTTAGTGCCACACTAATTGGCAGAGTATTTTTTTATAATATCAATTGAATGAGGTATTATGGAATTAAAATTAAGTTTTCAGCATTATGAGAAAGTTCCCAGGAAATAAAAACATTATATGTTATCGCTATCTTATTTATTTATTTTGTATTCGAAGTCAAGGTCACAATGAGACATTGAACAAATAATATTTGCTACATCCACCAGTGATCATTATATTACAAATAGTTCATAGTTAATTATAAATTATAATTTATCTTTCTGGTTTATGTTAATTACAGTAGTATTGAGTATCTAACAAATACCTTCCTTTACGTTTTCACTCTCAATGATAGTAAACTTTAATTTATTGAGTAATATCTTATTATTTTATTAATTTAATTATTTTCTCGTTTTTTCATTCTTATTTATTTATTTTGTTTCATTCTTATTTATTTATTTTTTTTTTTTGCTTTGTTTTTTATAATTTTGTTACTTCTTCAAAAGAAAATGCCTTTCTTTTTGCTATTTTTACCTTCAAAGATCTTTTATATGTTTATAAACCAGTTATTGTTTTTTTTCCTAAAATGACTATGCATTTTTAGTATACACATTGTAATTCTATCCACTAATATTGTATTCATTAGAACTCACTATGTACAAAATTATTGTTATGAATTTACAGGAACTTAATTGTAAGCGAAACTCATTTGTTATACTCATTAAAAAAAATCTAAAACTCATTAAAAATACTCTGCCAATTAGTGTGGCACATAACTTCCATTTTCCAGCTTCTATTTTGTATACTTTAATAATTTTACACTATTGAAACCTATTATTGTCAAATTTATTTAATTTTCCCCTGTTTTTTAAGACTATTAAAAGTGTGTTGATTTTTTACATTAATTAAAGTATCAAATTAGAAAAAATTTAAGGAGTGAAGACGGTTGAAATTAATCTGAGGCCATCTGCAGGCTACTTTCGACAAACCATCCAAATTTCATAAAAATCAGATAAGTGCTTTTGATGATAAAGGTGTAACAAAAATTATATGTATGTGCGCATGTAGAAGAGAAACAAATAGGCGCAAAAGGTTAAAACTTATATGGAACCAACAATGGGCTAATTATGACCTACCATCCAAATTTCAATAAAATCAGAGGAGTAGTTTTTAAGGTATAACAGTCCAGGAGACAGCGTGCAAAAAAGTGACTAACATCAAGCTAGACTTTTGTGTACAAGTTACTCTTTTGGCGCCTTTTCAGAATATCTTGACGGCTAAGTTCGTCAGCGGGACATAGCTTGGCAATATGTATTTGAAAAAAACTAACCGGTGGAGAGAGGCCATGACCAGCCCATTTTGTTGGGCAATGTGATTTTCTTGATCCTTAGTCAAAATTTAGTTAGTAGACCAAAAATCAAGTTGATGTTAATTTGTCACTTGATATGTCAGTTATCCAAATATTACTCCAAATCGAAGTGGTGACCTATCAAGTGACAAACTAAAATCAACTTAATTTTTAGTCTACTCATCAGGTAGGATCATGAAAATCACATCGTCATGCCTATTGGCAAGCTATGTCCCGCAGACAAACTTAGCCAACCGAGTATTCTTAAAAGGCACCAAAAGATTAACTTGTATACACAAAATTCTAGCTTGATGTCTGTGTTTAGTCAAAACACTTTTTTCCATCTCCTGGACTATAATGGTTCGCAAATATAAGTGACAGACCGACAGACAGGCAAGAACCAAAAGTGTTACCTGATGTCTGACAAATTTCTGTCTTTTCTATTCTGGAATTTTTGAAATCGGAGAGCTAAACATTTTTTGTTCTATGCTGTGAAGCTATGATGCTTCTGTTACGCTATATGTAGCTTCGGTAAGCTCGGAAGAAAAAAACAACAAGGGATACAATTAAATAAATTAGTCAATAATGGCTTGTAAAAGCATAAAATCAATAAAGTTCGTGATAGGATGCGAGGAAGCTATGTGCCACACTAATTGGCGGTCCATTTTAAGACATAATCCTAAGGCTACCAGGTGATAGAAATATGATTGAGTCAAAACTAAGTTAACAGATAAAATTCACATTTAATAACAGTATCTAACTTAATATTGTAAGAACCTAAGTAAATATTAATGAGTTTGTATAAACTCATTGCATATATATATCAAGGTTATTAACTAAATAAATTAGATCTACCTGAAGCGGTAGAGTAGCAACTTTTCCTTGGACTCCACAGCTATTAGCAGCGACAGCTGATATCTTTAATAAAGCCTGCTTAACGTTGTCCAGAATGTGGTAAGCAAAGACGAAATCTGTAAATCAATAGAACGTTTTATGCCATGTGTTTATTAATAAAATACAAGATTTAAGAAAGGAGCTAAACTCAAATATATATTATCCTACTCCCAAGTTTTATCATTAGGAACTGACTGACATTTTACGTCATTCTTTCCTTAGCTTTAATATCAATAAAATGCCTAATTTTTTTATTTAGGGGGCTCTGCCCCTCTCCTTCGAAACTTATAAGGAGATAGTAGAATATTTTTACATATTTCACACGTTTGAGAATATTTTGGAATATTTAGATGATAAAGAAATGCTGAGGTAAGAAAGTACAATTTTAAAGTCATTGTAGCTATCTACGAGGATTTGCTGGTGTGGTGAGCCGACCAGGGTTCACTCTGTGTCCGGCCCTCTTAGAGAAACGTTTAAATATACAGGGTGTCCCGGGTCAGGACCGACAAACTTTGGGATGTGATAGTACAGTTAATTTGGAGTAAAAAAAGTTCTATAAACCATGGTCCTATTCTCATTTGTTTTCTAGCTATCTTATTTTTAACTTTCTTTTGTAAAACGTGACTTTGACTTAATAAATTGGCTATATCATTACAAGTAATTAAGCTAGAATGATAAATGATATACCACCTGAAAGAGCATGAAAAATTCTTAAAGATAAACATCATTTCAGCTATTAAATTTCATTTTTAGTCACACGTTAATTTGATAGAACTTGAAAATAATAAAATTTAATTAAAAAAAGAAAATGTTAGAGCTTGTATAACTACTGTATTGTATTAGATAACTTTGGGTGCAAAACTCCTTAAAGTTGGCGCATTTACTAAGCTTCAAAACGATACTATTAAATTTAAAATATTGCAACTTAAAGTATCCGAAATAGTGATGAAATTCCAAAAAAACATGTCCTACTGTAAGCTGAGATAGGGTTGGGGGAATGGGAAGTGCCCTGAAAATGCAAACGTCGGGTGATTTTTTTTCTTTTTCTTTTAAGTTGCTCTAGTAAAATAAAACGTCAAAGTCAGAGTTTAGTCATAGTACCCGTGTAGTACCAGTCATGGTACCAATGAGACTACAGTCATTGTAAAGTCATAGCACCTGATGTATCTTATAATTATTAAGGGTGTAATAATTTATTTTTATTACGAAAATTAATTATTTTTATAATAATATTCTTTGTAACATAATCAAAATTGTACTGTATTAATTGAATTATCTTATTACTAATTACTTTGTTAAAAAAAAAAAAATCATTAAAGATGAAATAGAAAAGTGTAATAATAAAATAAACCGACTTTTTTTATTTATAACTAACACTTCTGTAATTACTATAATAAATGTTCAAAATGGTGCCCTCCTTCATTCATACACATCCACAATTTTTAAGTCGAGATTTGCTGCGTTTTATGTGAGTCGCTTTTTGGTCACTTATTTGATGAGCTGCTGCTTGTATCCTGTTTATTAGCTCCTCTTGACTGTTAACCGGTATTCTAAACACCAAATCTTTCATACATCCCCCCCCCCCCAACAGAAATCGAAAGGTGTAATGTCTGGTGACCTGGTGGCCAAGCAACCGGTTCTCCTCTTCCAATGCACCTATTAGGGTATTGTTGAATGCAGCAAATCTGTACTTAAAAAATGTCGGATGTGTATTAATTAAGAAGGGCACCATTTAGAACATTTATTATAGTAATTACAGAAGTGTTAATTGTAAGTAAAGAAGGTCGGTTTATTTTATTATTACACTTTTCTATTTTATTATTTAATGATTTATTTTTTTTTTTTTTTTAACTAAGTAATAAGATAATTCAATTAATACAGTACAATTTTGGTTATGTTACAAAGAACATTATTATAAAAATAATTAATTATCGTAATAAAAATAAATGATTACACCCTTAATATTAAGATAAGACTTTATAAGATTCATCAGGTCCTATGACTTCACAATGACTGTAGTATCATTGGTACCATGACTGGTACCACACGGGTACTATGACTAAACTCTGACTTTGACGTTTTATTATACTAGAGCAACTTAAAAGAAAAAGAAAAAAAATCACTCGACGTTTGCATTTTCAGGGCACTTCCCATTCCCCCAACCCTATCTCAGCTTACAGTAGGACATATTTTTTTGGAATATCATCACTATTTCGGATACTTTAAGTTGCAATATTTTAAATTTAATAGTATCGTTTTGAAGCTTAGTAAATGCGCCAACTTTAAGGAGTTTTGCACCCAAAGTTATCTAATACAATACAGTAGTTATACAAGCTCTAACATTTTCTTTTTTTAATTAAATTTTATTATTTTCAAGTTCTATCGAATTAACGTGTGACTAAAAATGAAATTTAATAGCTGAAATGATGTTTATCTTTAAGAATTTTTCATGCTCTTTCAGGTGGTATATCATTTATCATTCTAGCTTAATTACTTGTAATGATATAGCCAATTTATTAAGTCAAAGTCACGTTTTACAAAAGAAAGTTAAAAATAAGATAGCTAGAAAACAAATGAGAATAGGACCATGGTTTATAGAACTTTTTTTACTCCAAATTAACTGTACTATCACATCCCAAAGTTTGTCGGTCCTGACCCGGGACACCCTGTATATTCAGTAGTACCAAGTTAACAACGCATGTTTATAAATGCATCAAACTATCATCAATCATCGGCCCGTTACACTATGTAGCAAATAATTTAAGGAACAAAGACGCAGTTTGTGTCAACTCGAGGACAATCCCAATATGAAGGCTCAATTACTAATCTTAAAGAGTAACTATTGGGGCATTTGTAGTAATATGGAATAGTTTAGGGATTAATTCCTCCTTTAAAAACGTAGTGTTTTATTTTGGTTTGCTAACGGTACCGTTCGGTAAGTTCACTGATAACCTAAGTTCGCTGATAACCTCAGTTACCTGTCCGTATCATTCCAGAATCCACCTCTGACTCTGGTTGTTGATAACCGTCAACAAACCGGGTTCTTCTAGTCTTGTAATCTTTCACCAATGAGTTTATACTTTGTTGTGAGTTTGTGTTTTATTTATTGCCAAAGGATTGAAGTAGTCAGACTGCCCTGCTTCGTCAGTGGATTATAGGGGATCTAATCTAGTCCAGCTAGCAGAGGTGGGGTGTTCTATCGTTGGTGCTGTTCGCTGGCGACTGTCGAAAAGTCGAACTAACACAGGGTAAAAAACCCCAATCGGCTATCTTCTTATTTACTCAATTTACCTACCTCTACATAATATGAAGTCTGACGGCCGTGGGGTTAAGGCGCTTGTTGGAAATAGAATAAAGAGGAAGACATTTTTGTACAGGTATTTTCAGCAGGATTAGTATCTCTTTTCCCTGAGTAGCCCTGACATAACTGTCTATTTTAAACTAACCTCCGACGGAAAAATTGCTGGTCAAAAGTGGGTGGTTGAGGTAGAAGCAACAAAAAACGAAATTACTCACCTTATTTTTGGCATTTAAAACTCCTCCCCTCCATTGGGATATGTCTTATTTGTCAAACTCTGTTTTTAACTTTTGAAGACATTTGACCGTACAACAAATCTAAAATATATAATTATACTATAGTAGATTTTTCTAGGTAGTAGTTAAAGGGGTCATGAAGGCAGACAAGGCAGAAATTGCCATGAAGGGGACAACAGGCAGACAAGGCAGAAATTGAACCAAACAGACCCCACTCTTGGGTCAGAGTCTAACAGACTTAGACTCTGCCCAAAACCACTTGGTAGTTTGGTAGGTTTGGAAAACCCCCCAGTGACGGATCTAGGCTTCCTGGCGCCCGGGGCCAGAATTTTTTCGGCGCCCCCCCCCCCCCCGGTCTCCATTTTTTACGACGTGAAAAAAAGAGAAAAAAATCCAAATGACGGTGATATTGTCACCGTGTAAATGTTATAATAGCCAGTCATATTATCCATAAAGCTACCCCTCCCTCAAAACAATTATTTCCTAATTGAATAACACAACATCTTTGGAGAAATTTAAATTTGAATTATTCTATTGTTTTCTTACCGTCATACTCTTCTCTCAATCCTACATATTTGCCTTTCATGCTGTAAGAGTTACACTTCTAATCCTTAGAGAGAACTTAGGATGTGGTCTATTATTTGAAGAAGCATTATTTGAAACCTCGTCTCTGGTGTCCATTCAATACTTTCCTCTTTACTTATTTCATTAGCCATCCTTTTCTTTTTTTCGTTTACGCACCTCTTTAAATTGATGATCTATGTTAAGGCCTTCAGCTATGGTCTTAGCTTCAGTGACTGCATCTCTTGCATTATTTTCCCCAGTTTTCTCCTTTATAAGGTGGTAAATGTGGAGAACTGATTAAGCAATTGAGATATATTTTTTCTGGAGGAGTTTGTTGACAATGTCCCTAGTTAGCTCCTTGAACCAGAAGCAAGAAAATATTTCATATTCAAAAGTGCTAATACTTTTTAAAAGACTCCTAGCTTCTGGTTTTGTTTCAGAACTTGAAGTCAAACATGCTACCATATACTTTAAAGCAGTAATAATTCCTCCAAGATGCTTGTAAATAACTATTACAGCTTCCGCTTTGTTGATCACCTAGTTCCGCTCTGTAGCTTGAGAGAGATAGGTATGTTTTTGAGCAAAACTTCCCGACCTATTAGTTGATGCTGCTAAGAATGAATAAAGACAATTTAAAACTCCAAAGTTAGTTTCTGCTTCATGAGTGACACTCACAGGATTGACCCCAATTAATTTTAGTGAATGCCCAGCACAGGGTACGAAGTAAGCAAGATCATTATTTTTATTTTTCTGCAAACGGGTGTGAACACCTTTGTACTTTCTAGCCATGTTAGCACCATTGTCATATAACTGCCCTCTACAGTTTTTAAAACCAAACCATCACTTTTGATTTTTTTGGTTATTACTTCAGAAAGTGCCACCCGTCTTCTCAATAACTGTGAAAGAAATCAATGAAATTCTCACAGTTCTCTGGCCCGCACTTAAGTTTACGTACCTTGTGACTTGAGACATCTGCTCCAAGTGGCTAACATTAGGGGTACAGTCAAACAAGACAGAGAAATACTTTGCTTCTCTTAAGTCACTCAGACTTTTTCCTCTTACTTTTGTTGCAATGATATCCAAAAACTCGTTGGATACTGTTCGAAAAGTAGCTGACCTTTTTTTGGGCGGATTATGTGTTCACGTAGTTGGGATGTGGTATCGAGAGAGTAAGTCAATGCTGTTTAAGAGCTTAAAGTAAGTCACTCTAAGGAGAAGAGTAAGTCACGCTATTTAAGAACTTTCCACTACTGATGGGATCACCAAAGTCAAGGCTTGCATGCGATCCTCGATAGGCTGCCTTGATAGGCCAAATGCATAATTACATCAAGAACGAAAACCGAATTCCAGCGATTCTCTTCCTGCG
This sequence comes from Gerris lacustris, assembly GCA_951217055.1. Lineage (NCBI taxonomy): Eukaryota > Metazoa > Arthropoda > Insecta > Hemiptera > Gerridae > Gerris > Gerris lacustris. Next base: position 42,397,722 of record OX578276.1, read on the forward strand.
ACATTTGTTCCTGTAGTTCTTTGTCAATTCCTCCTTTATTTAGAGAAACCTATAATGTTTTCCAAGAACAAAAACTTTTTTTGTAGCTTAAGGATTTTCGTGTTCTGGATTTTTTTTTATTTAACTTCTTCCACTGCGTGAGACCTTCCTCCTTAGCCATATGGGGAAAAGCCTGCTCTGAAAATAATTTGCACGAATAGGTGACTAGAAATTCCCCATTACCAAGCATAATCCTTTCCTTTCTGTGAATTATTCTATTGTAATAAAATCCTTATTCTAATCTCCTCAACCATAGCAAGTTCCTCCGTCTTACCGCCGACGGATTTATACCCCTAACCGCGTTTACCTGCTCAAACCACCCACCCCACCAAGATGCAGAATATGTATAATGATATTTCTTTTTTTTGCGAATCCTTTTAAAAATTTTCCATTTTTGAGTCACATCAAAAAATTAAAATGGAAAAATCATATGTCTAAGTTCATTGCATGGGCAAATGTGAAATTACGTATACAAGGTTTTGAAAAATACAGTTTTGACTTTTAATGTATTAATTCACTGTGGGTTCCAAACATTTTTAATTTTTGGCACCCCTGCAGATTTCTATTGCGCCAAAGGCGCCCTTTGCAAAACGTAACAGCTACAGCGACTACATAAATAAAATATTAATTTTATTTACAAACATTTTTTGTTTTTCGGCTGCGCCCTTGCTGATTTCTTGTTGCTCCAAGGGTACCCTTCGTCAAATTCGTTTAGTAAACTATAATAGGTGTTTCATTAACTCAATTGCATTATTTTCCAAACATTTTTTATTTCTTGGCGTCCTTGCTGATTCCTCTCGCTCCAAAGGCGCCCTACGTAAGACTATAACAATAACAGCTACACGCTTTGCAAATTTTAGCGAATATATAAATATTTCAGTAATTACTGGATTAATTGAGATGGGTTTCCAATCTTGTTTCATACTGGGCGCCCTCGATAATATCTGTTGTTCTAATGGCGCCCTTTGTCAAATTCATTTAGTTGATTTTAAAAGGTGTAAATTAATCCATTCAATTTGAATTATTTTCCTAATATTATGTTCCTTGGCGCCCTTGCTCCAAAGGCGCCCTACGTATGACTATAACAATAACAGCTACACACTTTGCAAATTAGCGAATATATAAATATTTCAGTAATTACTGGATTAATTGAGATGGGTTTTCAATCTTGCTTGATACTGGGCGCCCTCGATAATATCTGTTGTTCTAATGGCGCCCTTTATCAAATTCATTTAGTCAACTTTAAAAGGAATAAATTAATCCATTCAATTGTAATTATTTTTCCAAATATTATGTTCCTTGGCGCCCTTTCTCCAAAGGCGCCCTACGTAAGACTATAGCAATAACAGCTACACACTTTGCAAATATCTTTTGTTCTAATGGCGCCCTTTGTCAAATCGTTCAAAAAATTAAAAATGGAAATTAAATAGGGAATACTTTTAATATTTCGTCTGGCTTCCTTTCTGGGGGCGTTTTGCGCCAATTTTAGCACTTGCACTTTATTTTTTGCAGTACAAAAAAATAAAAAAACAGGCTAGCTCGGCGCGGGCGCCCCCTCTAACCCGGCGCCCGGGGCAGGCTGCCCCCCCTGCCCCCCCCTAGATCCGTCACTGAAACCCCCCCCCCCTTCTCAATTGCTCCTTTCACAAACTCCTATGCAGAGATAAGCTCTCTTCCTCAACCAGGAGGAGGAGAGCTCCTCTTAACCATCTTCAAACAGGGTCTTGTTCTATTTTCTTCAGTTCGTCTGCAATGTCTAGTCAAGACTCCAGTTAGAACACATATGTTGGTCTGCTTGCGTCAAAAGAGTAACAAGTATTAAATGTTATTATAAATGAGGGGTCAAGTGAACCAATTCCACTCTTTGTCTGTATCGAGCGACATGTGGCTTAGGGTAGTAGAATACTTTAATTTTATATTTTTTAAGAGCAGTATTGAACTAATAAATCCTTAGGCAATTATGAAATTCCAGTTATGTGATTGGTCACCTAAATCAATCAGGTTCAAGCTTTTATCCCAATTTGTATAAAAGAAGGCTAAATTTCATCAAGATTCATTCTCCGGCTCATCAATCAAACCAACCAGCCAAAAAGAAGCTAGTACCAGTCATTCATTCTCCTTCCGTCTCTCTCTTCAGGCCCCAATTCCATCCTGGGACTTCGGCCTCCCAAGACTCAAGTGAACTCGTCTATATTCTGCTTGACATTGCCTTCTTTCCTGATGTCCTTTCGTCGGGTTGCAGTCCCAAACACTACGGATATACTTTCGTGTGCTGTCCCTAGAGAATTTCTAGCGCTTAAGAACTGTTGAGTAGAAAGAAGAGTTTTTCTGGAGACTTTCTGCGCTAGCTTAGCAGCATTAGCGAGAGTAAGTCATTTCGTGAAGCTGAATAACAGTTCTTTTCAGGAACACCCTATATCTTCTATCGTAGATCACCATAACACCTTATCTCTGCGCTAGGTTTGTGTCATTTCCTTTTGGGATACACCTTAGATTCATTGAAGCAGTTTGGTGCTATCGTCTTCACCGAAACTACTCTTCACACCGAACTGGTTTTATCTTTTATATTATACTTCCAGTCAATTTACTATTACCTTTAGTAATTTTAATTTATTTTATCTGGTTTCCTCCCATGGGAGGTTGACCTTTGTTATCAGGACCTTAAGTACGGAATTTGAGGGGCCAACCCTTTGGCTCTTTTTTTACAGGAGTCAGCTTAATGACATGGCTAACTCTAATCCTGAACCCTCCCTTATAGGGGTAATGTAAATTATAGCTAAGGTACACAATATATTAAAATAAAATTAACAAGAAAATTACTAGACATATCAAGCTGAGAGCCGACTTGAGCCTCTAAAACGTCTTCATCAGCAACATCCTTCCCATCATTAACTCTTGCCATCAAAGCTTCAGTGAAATTTGAACCTAGCTCCAGCACACCCCATATTTTATTAACTCGAGCATCTCTTACGGCTGTTTCTACGTTGTCATATAATACCTTCAACAATGAAAATGCAATACATATCTTTAGGAACGTTTTATATATAAATAACTATCTGTATATAGTGAAACTATATTAATCCTGACTTATTATACAGTTCTCTAATTATTCAGCTCCATTTTCAAGAGCTATGCATCGATGCATAGAAGAAGAACACATGTTTTCTTTATTAATTTGGTTATTGAGTAGAACCAAAGTTATTATAGTCCACAGGCCACCATAAGAAGTTAGTCGCTGATTGATAAAGTTTTCTTACCTTATGGAATCGCTTATTTATGCCGTGTCCACCGATGAATTGGGTATATGGCAACTGGGCGCTGGGTCATTTCTTTTTTGTTGACATGCCAAACTTGCCCTTCTGCGGGAACATTGAAAAGAGATAGATAAAGTTTTGATTTTCACAGGATCGTTCAATTAAATGATTTCAAAAACAGTGGTAAAGGTGGCCACCGATAAGAGTGGTCCGTTTTCTTTTCAACGTCCCCGCAGAGCGATATTTTTGGGGCGGTGGACGTGGACACCCCAAACGGACCACTCTTATCGGTGGCCACCTTTACCACTGTTTTTGAAATCATTTAATTGAACGATCCTGTGAAAATCAAAACTTTATCTATCTCTTTTCAATGTTCCCGCAGAAGGGCAAGTTTGGCAAGTCAACAAAAAAGAAATGGCCCAGCACCCAGTTGCCATATACCCAATTTATCGGTGGACACGGCATAAATAAGTGATTCCATAAGGTAAGAAAACTTTATCAATCAGCGACTCACTTCTTATGGTGGCCTGTGGACTATTAACAATTTTATAAAAAAAAACATTTGGATGACCCATACCCACCATAACCAAAACCCACCAACTCGCTAATCAAAATGTTTTGGTACTTTTGGACTCGCGTTTTTTTTTTTTTTTTTTTTTTTGGTCGGAAATTGGCCCAAACCGACTGGAAAAAGCCGAAAGTTTAAAAAATATATTTTTACCCCCTTTAAAGTTTTTGGAGGCTTTTTGCGGCCAAACGGTAAGTCGTATCGAAAAACAGATTGCACCAGCGGTAACTGATTTTAAAAGATCTACAACTTTGGTTTTATGATTTTCTGTCGTATCTCAATCGGATCTACCTTAAATAGAGCTACATTTTATTGCTAGGCCTACATGATAATAGGAAACATAGCCACTAATACCTAGAATGTGCCCCACGCACGCGGGGCGTGTGCATGCGGGGTGAAGGCTTTTTTTGAAATAAAATTGCAACCCTATTACAAAATAATAATAAATCAATGAATAAAAATGACCAATGTCTTAAATAACTAATCTCAAATAACAATAGTCTTATTTCTACAATCTAACAATTAAGAGCATTTGTTGTTCTCTTTATCAATATAGGTATTAGGTATACATGAATCAGGCATTTCCTTGCAACTGTTATATCTATTTTTTTAAATAAGATGCATAAAGAATTTTCCAAAAATATTAAAAGTAATTCCTAAAGATTTCATTAAAATAGGAAAACATAAACATATTATTTTAAATACTAATATTATTTACGTTAATATAGTTTCTTGAGTTCATTTGAAAAATACATTGTATTATAAAAGCCTGATTTCGATGGAAAATCTGATTTTTCGCATTGGATTCCTTTTCATCATTTAGTGAGCTATAATGAGATTAGGTGCCACAATGTAGTGCTGCGTTGTCCTGCTATTGTTGGAATTTCAATTTAATTCCAGTTCTTTCAATCTTAGTAAACTTAAATTTAGAAGGTGGATAAATGATTTATAATTTTAGACAAGAAAAGAAGTTGGCCCCTTCCAATCCCTGAAGTGTAGAGTGGTGCAAGTAGAATTTGTTTTACTTTGTTAATTGTTTTTTGAGAAGAACTATCGAATGTTAAGAATGACCTCTTCTAAAATTCACATGTCATGGTCATGACCTACATTTTTCCCATATTATATCTATTTTTTTATATTTATTTTCATGTACAATCTTCTAAAACATTTTACGTATTCTAATTATTTCTAAATTAAATTGATGTCCTAAGTTTATATATTTTTAACAAATTATTAAACGAACAATTATATAATTTCTTTTAAAATTTTGTTTTCATATCATCAAATAGTTTCATTTTAGAATAAAAGAAAAGACCTTACCACTTCAAACTTTCTTTTAAGTTGCTGGTAAAATTGGCAGGAAAGTGATTGGTATAGACTGCAGTTATTGAAATCTTGAGATGCATCCCCATATCTTAAATACTGATGTTGTGAGCAAATATTTTCTGTAGTTGCAGAATCAATTTCTTCTGTTACCAATCCAACCTTTAAATCATTCGGATATGTACCATAGATCCAACCAACTAGCAGTGCAGTATAGACAGGTAGAGAGAGCAAAATAAGAATAAGTCTATAATAAAATAATTGTAACACATATTAGATAAGGAATAAGATATTAAATATTTCAATTATAGTTTGAGGTAATTTCAGTATATGGAAGTATCATTTCTTCACTTTATAATTTATACATTCTTCAATTATTATCAAGATAAAATTAACTTTCTTTGCAAAGCTATACTCTTACTACTGCGAGTGCAGTATTAATAGAACTCTAAATACATCCCAGCAATGCGATGAGTAAAAGTGTGCAACTACCTTCACAATGATAAATCTAAATCATCCGGAAGAGACCGTGTCAGAGTCAGAGATTTAGTGAATTTCTTGGTTTCGAACCCATTACAGGGATCATTAGTCTCAAGGCTGCTTCTCAAGAAGAGAGCCATTTTTAACTCATCAGTCTTTGCGTCAAACTTTTTGACACTGTCTCCTTCGTAATGTCTAGAATTGATAGACTCTAGCTGAAGAAACTTACCCTATAAAACAATAATTCTATTTTTTAACGGTTTCGAACCCATTACAGGGATCATCAGTCTCAAGGCTGCTTCTCAAGAAGAGAGCCATTTTTAACTCATCAGTCTTTGCGTCAAACTTTTTGACACTGTCTCCTTCGTAATGTCTAGAATTGATAGACTCTAGCTGAAGAAACTTACCCTATAAAACAATAATTCTATTTTTTAACAGTTTATATTTCAAAAATCCTATAATATAGTCCAGTCATTTTAGATTTTCTGTTCCAAAAAATTCGGAGCTTTAATTATTTTCTTTGATCGCTTCATTTTGACGTTCTGAAAAACTTATTGAAAATCGGAAACGAGATCGTGGTCGCCTTAATTAATATTTAAGGTGAAAGGTGAACAAATTCGGTTGCTTGCGAATATCTCGCTTCCTATGGCTCGGACACCAATCAAGGTGGTTGTGAAAATTAAAGATAACAACATTTCCACGACAAAAAGTCTCATTCATTTTTAAGTATAATAGACAGTTTACTGAGTATAGGGCGAAGAATATCTATGATTATCTAGAATACGTCGCCGAATCACATTTTAGGGTTTTTTCCATTTATCTCGCTACCTATGGCTAGGAGACAAATTAATACAAACCGGAATACAAAAGCTTTAGTGTGCAGAACTGTTGTCCGGCCAGTGGTGACCTATGCCTCAGAGACATGGACCTTGGTTTCTGCCGATGAAGAAATGTTAAGAAGGTGGGAGAGGAAGGTCCTCAGAAAAATATTTGGAGCTGTTTACAGAGATGACAATGGAGATTAAGAACAAACCGAGTTTCGAGAAAGCTTACACTAATAATTTATGTATGATCTTTTCAAGTCTTATCCTGATAATAGTTCTAAATTATATTTATTTTAAGTGCATACCAATAAAAGGCCTATTACTGACAATTGCAGGCCTACTACTGATAAACCATAGTAAACTCATTCTGAAGACTACTATACTAGACTAGATGTCTGAAACAGATTTTTGTCTATTATGACTGTTGACTAGAATTCTGAGGCATAACAAAAAGAAATTCGATCTTCAGAATTATCATGATGCTTCAGATACCTTCTGTAAGCTCGGATGTAAAATGTATAAATAAAATTCTTACACTACATTCCTCTTGGTCCAAAGAAAATCTTTGTAAACGTGTGCTTTGAATCGATCGAAATTAAACAATTCAGATTTATAATTATAGGATGATTTGACATCTTTATTAGTTCTTTTAGTTTGTGGCTGAAAAAAAAAAAAAAAAAAAGTGCAAAAATTAAATTCTCTAGCCAAAATCAGCAGCTGAACCTAAGACATAAATTTTAGAGTAATGCATAAGACAAAATAATAAAAATTATTAATATAATAGATATTAAATTAATATCAGCTGGGGGCAGACTATAACGAGCCATAATTTAGAGACGGCGACAGGTCTCCTCATTGCTAGGCAGCTCTTAAAGTTGATACCCTACTTTATTCCTGTCTCTACCCTCTTTATACCTGTTCTAATAAGCTATCTCCTTCTCAAAACTACTTACAAGACAAACATGGTCATCTTCTATGTTCATAAGTGCTAGATGTCTTCTTAGCTAACAATGTCTGTTATAACTCTAACGAAAACTCTTAAGTGTTACCCTACTTAGTCCAAAAAGCCTATTTAGTTTTTAACCATAACATCGTAGACTCCCTTCACTCACTGATGTCATGTGAGCCTTTTAACAGCTTCAATCTTTAACAGCTGATTTGGCCTGCCTCTAGACAATTCTGTAGAATGCTACTATCCACAAAATGGTGTAAGAGCATATATTTTGACATCATCTGTCTTTTAGTTTCCTGGAATTCTTATATGTCCAGGGGAATCAAAAACACTTTGTCTTGATATCAAATACAACTTAATATAATAGATATAAAAACATTTAAACAAATATTGTATTACCTTAACTGGACTATATGTTGATTGATCCGTCGTTTGGGCTCTACAAAGAAATATGAAAACATCTTCTAAATTTGTACAGCAATATTGGTCCATTAATGCATTGGGTTCTCCTTCCTTCAAGATTCTTCCGTCTCTCATGAAACCTATCTAAAAAATCAAGAATAATAAAAAATAATTATATGTATACAGAAATAAAATATTAAACAAATATTATCATAAATCTAGTTAAAAGAAGTTAGTTATGACAAACATAATTTTATAGAACGAGGAGGGGGTAATGAAGGGGGGCATACCAAGCAGTAGATGGAGCACCTATGTAAGTTCTTAATAGCACAACTTGGCATAGAAAACCAGTAAATATTTAACAATTACAGTTTCACACCTTTTTAAAACTACTTTTTGATTCTACCATAGGAAAAATATACAGAAGTTAAAAATTAAATATGCGCAAAAAAGTTATAAACTCATTTTTACTTTACCTCACTACCTATATGGTAGGAAAAGTATTGTTTTCATCCAAAATTATTTTTTCGAGATTTCAACGGAATTATCCGTTTTGGGCACTTTAGTGGCCTCCGAAGTGAGGAAAAGTTCCGAGGTACCCCGTACCCGATTTTTTTTTTTTTTAAATTTTCAAGGGTTATCCAATGAAAGCTGGTTGAAAGCTTGGTTACAAATGTATATATGCTTTTTTAAATTTTATTCCGGGAAGGAATTCCCAATTTTTTTCCGCTTAAATTTTTAAGCGCCCGATATAAAACATTATACCCCGATATAAAACAATGTGATCCCCCGGGGGGATCGAACGAGTGTCGAAAAGATTTTTTTAAAAGAAAAAAAATAACCCTGAGGTCGAAAAAAATCATAATTATATAATGGGTATGCTTAATCATCTACGACACCCTTAAAAGTAGTTGGACACAAGTACTTCCCTGTGATTTTTATAAATGTATTGCTAAAATGCAAAATGAAACTACTAAGAAGGCTCTAGTTCAAACCGTTCCCAAGTTATTAAATCTTCAAGATTTTGGCGGGGGTAGTATTTTTTCTTTAAGAATATGTTTCGCATGAAACATTCCTTTAAACCAGTATTTACTTTCTCATATAAAAAGAAAGTATCATGATGGCGCGAAAATTCGATTTTGAGATTCCAAAGAAGTGGGTTTTAAAAAAATGTCTGTCTGTCGTCTATCTGTCGTCTTCTGTGCAGACGCCTCGAGCCTAAAATAACTGGACCGATTTTGTCGAAATTTGGCATACATGCTCAGAAAAATTATATTTACCTCTAAATTTGAGGGTACTACCCCCAAAAAACTCAAAAATTATTTCTTGAAAACGGTTTCCGACGATTTTTATTAAAACATTCTAATATGTAGTCCATTTAAATACGAATCTAACGATATAGGCCGGTATCCTGGGAAAAATCTTTATACAAGGACGGAGAGAAGTTATTTTTATGATACATTTTGATAAAAAGTTTAATAATAATTAAATGTACAGTGGAAAACACTGGGCTTAGTAATTATGAACTCGTAAATAAGAAAGTTTGTCTGAGTTGTCTCGGACCGATTTTTTTTTTTTTGAAGAAGAAGAAGACTTCTTTTAGGGTTTCGTTGGTAAAACCAAAAAAAGAAACCCTTATACCTATAGTTTCGTTCCTGTGTCTGTCTGTCTGTCACTCTATACGGTTCCAATAACTTTTGAATCAAAAGAGATAAAAACATGAAACTTTCCAGAATTGAATATCGTTTTGACGCGCACACAGGAAAAATATAGTGAAATCAAAATTATCAAATTTTCAAATTCAAAGTGGCGTCACACGAAAAAAATATTTTTTTTAAATTTTGTGTGGGGTATCAAATGAAAGGTATTGAAGAGTAGATTACAAATATATATAGCACTTGTGGTTAGAGTTTAATTTTCCGCGCCATTTATTTTAAAAAACATCAAAATTTGCTTGCCCCCCCCCCCTAATATTACATTTCTGCTGTTACTAAAAATATAAAAAAAATATGAAAAATGTGCGGTCTGATGGGCCAAAGAAAAAATAAGATAAGCAATTTGATCTGATTAACTGGAATCCGAAATGGCGGCTAATTCCTGTCACGGAGGAAAGTTTTTTTAATTAAATTTTGAGTGGGGTATCAAATGAAAGGTATTGAAGAGTACATTACAAAAATATATAACACTTGAGGAACATGTTTAATTTTTCATGCCATTTTGTCAAAAAACATCAACATTTTACGTCCCCCCCCCCCCTTATAATAATTTCATGTTCACGATACCAACGAGACCCTTCTTACGTGAGACTTCACGCCCAACCAATTTGTTGATATTTTCGTTGACTTGTAAGGAAAATAAAGAGGGGTGGGGTACAAAGATGGATAGGTACAAAAACAAAGCCAAAATATATTTCTTTACTCAGGGCGTTCTCCTCTTTCATTTAATTGCCCCACTTTACGCATTTCTTTATATAAAAAAATGCATGGATTATTTTTATTTTTTACTACTTGGGTTATTATACACAGGATAACTGCAAATTTGAAATATTGTGTTGGGTCTACTTTCGGAGACACAGGAGCGTTAACGAGCTCTAGACTGACAGACGGCAAAAACTATATATAAGGGTCCTCGGTTTGACCTACGGACCCTAAAAGCATCGTTATATTAAGTGCTGTCCAAAACATCAGGCCAACAACCCAGGATATTCACGAATTCATTTTCTTGATTTGGATCGTTTGTCTATTACAAGAACGTTATCTTAATACTGTGTTACTTGGCATACTTAAGTCTAATTTCTACTTCAAGTTTAACCTACTTGTCTCATTGTGTAAAATGCTCAATTTTAAGTTAATGGGGTAATGCGAGGGGGGAATCATCTGATACAATCACTTACGGCTATTATCAGGTTCATATAAATATTTGATAACAATTAGAGTGTAAATGAACGTAGTGATTACCTTGTCTGAACGTCTTGCTTCGTCTATATAATGCGTTGTTATTATAACTGTTCTATTATTCTCTCTCGTTGTCTTATGTAAATACTCCCATATTCTGAAAGTATTAAATATAAATTAGTTAATATAACATAACAGTAGCATATCAATCAGGAGGCACTTTAGCAGAAGCTTCGTCGTCAAGCAAGATAAAAGTAAGGCAGTGTATACGTCCATAAATCGATCATTGACATTTAAAGCAATCATAAGAACACAGTACAGTCTGCGTCGACGAAGTGCATACACCGACTAGGAGACTTTCACTTAGATGACCAATTAAAGAAGTTACAGTCGTTACATGACAATAAATTTACTCAAATAACTTTATATTAATAATAAGACATCATCAATGAAATCACATTTTTAACCCGGTGATTAAATTCATTGTTGAGAGTGAGGTTGGAAACATAACCAGTGGCAATTCTCAGTATCTAGGACAGGATGCTTTGGTGGCGGTGGAAGTTATTTGGAGGGCTTGGTGCGATCATACTTCTAGACCATAGGTTCAAGCGGTTTTAAGACTGCATAATACATTTTGCTTTTTATTAAGAGTAAGCTTGACCCTACACCTACACGATCCATAAGACGGACCAGTAACTTGTGTCATATTGTTATGTCAGTTCGTTTTGTTGGCACTTTTTTACGTTAGCACCCCCTCTTGGTTTCAAACAATAGTCTGCCCTAAAAAAAAAAAAAGGTTTGTGTGTTTGTCTCCACAAGACATTGAGACTCCTGGGGCAGTTTTATATTTAATATTCCTTTATCTTAATAGTTGATTAGGCTAAGGGATATGATCGCAATTATATACACAAGTGTGATATTCCTTTGTCCCAAGGTACATTGGAATAAATATCCCTTCGTCTTAATTGTAATTTAGACTAAGGAATATATGCTACTCTGTATAATATGTTCCTTTGTCTAAATAATTATTAACACAAAGGGATATAGGAGGGTGCTAAAGTAAAAAAGTACCGTTTTGTTTTTGTGTGTTGCTGCCAAGTTAGACGTCTGTCAAGGATAAAATTAGTATTGCGGGCTAAATTAGATTGGGGCATAAGATCTTGGTTAAGGATGACTATAGAACAAGTACGATGGCGAAGAGCAAAGGTGGCATGCACACTTTTCTGCTGTCCGTTTACTTTTATCCTCCATTTCCTTAACCAAAGTTCCAGAAGGAGAAGGTGAATTTGTACATTATCGGATGCAATTGGATGATTCTTATGCACAGAGAGAATAGCCTTATCATCCGCAAAGTTGGCAAGAAATGACAAAAGAGATATGCTGTGGAATATCATGGGTATAGAGGGAATAAAGGAGGGGTCCTAAAATACTGGCCTAAGGTACACCATCACTAACGGGGCAGATAGATGAAAAAGAGGCTACTGAATTTTAGCGCTAAAATATCTCCTTAAGCTATTTATTTATTTTTAATTCAATAATTTAAGAAGTATATTTTAAATTATAATAAATAATTATAAACTAATTATAATTATAGTTTCAGTATATTACCCGCTTGAAAGTATAGGATCGAGGCCTACTGTTGGTTCATCCAGCAGTAGGGTTTTTGCTTCATTAATCAGCGCCACTGCAAACGATACTCTCCTTTGTTGTCCTCCACTGAAATATATAATTATTATTATTATAACTTATGTACTCACTATTAACTAAATTTGAATTTCAGTTGGTTCTCAATTATCCACGGTCATTGTAACATGGAATGACGGAGTATTGTCATTTTATGATCAATTAGACAAGTGGAATCCATTGATCTTTTATTTAAGGTAAAAAGTAAACAATAAAAAAAAAAAAAACTTCTTTAGTGTGCATAAAAGTGACTAAATAACATCAAGAATTTTATTTATGAGTTAATTTCTTGGTGTACTCGAAGAGTATGTGGTCGGCAAAGTTCTTCTGCATAACGTAGCTTGGCCATTAGCTGTAAATAAAAAGATAACGGCGGAGGTCCATGCCCACCCTTGTCAGTGAACAAGGTGATTTTCATGATCCTGAATACAAAACTAGTAAGTAGATCCCTTTATAGTTGACGTAGAACTTTATAGTTGACCACTCTGGTTTGGAGAAATATTTGTCTTACTAACCTGAGAAGTGACAAATACATTTTATTAATAGCCATACATTCAATCATTCGGGCCCATTCCTTTCTATCCTGTACTCTACCACATAAGCTTCTTATCATCTCTTTAATCTACCTGTTCATGGAATGACCTATTCTTATTCTAACCCTGTGACACTAATGTGGTCCCTGGGTACTTAGGAGTCCCCAGAAGTTCATTGCTATCGCGTTCACTTGCCGCAGAAAAACCCCTTGCCCCTCATCGACAAGGGTGGCCACGGGTAACATGCTATATGAAGTTATGACTAACTGGTTGCATATGTCAATATTAAGGTGTATACAGCCGATGGAGCTACACTCTAACCCTATGTCATCAATTACATATTGTATAGTTGTATAAAAAGCCCTTCATATAGGCTGTAATGGGATATCACCGAAGCATCCTGTAATTTCATATTTCGTCCGTTACTCAAGCGATGTGACATGTCCATTTATATTTTATCTCTATCATTACTTTATCCATGTCCAATAGTCCAGTTAATTTTCTTAACCAGTCATTACTTTTCTTGTCCTTCCAGGTAATCCCAGCATGTCACTTTTTTTTTTTTTTTTTTTTTTTTTTTTTTTTTTTTTTTTTTTTTTTTTTTTTTTTATTCCGGGGGGCTTTTACACCCGAAGACGCAAGCCACTTAGGTGGGCCCATTGAACAAACCCGGGTTAGGGACTGAAATCTTCACACTCGTGTGAAGATATGGTCGTTAACCATGCGACTCCCCTCCTGGTTGTAATACAACCAGGAGTGTCATCATCATGGTTTCCTGGCCGAAACCTGGGGGCGCCACTCTTTCGAGGAGCTTCCCATTTGTTTAAACAATGCTGGGTGGACATTGAGTGGGGGGCCTGGTCTGGGAATCGAACCCAGAGCTGCGGTCACCTTCTGACCCGGCTCGATACTGCTTAACTTGCGTTATTGCACGGCAAGTGCTCTAGCCTCTGAATCCCAGCATGTTACAACTGTACCTTTAGGTGAGGACCATGTTTTCATTCCCTAAAAGAGAACTAGAAACACACATTTTTGCCTCAGTGAGCTCTATATATATAACTCAATTAAAACTTCCAATTTGATCAGAAGCTCCAGCCTAATGATCCTGTGCCTCTCTTGGTTTTTTAGTTGAAAATATTATAGATGGACTGCCCCAAGTAAATTTATTTTTCTACTGTATAGCTGTCAGCATTACTATTTTTGGACCGAAGTCCCTTAAGCTTCAAATATAAAATTGGAATTTTAGGTCGGGAAAACATTTTAACTTTATTAATTCAACGAGACAAACAACTTTTTTAAATAAATGTTTTTAGGAAAACCAACACCGACACTGCTATGAAGTAATAAAGATAGCTAATTTTTTAAAGCGGACCTAAACGTTTAAAATAGAGAAAACAACGTTTTTACCGATATCCTACGTTCTAATGTAACGATTTTAATAAAACCTGATACACATTGTCTAAAGTACAATTGAAACAGGCATGTAAAATTTCAACCTGATACAAGCAGAAGTTTTTGTGTAGGGAAGTGATATATTTTATAATATTGTAAATTAGTAGGCCGGGTAGGTAGAGAAAAGTCCTATTTCCTACCAACTACAACCATACTCTCTAACTATAAACTCATCATGATCAACTTTTTTCTCAATATTCAATAGATATTTATTGCAAGACGCTCGCTTCAATGATAAAAATTATGCTTTTCTTTTAATTTAGCCTTAACTCCGCGAAGTACAAACAGTTAGTTACTTTTAATTTTGTCTCTTTTCTAACTCCGCCATGTATAACTAGTTAGCAACTAGTGATTTTATAATTTATATTTAATGAAAAGCGTATAAGGAACATCGTTCCTACTGGGTGTTTCGAGACACCACGTATTTTTTTTTATATTTGCGGTCCCGCATTTACTACTAGGCATCGCGTGGCTCTATCATTGAAGCGAGCGTATAGTAATAAATATGTATTATGTATTGAATATTGAAAAAATAGATAATCAAGAATCATGATGAGTTGATAGATAATGGGTCTGGTAGTTGTACAGCGGCTAGTAGTAAGGGAATCACCCCGCATTCTTACTATTCCACTAACCACACAATCTCCTTTTCAATTATTATAAAATGTATCTCTTTGCTATAAACAAACTTCTGCATGTATCAAATTGAAATTTTGCATGCCTGTTTCAATTGTGCATTAGATGATGTATATGAAGTTTTATTAAAATCGTTTCGTTAGAACGTAAGATATCGGTAAAAAGGTTGTTTTCTCTATTATAAACGTTTAGGTCCACTTTAATAGTTTTAGCGATCTTTATTAAGTCATAGCGGTGTCGCTGTTGGTTTTAGTAAAAAATTTTATTGCAAAAAAATGTTCGTCTCATCGAATAGATGATGATAGAATCTTTTCCCGTCCTGAAATTCCAATTTGATTTTTGTACCTCTCGTTTACGCGAGCGTTGCGCGCGAACTCTTGGACGGATCACGCTGTCCAACGAACTTAGCCTGATTATTAGTAAGAGGATCATGTATACCAAATTTCAACTAAATCGGTCAACTTTTACTCAAGTTATCGTCACACGCGTGAACGTTACTGACAGACAGACAGACAGACAGACACGGAGCATATTTCGTTGAATGTAGGAAGCTCGCTACGCTCGCTTCAAATATAGTCTTTGATTTCCTAGGGTTTCTATTAATTCTTTAAGCATGTCGCTGCCTGCAATTTAGTTTTGTTATTTTTCTTTTTTTACTACTTGTATGTTGTTTACTAGTTTCGAATTAGTGTCAAAATAATGCAGTCGGCATTTTACTTTCTTTACGGGAATATTTAAGATCCAATATTTGTTACATTATTGTTAAATATAATAGCCTCCAGTAAAGAAGTGTTGACTACTTTTGTAGTGGGGCCGCTGAGACATAAAGGAAGTAAAGGGTCTGAACTATAGTCAGATAAAAAAGGGGGCATAATGAAAAACTATAATAGAAATATATTAAAATAAAAATCATTCAACTAGATATGGATAAAGAAGAGCCCAGAGGGGTAGGTAAGACCCCCTACTTTTGATAAAGCAATGTTGGACATCCGCTCTCAAAAGAGAAGTACAATAAAATTGCGAGAGGAGGCGTTGCTATTAGTCAGTAGGGTTAGCACCTGTCCATTAAAGGAAAGATCGGGCAATTTATAAGTTTTTAGCTCAAGCTTAAGCGAGCTGAAACTTCTAGTTGATAATGTCAGAGGTAGTATTTGGGAGCTTTCTAGTCTTAAAGATAGAGATGACAGTGTTATCGATGAGAATAACAAATTGTGTAGGACCTTGACAGTTGAATTAATGTTTACAACATATTTGATAGCAGAGTAAAAGGCAGCAGTAGAACCCTCTACTGCTGCCTTTTACTCTGCTATCAGGTTATGGGACCCAGGTTTGAACATTCAGAAGAAATAAGTCAACATCAAAATTGAAATTTAGTTTTGACAGGTTTAAAGAAAAAAAAGTCTCTAAAACAATATTTGAACAAAAAACAAGAATGAATTATTAAAAATAATACATGACATTAAGTCATTTGTCAGATTGCCAGGTGGAATCCAACAATATTGAACTTTGATACCCAGTCCCTTAAGTCTGTCTGTTCATTCAGGACGGACCTTCACTAAAACTTCGATCAAAACTAGTGTAAGCGTAGGTAGCCAAAGGTTGCGTGCTCAGTTAAAGATCGAAAAAAAGGAAATGGAGTAAAAACTACAGCAGGTGTTAGAGAAGATGAACGTAAAGCCTTCGAACTGGCTAAACAACGGCGAGAGTTCGTATGGCGAATAGAGGAGGAATAAATCTACAATAAAATATCATTTTTACATTGATAGTGGTGCAACAAGTCACATGCCATGTTTGAAAAACTTATTTTCAGATTTTCAACCAATAAAAAATGCTAGTATTAAATTAGCTGGTGATAAGAAACTTAAAGTAAATGGTATAGGAACAGCAGTTATCTTTGCAAATTTGAATAACTCCCCTGTTAAGTTATTATTAAAAAATACACTATATGTTTCAAATTTAAAAACCAATTTAATTTCAGTTTCCAAAATGACATTAAATCCCTGTATAAAAGTAAATTTTGAATGTGACAAATGTAATGTTCTATTAAATGATAAAAAATTAATAGAAGCCAAAAAGGATGAAAATCTTTACCGTGTACCTATATATAAAAATTCATGTTTCAAAACCGAAGTAATTGAAGATATGAATGATTTATCTATCCAAAAACATTAAAATCAAAAGGAATTTCCTTTATCACTTTGGCATTTACGAATAGGTCATCTTAATTACAATGATATACAAACACTAAATTCAAAGAAATAAGTTCATGGCTTAAATATTAATAGCCTAAAGAAGAAGACTTTTGAACAATGTGAAAAATGTATTGAAGGTAAAATGACCCGTCTTCCATTTGAAACATCGACCAGTAAAACCCAATCCGTTTTAGAATTAATACATTCTGATGTCTGTTCTATTAACATACCTTCACTTGGAGGAAATAAATATTTCCTTACTTTTATAGATGATTTCTCAAGGAAAATATTTGTATATTTTATGAAAAACAAAAGTGAAGTAATCAATCACTTTAAAAATTTCAAAAACCTTTTAGAAAATCAAACTAATAAAGAAATAAAAATATTAAGAAGTGATAACGGATTGGAATACTGCAACAAAAATTTTAATAGTTACCTTAAAAAGCATGGAATTACACATCAACTGTCGGTTGAGTACACTCCTCAGCAAAATGGGTTAGCAGAGAGAGTTAATCGAACTCTTGTGGAAATGACACGTTGTATCATGTTACATGCTAAATTACCAAATGGTCTGTGGGCTGAAATAGTATCGGCAGCAGCCTACATTTGTAATCGATGTCCTTCCAAGGCAGTCGACAAGACCCCCGAAGAAATATGGACAAATACAAAACCAACAATTGTCCACTTTAGGGTAATAGGTTCTAAAGCTTTTGTTTTAAATAAGAAACCGGGTAAACAAAAACTAGCTCCTCGATCATCTGAATATAGTCCTAGAAGACGCTAAAGCTTATAAACTTTAGAAACCCGGAACAAAAAATGTAATAAAAAGTAGAGATGTCAGATTTATTGAATTAAACGAACCAAATTTAAATATTGATAATAACAAAAACAAATCTTTGGAAAATACAAATTTAAATTTAATCGACATTAACTCTACAATAAATTTTGATTTCTTAACGACAAAAGAATCAAATCCCCCAAACTTTGTTCCTACTCCTTTAGAACCTAAAGAAAGTAGTGTCAGCAATAAATCAATTCATGTGATAAATCAAATGAATGATTCAGGGGATGATAATACTGACACAGACAACCAACAACTAAATAATACTGACACAGACAACCAGCAATTAAATTTAACTGATTTTAGTCCATCCGACGAATTTTCAAACATAACTGAGAACCCTGATTATTTTGGAAAACTCAATGCTTTCTTGGCACAGCTTATTTAAGCGTTGAAGACGCCTTAAATAGTGACGATGGTGCTCAATGGATGTCTGCCATGAGCAGTGCGTACCATTCATTACTAGAAAACAATACTTGGGATTTAGTTGATTTACCCTGTATCTTGTCGATGGATACTTACCAAAAAATATAAAGCTGATGGTTCACTTGACCGCTACAAAGCGAGACTAGTGGCCAGAGGTTTCTCCCAAAGACCTGGCATAGACTTTGGTGAAACTTTTTCTCCTGTAGTTAGGTTCAATTCACTTCGGCTCTTGTTAGCTATTGCAACTGAACTTGACCTAGTACTCCATCAAATGGATGTTACTACAGCTTATCTAAACGGTGATCTTGAGGAGGAAGTATACATGGATCAACCACAAGGTTTTTTGGTCAAGGGACAAGAAACAAAAGTTTGCCGCCTAAAAAAATCAATTTCCGGTTTGAAACAATCTGGACGTCAATGGAATAAAAAATTAGACTCTAAATTAAAACAGTTAAATTTCATACAAGTTGATTCGGAACCTTGTCTGTACTTCAGAAGAGAAAGAGAAGATCTTACTATAATTGCGGTATTCGTAGACGACCTTACTTTAGCATCGACTTCAATCGACTACTTATCTAAATTTAAACAGGAAATTGGTAAAATTTTTAAAATAAAAGATTTAGTTGAGCTAAGCTATTTTCTCGGAATTGAGGTAAAAAAGGTCAACTCTGATATTCATATAAACCAGCGTCTTTACATCGAGAAAATCCTCGAAAAATATGGAATGCTGGAATGCCGCAATGTCTTCTGTCCGATGGAACCAAACATCAAATTAACACGAGAACCTCAAGAGACAGAATTACAACAACGAACTAACCAAGTAGAGTACCAAAGTCTCATCGGTTCGTTAATGTATTTAGCCGTGGCTACACGTCCCGATATTGTGTTTAGCAGTTTGTTGGTGGCCCGACTGTGATCTTCAGTGATAACATGGGAGCTCAACAGCTGGCCAAAAATCCCATCTACCACAAAAGAACCAAACACATTGATGTGAAATACCATCATGTGCGAAATCTAGTAGAGGAGAAAAATATTGAGGTGAAGTTTATCTCAACAAAAGATATGACAGCGTATATCTTCACGAAAGGGTTAGATCGGGTGAAGACAAGTAAACACTCTGCCGAACTTGGTCTGAAGTCATTCACTACCATGTAATGCCATGTGAGGGGGTGTGTTGGATTCCACCTGGCAATCTGACAAACGACTTAATGTCATGTATTATTTTTAATAATTCATTCTTGTTTCTTGTTCAAATATTGTTTTAGAGTCAACTAAAAAATATTCCAAGTTATTGTAATCAAATAAATAGAGAATTCAAGTAGAACCCTCTACTGCTGCCTTTTACTCTGCTATCAGGTTATGGGACCCAGGTTTGAACATTCAGAAGAAATAAGTCTTAACATCAAAATTGAAATTTAGTTTTGACAGGTTTAAAGAAAAAACATTCTCTACAACAATATTTGAACAAAAAACAAGAATGAATTATTAAAAATAATACATGACATTAAGTCATTTGTCAGATTGCCAGGTGGAATCCAATAATATTGAACTTTGATACCCAGTCCCTTAAGTCTGTCTGTTCATTCCGGACGGACCTCCACTAAAACGTCGATCAAAACTAGTGTAAGCGTAGGTAGCCAAAGGTTGCGTGCTCAGTTAAAGATCGAAAAAAAGGAAATGGAGTAAAAACTACAGCAGGTTCTTAGAGAAGATGAATGATTTAGATCTTAGAGATGATCCTCTGTTCGTAAGGCGAATAGAGGAGGAACGTCTTCGGATTGAATCCGAATTAAATAGAAGTAAAATAATAGCTGAGAGCCTAAAAGTCAAAGAGTTTTCTCCAAAGGACGTAGAAAAAAAAAGCCCTAGGAGATTCTAGTAGAGCTGGGAGCGTAGAAGGTGTAAAAATTGGTACCGAGTTCATATCAGTATCACTCGGCCCGAGTGAAAAGAAAGATAATGACTAGTGATGCGGTGGGTGCATAAAGAACTCGCGTAGATTGTGGTCTTATATCACCCATACTATGTTCTCAATATTGCTACCAGGATAATTTTTCGGTGAAAACCTAACATATTCTTATTCAACCTGAAAACAGGTTTAAAATTATTTTACGTAAAACAGCATATAAGAATAAGCTTACTTTTTAACACCCTTATCTCGGTCACATTTGTTGCAAAACTTTTGTTACAATAGTTACATATTCATTTGCTACTCATAAAGCGATTTAAAACAATGTATGGCACATCATGCTGACTACAATCATCCTCTTTAATCGTCATATTATTGGACCCAATCTTAAATTTAAAATTGTCAAAAGAAGCCGAGATGATGTGAGCCGAATTAAATTTCGTATAAATTTGCAAGTTCGCAGGAGCTGAAACTGTTTTCCTTTCATCCGTACATAATCCATATTTAATAAAGTTATTGCAGGCTCACCACGCTCACCTGTTTTTACCTATATAATCTTTAATTAATAATATTTATGCAGGCTCGCTACGCTCGTCTATTTATACAGCATTTCTATATAATCTTTATTTAATAAATTTATTGCGGGCTCGCTGCGCTCGCCTGTTTATATGGCATTTGTACGTAATATTTATTTAATAATATTAATTCAGGCTCGCAGCATTTCTACATAATCTTTATTTAATAATATTAATGCAGGCTCGCTACGCTCGCCTGTTATAACAGCATTTCTCCATAATCTTTATTTAATAATATTAATGCAGGCTCGCCTGTTTATACAGCATTTGTAATAAATATTTTATTTAATAAAATGATTGCAGGCTCACTACGCTCGCTTTTGTAAAAGTATTTGTACATAATAATTATATAATAAAATGAATGCAGGCTTGCTACGCTCGCCTGTTTATACAGAATTTCTCCATAATCTTTATTTAATAATATTAATGCAGGCTCGCCTGTTTATACAGCATTTGTAATAAATATTTTATTTAATAAAATGATTGTAGGCTCACTACGCTCGCGTGTTTATACAGCATTTGTAGTAAATATTTTATTTAATAAAGTGATTGCAGGCTCACTACGCTCGCTTGTTGTAAAAGTATTTGTACATAATAATTATATATTATAAAATGAATGCAGGATCGCTATGCTCGCCTTTTTATACAGTATTTATACCAAATCTGTAGCCTTTAAAATACCTTTAAACGATTTATAACATGTTATGCAGATACATTTTTTTTTTAGTTTTCATTATATTGGCCGCCATTTTGAAAATATTATGTGTGAAATTTTAATAGTTAGATATTCCTTTTTTAGACTTCAAGAGCTTTAAATTGATGTATAACAGGTCATACTGACTAAAAACTGTTTGTTTAGTCGTCCGCCATATTGACCGCCATCTTGAAAATATTAAGTGTAAAATTTTATTAGTTACATATTCTTTTCCTCCTATTAAAGGCCTTTAAAACGATGTATAACACATTATGCTGACTAAAACTTTTTTTTAGTCATCCGCCATATTGGCCGCCATTTTCAAATAAAAAAAACCCTAATAATAACATTTTTGATTCTAGTAACAAAAATCCTTCTAAAATTAATCAGGTGGAACCTGAGCCACTTGTTTTGAAGTAAAAAATGCAACTTTTAAATTCCTTTGAACCATTAAAATTTTCGGGTAACAGTTTAGATTTTCCAATCTTGACGCGGAAGAAGCTTATCAGGATGACATAGTAAATTTCTTGTTTCTTGGAGGGTTCTAATAATTAATTATGGAGTAATTAGGGATGCAAATTCTTTCTGAAAGTCGACGAATGCCACCAATGAGAGGAAATTGTATATAATTACCGAAAGAGAAAAATGCTCTCAACTGTCGTTGGGTATTTCAATTTAAGAGGCGTCCAGACGGAACTGTTGATCATTTCAAAGCCAGGATCGTTGTGAAAGGGTAACACGCAAGTTTTTTGTATTGACTACAACGAAACCTTTAGCCCTGTTGTTAAGTTATATGATATTATTAGAGCTCTTTTAGCACTTGCTGCGCATGAAAGTCTGCATTTGTGTCAATTAGACGTATAGACAGCTTTCTTTTTAGACTTTTCATATACTCTAAAGTCTAAAGCTTCTTCAAAAGTTCGGAAAGGTTTTTCAATGTTGAAAATAATGCGTTTCACTCAATTACGACCACCGACATTTAAACAAACAAAACACTTAAGGATTATAGCTAAACGTACGAAGGCTATATAGCAACTGAACTAAATTCATCAGACCAAGTAGAAAGTTTGACACAAAAAAATTAATTATATGAATAAAAAAATATTCCTTAGAATACCCTTTGAAGTCCTCTTTATATAAAACTATGAGAACTAATTAATTGTAATTCTAATAATGTTTGATAAGAGTTAACAAATAATCTTTTATAGGACCTAGTCGCCTTATTCTAAAATCTAAAGAACTAGTATAAAAATTACAATTATAGTCAGAACCCGCTATCGTTCCAATTATGAAACATTGTACTTTCGTGTTACCTAGAAAACGGCCCATTCATTTTTGTTTTAAAAGTAGTTATTTTTGTTTTTAACTAACATTCATTTACATAAAAAAGAATTGGTGACTGCCTATTAATAAATCTTGTGAAGATATAAGTAATTTTCTGCCCAAAAGTAGTAACACCAAAAATTCCAACTTTTCAAAATAAAAATAAAAAAATGTACCAATAACGTCATGTAAACAAAAAATTATAACAATACCCAACAACATGTAGAAAAAGAGAAAAGCAGTTATAATCATCCAAAACTTAAGTATGAGTTAATAAAACAAAATTAAAGTTGTGTTTCAAAAATACAGCAATGGTAGGTAAAAAGTTAAAAGCCACTTAAGTCGACTTAAGATGAAGTCTTAGGATGTTGTGTTATTTAACAGCCACTCATAGACTCCTTGGGCTGTAGTTTCATTTAACTGCTCTCGTTTCGCCCTGATAATGGTCAATATATGTATAAATGTTTATCTAATTTATTCCCTCTATTATAGAGGGACTTTCTGTTGTTTCCTTTGATCATTTACATTTTATTAGTGAATTATAAATATAAATTAATAAGTTTTTCTCACCTGAGGGTAGATATGATGCTGTCTTTATCAGGTAAATGAAGAAGAGAATTTAGGAACTCTAATCGATTATATACAATTTCTTCTTCGATACCGAACATTAATCCGTATATGTGAAACGTTTCTTTAATTGTCAGAGATAATTCTAGAGCTACATCCTGGAAAAAATACATTACATTAAAATGTAAGTTCTGCGCTGTTAAAGTGGTAACTTTAAATGGACAAAAAGGTAAAGTTCTTTTCCTAAAAATCTTATTAAAAATTAAACAAAGTATGGAACCTTACTTAGTAATATTGAAGATTTAAAATTAAACAAAAAAATATGGATTGGAGATTTACTATTTCACTAACTGCAGTAAAGCGAGACACTCCACTAGGTGTAAAAGAAATTATTTACTGCTGAATCTGCCCTAAAAACTTGTTTGACTCCTCGAGGTCTAATAAGATCGAAAGTCCAGAAAAAGGGTTATTTGAAGTACTATCAAACTAAAAATAGAATTAAAATCCCTTGTTTCCATTTTTAATACCAATACATTTATTTAATCGTACTCTTGCCTCTGCAATTTTCGGATTTGCTTAATATTTTGTGTTTTCCGTTAGACGTCGGTCGTTGAAACGACGTTCCGTTAGACGTCGTTTCATTAATTTCATTAAGCTAAAGTAGTCTGCCAATTTGTGTAGCAAATAGCTTCCTCGCGTTCTATTTCGTTTACTTTAGTGATTTTATGCTTTAACCACCTATTATTCTCCAATTTATTTTATTTTGCTTCCGAGCTTACCGAAGATAACGGAAGCTATATGATCGTTCTGAAGAACGAAAATATTTTATATCTCCGATTTCAAAAATTCCAAGACAGAAATCCGTTTTAGACATAGGGAACATTTTTGGTTCCGTGTATCTATTGCTTACACCTCAAAGTACAGGGGTACAAATGTCAAAGTTAATCTTTTGTCATATGATGTTTATCTTTGAAAAGCTCTTAAATAGTAGATTAATTTTTGTTACGTTCTATTTTGTGTTATTTCTAGTTTTGAGGGGGTAAAATTGAAAAAAATTACCCTTTTTTTTAAAGACAATAATGGTTTGTAAAAGTATAAAATCAATAAAGTACGTCAATAGGATGTGAGGAAACTATGTGTCACACCAATTGGCAGTCTATTTGTAAATATATCAAAAGTCTTTTGATTTTGCTCCGAGCTTACCGAAGGTAACGGAAGCTATGTGATCGTTATGAAGAACGAAAATATTTTATGTCTCCCATTTCAAAAATTCCAAGACAGAAATCCGTTTTAGACATAGGGAACATTTTTGGTTCCGTGTATCTATTGCTAAATTTTTGCAAACCGACAATTAAAAATGAATCTATATTTTTTAATGAAATTCGGATGGTAAGTCATAATTAGCCTATTGTTAGTCTAATATAAGTTTCAACCTTCTGCGCTCATTTAATTCTCTTCAACATGCCCACAAACATACATTTATTTATATCTATATCTTCAGAAGTACCCTACTGAATATTATGAAATTTGGATGGTGTGTCGAAAGTTGACCGCATCAGGTAGTACCAGACTATTTTACATAAATTAAAGAATTAATTTAGCATAATTTAAAGAACACAGACGGTTGATATTAATCTGGAGCTATCTGCAGAGCTATCGGCATAAACCAGTCACATATTATTAATACACACATGAGACACTGATTAATAGAGTAGCGAACGAAAACTGAAGAATTAGTATAAGCATAGTTGACCATGCTTTCCGGTGTATGGTTCAGGATCAGACCGAATCAAGACTTGCTCAATGACTTGTGCTTGGCTCAATTTAAGATCAACCCCCCGGGTATGGAAAAAAGTTTACGATAAATTAAAAAAATAATATTTGTGTATAATACCTGAGGCATAAATGAGAAATCAGAAGGTGATTTGATGGATGGCATGTTTATGAAGCCAGAAGACAGTTTCTGAAGACCCACTATGCAGCAGAGTAATGTTGTCTTGCCGCATCCACTTGGACCAAGTAAACTATATCTGCAACGGAAATCATTAGTTAAGCTTTTATTCGCACCGACTACTCCAGATTTATAATATGGAAGGAAGTATTAATCAAATGTCCCCATTGTAACGAAACTGTTTCCTCAGAGGGTTGTGTAGAGGTATTTTTGATTTTCCCCGAAAATTTGACTAACCAAAACTCCTGTAACTTTTTTCGACGAAAAGTTAAAAAAAATTTTTAAATTAAAAAAATTCACAAATGAGGTATCACTGAAATGATCTCAATTAGAATAGTAACAAATTATTTATCATTTTGCCATTTTATCAAAAACCTAAGCAGCAAACTCGTGAAATCAGTTTTCGAATCTTACCTCGCTTAGAAAAAAAAAAATAAATAAATAAAAATTGTTCAAAACAACAATTACTGTATTCTTATATTAACATACATTATGATAGGTTTTTAGGGTATTTTGATCTTTGTACCCATGTACCAAAATAATTCTGCTACTTTAGCAGGCTTACTAAATTAATTAGCATTAAACAAAACAAATACTTTTTTTACCTCCTTAACCTCAGCTTAAAACATACATTATTATAATAGGTGTCGCTGCCGTAACGTTTTCTACTTTGCAGCGCAAGTGACTCGTATATCAGAACTGTAAAAAACAACTCTCTTACGGAGACTTTGATAGATCTTTATTCTTCTATATTTCTCTTGTATTTCTCCTATATTTCTCGTAAGAGAATTAGTGACACTTTAAATCAAAATTAATTCAACAATAATGAAAATAATTATAAACGAATAAACAAAAAACAAGTAGTCGAGCCGCGGGACCAGTTTAGCCAGCGACAATAGGTCTTGGGATAAAATAATGCATGTATACCAATTTTCATTCAAATTGGATCAAAAATAGTAATACTGCTAATTTTTAATTAAAAATAATTTCTTCCTGTCCCCCCCCCCCTTAAATGAAAATATGACAAATGTGTACATAACAACCATAACTTTCTTACTTTGGTTTTTGTACCCCTGTATACCAAAATTAAATTTCGAAATATTATGGTAGACTATGAACTTTCTCTTGTTTTAAAGGAGAAGTGTGCAAATTTTCACCCAGAACGGAATAAAACTATAGATTTGTATAAAAGTCATACTCACAGACACTTTTCTTTAAAAAGATAGATATACATACAGGGTGTTCCGCGTTCCGCATAAGTACCTACAGAGTTATTATTACTACAGAGTACTTATTTTTTCTTTACTTTATAACTACTTCATACTTTATTAAATAAATTGAACGACAGGAGATACTTTTTCTAAAAGATAGCGGTAGGATCGATGTAATATTTTACATGAGATATTGCTAAAATAATTGTATTCTTACATTATGGTTAATAGTGTTCGGATTTAATATAGTTAAAGTTTAAAGAAAAAAACTAAGTTTCTACTGGCATTTTGTAGAACATGAAATCAATTCACTGATTATGACTTACGGTTATCGAAATCAGTTAATTTCAGTCTTTAACTGTATGAAAAATATATGGAATAACTATTGTAGAGAACACAATAAAGGTCCTTAGAGAATACTAAGTAAATTAAGGACAGATTCACTTAACTTGGGTTTATTAAGTGAATACAGGGTGGAAAGGGGTACATAGTACATAGTTAAAGATTAAGGCCATCTATTATAATCCCTATGTTTTTATAGTACTAGTAGTATTTTGTTTTGTTATAATTTAAATAGTTAGTGCTAATTTAAAATATTAGTGCCGATCAGACGAGAAATATCAAATCAGTTTATTGTTGGAGACAGATGCATTATGGTTTAAATCTGAAAATGGCCACTAGGGGTCAGAATCTAGCTTAATGCAATACAGTCGGTGTAGATATTCAGAATGGGGTGTGATCCTAGATTTTAACTATATCTGCAGTTACGGTTGGACCTTGTTATCACGCTATATAGTATTTTTTTATTGGTATTTACATAGAACCTCTGGTGACAGCCATGTTAAGACCCTTAAGAATGTAGTCTGATCCTAAATATTTTTTGTATCCATCTTGAACATCGATCACCACCTCTATTGCCTGTGTCATCTGAAAAAAAAAAAAATATATTTAATTAGATTAAAACAGGAAGTCATTTTTTTTTAATATGAATAATTCATATTTAATATGAAATATTCATCTATAGAGCTAATAAGCAGGGGTGCCCTGCCCATCCCCCCAAGGCCCATGGCGCAAATTACCCCCAAAACTACCCGTCTCTTTGAAATATTTAAAAAATCCCCCCAAATGGATTCATGGATTCATTCAATCCATGATAATTACCCCTAAATTGGTCCCCCCCCCCTAAAAGTTTTAATGGCGTAGGTTGCGCCACTAAACCCCCCTTTGGGCACCCCTGTAATAAGCACTAATAATTCCTTATGTTTGCTTTCGTTTGCCTTTGAAAGACATGATGAAATATAAAGGTAATAAGTCCTTCAAAGACGTCCTGGTCTCGAAGTTGCGCGTGCCACGTTGCCGAAACATATATGGTAAAAATAGTTCAAATCACGGGTTTGACTCCAATTTATTTACAATAAAGCATCCCATCATTGACATTTCGTCAATAATATTAAATCTTATATTTCTAAATGATTCCTGTATTTTTTTGGCCACTTCATTATCCAGATTTACAAAATTTCTATCAGGAGGTATTTTTAACACTGAGTATATGGTTGATCCCCATATATTAACTGAAGCCACCCCTGTAGATGCCATTATGAATCAGAACCAACCTCAGATGTCAGTAAATTTGTCATTGTTTTAATGACAGTACTTTTACCACATCTGGCTTTGCCTTGCTCTTTAATTCGACGTGGAATTTCGTCTCTCAAACTGTTAATATGGTTAATTTGATTCTTTAAATTAAACAATCTATCACTTTTTGCTGCTGATTAGAAAGAGCAAAGGTAAGCATGTCAGGTGCAGATTCAGACATCTCGCATTCACTTTCTTCATACTCAGGCAGAATTCTAACAACGGTGGGTTTTTGCCTATTTACCCACCGATCAACCCGACGATAATATCTATAGTAGAATTGAATATACAAAGAAAGTTTCTTTATTTTGAGGTCGCGATAGATAAGTTTCAAGTTCACTCCCGGGACATTGGTATGTTTTCATTTTCAGGAATAGGTATCCACTGGTTATCCTCTACATTAACTATATATTTAGCAATATACTTTGAACAGCTTTAATTGCTGGAGCATCATCGTCGACTCTATTCAGGACAAATTTATTTAGATCAATTAAAATGTTTGAACGAGGTTCTGACTTACTTACATATTTTGCAAAATTCAATGTTATAAATGTTTTGATAAAATAGGTTGAAAAACTGTGTTGGTCGCCAGTTCTCTAAAACAAATTTTATTGTGCGCATTTAAGAAGGGGTCATTCCGGGTGGTAAATAATTTCCAATTGGTTCTTACATTATTTACTATAGTATTATCTTGCAGGTCATTCGGAAAATTAAAGCGACATACTTCTGAACGAGAGCCTTTTCTGTGAAAACAATGCTTACCGTGTTGTGAATGGCGCTGACAAGTGTTCATTATCTCTAAGTAACCGCCTTTTCTATCATCGCTAGAATATCTCTTTGTTCAAGGATCAATAGCTGGTAATGGTGTGGTGGTCATTGATTGCAATTAGGAATCTTTGAGGTAATAATTTGATCGAAAAATCTATATCTTATTCTATTTTGGTCTTTAGGGTATAAAAAACTCTTACATTATCTCATTTCGGCAATATTTCGCCTCCTTTGAGGCATCTTCAGGCCTAAAAGAAGATTTTTAAATTTTAATTTTTCATATCTAATATCTACACATTTACATCTCATATAACATGTTAATACTTTCTGACGATTTAACATTAAATAATAAATACATAAAAAAAACAATTCACTCACCTTTAACAATTCCTCTTAAAAAACATAACTTTATTTAAGAGAAAAAAAAAAACATATTTTTTTAAGAGGAATTGTTAAAGGTGAGTGAATTGTTATTTTTTGTATATTCATTATGTAATGTTAAATCGTCAGAATGTATGTTAACATGTTATATGAGATTAAAATGTGTAGATATGAAAAATTAAAATTTAAAAATCTTCTTTTAGGCCTGAAGATGCCTCAAAGGAGGCGAAATATTGCCGAAATGAGATAATGTAAGAGTTTTTTATACCCTTTAGACCAAAATAGAATAAGCAAAGCATATTAAAAAAGCGAGGGGTAATATACTACGAATATGACTAATAATATCGTCCAATTGAGCCTCATTAGCGCGATTTAAATTTTTAACTGATGGATCCCCCTCTAATCACAAAAGACCGTGAATGTGGGGGCTACCTCTATATTGAAATTGCATTCCATACCAGTTATCAACAACTTTAAAATGAGGGCACATTATTTGTTTTATAAAATAACCTGCCCGTTTTGCAATAAAATTAGGAACTACCAAGAGGTTATTATAGAGTAAATTGGATTTCTGGTTTTTCGTTAACTCCTCGCTGTCGCAGGTGCCAATAAGCGATAGAGGACGGGCCAGGGCCAGTATAGATCGGTAGCACTCAAGGTAAAAAACAATGTTGGAGTCAATGGCTCACACGAGGAGGGGGGGGGGGGGGGGGGAGGGTCCTGTCCCTCTCACATTATTACATAACTTGGACCAAAACTCATGAAAAAACTAACAAATAATAGTTTGAAAAAATTCCTGAACATTCTTCGACCAAAAGTAAAGATACCACTTTTAGGAAATTTCGAAAAAAATATTATTTTATTTTTTATTGACAAAATACGCTTTTTTATAATTATGGTCTTTTCGATGTATTTATATGGTTGTAGTCCGGTTACTTTATCGGAAGATTGTTTATGTGTTTTGAGAATATCAGACCCATAGGATATAGTTCAAAGTAAGCTTTTTAGCATTTTAAAAAACACCATCAATAGGGTACTACTTAAACAATACAGCGTGGCCTACGGACCCTCGCTGTGTGCTAACTAGCACTCACTTGACCTGATTATTACATTTGAAGTTAAAGTTTACGCAAGCGTTACGCGCGAACTCTTGGCATCTCATGCTCTGGAGCATTAGTATATATAAGGAACACGTATACCAAATGTCAACAAAATCAGTAAACTTTTAGTTATGTTATCGTTGGGCACGTAAATGTTACTGACAGACAGACAGTATGTCTTAAACAGTATGTCAGTATATTATCTTAAATGTAAGAAGCTTACTAACGCTCTTTCAATAAAAACTTTAAAATAACAGTTTAGTAAAATATGAAGTAAATGTGTAAACAAATGAACCAGATTAAAAGTGTGCGAATGTAATGTGTATTACATTCTACGTTGCTGTACATACGGTTTAATATTTTTCAATTAATTTTAAATCATTTTGTTGAGTTAAAAAAGAAGAATATTGTAAAAAATATTTATATCAAATGATACCATTAGTCAATTTTATTTATTTATCTATTATATTTATTTATCTATTTTTATATCTTAGTTTTTTTTTTTTTTAATTCAAATGAGTTTTTACAATAGTTCCTACATTCAATGAAATATGCTCCGTGTCTGTCTGTCTGTGTGTGTGTCTGAAACGTGTGACGATAACTTGAGTAAAAGTTGACAGAATTTGGTACACATGTTCATTTTACCAATGCTCAGGACTAGTTCGTTGGACATCGTTGTCAGCCCAAGCGTTCGCGCGCAACGCTAGCGTAAACGTGCGCTTCAAAATTAAAATTGGAATTTTAGGACGGGAAAATTATTTTAACTTTATCTATTCAATGAGACGAACATTTTCTCAAATAACATTTTGTAGTAAAACTAACAGTGACACTGCTATGAATTAATAAAGATCGTTAAAACTATTAATGTGGGCCTAAACATTTAACGTATAAGTAGAGAAAACAACCTTTTTACCGATATCTTACGTTCTAACGTAACGATTTTAATAAAACTTTACACTCATCGTCTAAAGTACAATTAAAGTAGGCATGTAAAATTTCAACATGATACAAGCAGAAGTTTTTGCGTAGTGAAGTCATACATTTACAGGGCCGGCTCAAGGCAAAATCTTTACCCGGGCAAGGACCTATTGGGCCGCCCTATCAGGGTGAGTGGGGGTATACTAGGCCCCCCAAGAACTAAGGCGGGACCTCCCCTGGAAATTTTCGGAAAATTATTTGTAAAATTGTGGTTTTTGAGGAGTTTTAGGGGTTGTTTTAATTTATTTATTTGTTGATGTTAATTATAATTAACAACATCACAGATATATAATTATATATCTGTGATGAGTATACTATACCTCTATCTATATCGTTTCCCTTACCGACGCCACTGTAATATATTTTGCTTCCGAGCTTACCAAAGGTAACAAGGCTATGTGAACGTTTCGAAGAACCAAAACATTTTATGTCTCATAATTCAAAAATAACACGACAGCAATCCGTTTCAGATATTAGGGATCATTTTTGGCCCAGTGTCTGTCCGTCGGTCTGTCCTCAATTTTTGCGAACCAGCACATCTTAAAAATTACTCGTTCGCAATGAAATTTGGATGGTAGGTCGTAATTAGCTCAATGGTCCCATTTAAGTTTCAAAGTTTTAATTTTTTGGGCTTATTAGTTGCTCTTCCACAAGCACACAAGCATACATTTATTTACACTTATGTCTTCAAAAGTACTTATCTGGTTTTCATGAAATTCGGATGGTATGTCGAATGTAGCCCACAGATGGGTCCATATTATTTTAAACCGTCTGCGATCTTCAAAATTTGCTGAATTGATACTTTTATTCATGTAAAAAATCAAAACAATTTTAACAGATTTCAAATGAAAGGAGGGAAACAATTAAATAAATTAGAAATAATGGTTGGTAAAAGCATAACATCATTTAAGGACGTTGTAGATTGCGAGGAAACTATGTGCCACACTATTTGGCAGATATGCGATTTTCTTTACGGGAAGGGTTTTTAATAGCTATCAACACTTACTTAAACTTTGGGTTTACTGTTTATAGTCAAAAGAGTAAAGAGTATATTCTGAAATTTTATTGAAATGAAGAGTCAGAATCTTACCTGTTAGTTTTTTTTACTTTCTCATGTAAAGAGAAAGTATTGTAATGGCGCGAAAATTCGATTTTCAGATTTTGATGGATTTAAACGTTTTAAGGTCCACTGAGTCCAAAAAAGCGGGTTTTAAAAAATGTCTGTCTGTCTGTCGTCTGTCCAGATGCCTGGAGCTTAAACTACTGGGCCGATTTTGACGAAATTTGGTATACATGTTCAGAAAAATCATACCCCGAGACGAATTCGAGAAATTAATTATAGCGCCAAGTTTGGGGGCGCTACCCCCAAAAACTCCGAAAAAAACGTGAAAACAAATTATTTCTCGAAAACGGTTCCGACGATTTTCCCAGGAAAAATCTTCTTCCGGAGAAAATAGCTTAAAACACGGACGAAGAGAGCCTCGGGTTCGATTCCCCGCCCTGGAGAAGTTATTTTTATGGTACATTTTGATATAATTTTCAATAATAATTAAACGTACTTACGAAAACTAATAAATGGAAAACATTGGCTAAGTAATTATGAACTCGTATATGAAAAAGTTTGTCTGAGTTGTCTCGGACTTATTACTATAATATTTTGACTAACTATCCGAGACTAACGGTCCGAGACAACTCAGACAAACTTTTTCATATACGAGTTCATAATTACTTAGCCAACGTTTTCCATTTATTAGTTTTCGTAATTATGTTTAATTATTATTCAAAATTTACCATAAAAATAACTTCTCCAGGGCAGGGAATCGAACCCGGGGCCCTCTTCGTCCGTGTTTTAAGCTATTTTCTCCGGAAGTAGATTTTTCCCAGGAAAACGGCTTATATCGTTAGATTCGTATTTAAATTGACTACATTTTAGAATTTTTTGTATGTTAACAAACTGATTTGGGTGGGTACTTACCAATATTTAACTTTGGTATTAAGCGGTATTATTGCCCATAATTTTTTTTTTTTTTTTTTAATTTTAAAACATTAAATAGGTATTCATAAAAAGGTAATGGTATAAAGATAATTATAATATTTCAACGCATAGCATATAATAAGAATTTGCATGCACTCTGTTAGTGCGCAAAGGCAACCGCAAAAATCTATTTTTATTGGGGAAAGAAGAATAATCAGGAAGTGACCAATTAACTTAAGATTCAAGTGTTTACATATTTACAAAAACAAATTTATTCAAGGCACTAGTGATAGGGAATCTTCAGGAAATATAATCAATATTAATAAAATAAAACAAAATTAGATTGGGCGCAGGGCAATATATGATGGCAAGTTGCACGCAGTTTCTTTTTTAATGGCTACTTTTTGTTAATTTGTTTTACCTTTTCCTTACCTCCCCCACTTGGCGCGGAGACCGGCGGCGCCCCGGGCAAGTGCCCGGGTTGCCCGGCCCTGTACATTTATTATAATAATTGTTTAAAAGCTATGCTGCGCGGGATTGAGATTTTAGAAGTGTAGGTTTATCTGGGAAGTATTTGTACCAAGTACTCAAGTACCAGTAAGTGTGATATTCATCATGATTATTAATTTCTTAATATAAATATTCAGTATTTTATTACAATACGCTCGCTTCAATGATAGAACCACGCGATGCCTAGTATGGGTTATTCTGTTTTGGATGGTTCAATCTTAAAATTTACGGGTATATCCTAAATGGTAAACATAATTTTTTTAAAGAAAAATGAGACGAATCAGCATTATTGGTTGAAATTGTAGGACCAATACAGTTACAGTACATCGACAAAGCTATGCCAATATGTAAAATATTGTCAACAAAAACATCGCAAATTAAACCATAATTTGCAAAAGTAACCATTTTGATTTTGTTTAGTACTTTAGATTAGTAGAATGTACTAAAGCAAAGGTCAAACCTTTTATTTCAAAAAGTTGTAAAACCTCTATTGGCCGGGGTTAGATTTTTTTTTATGTAGTTTTGATTCAATGGTTATTTTGTTTTATAAAAAACCACCGACACTTTGAGTTGAAAATTCATTATAACTTAAAATCATTAAAAAAAAACAAGAAAAAAAAACTGATTAAAAAAATGCAAGGTTAGCGCTATTTACATTTATTCTTTATAAACCACATAAAACAATACACTCTTTCTTTATATATATATATATATATATATATATATATATATATATATATATATATATATATATATATATATATATATATATATATATATATATATATATATATATATATATATATATATATATATATATTCATGTTTTAGTAATAAATGTAAAATTACAAAACTTGTCAGAACTTCACCTTGAATTGTCCCTTAATGTCGACCTTTTCCCATCCTGTGTTTGTTACTTTGTTGCTTTTGTGAGTGTAGTTGTATTCAGTTTTTTTTTTATTTTGTGAGATAAAGAAGGTAATAAAAAGGTTATCGGTTTTGTTTACTAACAGTTAGTTTTTGTTTCACTTGAAAGGTTTTATAATATGAAATTTAATTATTATTTCATATTATTATTACTATTATTAATTTAGTTCATTAGTAGTTATTACCTGCTATAGTTAGCCTTGATTGTATTTTTTAATTAATTTATAATTCAGGATTAATTATTTTAGAAATCCAGTTTAAGGTTTCTTTTTTTTTTGGTAAAATGTTGGGAGTTTCTAGTTCAATGCAGGTTTTTTTATGTTTTATTTTATAAGTAAAATTCTTCAATACTGTCTCCTTTTACCTCTTTTGCCAATAATTTATATACAATAGTCTGCTGAAACCGGTGCCAAGCCTGATTAAGAAAGAGATATCGTCCTTAGTCTTTGAAACTGGTCTGACTGCTTATAATTAGAACCGGTAACTCTTCTATCAAGCTAGAAATTATTTCCCAAAATCATGAAATTTGAATATTAATAGTAATCAAAAGGGAATATACCTGACTTCTTATAAGACAACGACCTGAAGTGGAAAAAGGACACTTAAATTTGGCACATGGAATTTAAGAAGACATTCAGGGAAATAAATGTTATGAAGTGAAATTGAAATAAATAAGAATCCACTCACTAAAACCACAAATAAAGGAACAGGAAGGATAAATGCTATTTTATTCTGGTGTTACATACATTATTATTCTTGATTGATGCTTTAGGTGTAAAATAAATACGATCAAAACTTTTTGGTTTTCATATTTGTACGTTGAGTCAACGTAAATATATGAAAACCAACAAGTTTTGATTGTATTTATTGTACACCTAAAGCATCCAGCAGAGAAGTCAAAATGGTGCTAGAAAGTTCCGTTCTATAACTCAACCCCAGGCAATTCTACTCTCGGACATATATCACGCTTTTTCAATTAACAACTCCATGCTCGTGTTGTTTGTCGATATCACCGGCGCTTACGATAATGTTAACCTGCAAATTTTATTCAAATGGCTCATCTCACTGGGACTTCCTCCTCAATTGACTCGAATCATAATGAAATTAGTGACAGGCCGCAAAATTACGCTAATCATTAACGGAGAAAACATAGGATCAAGAACCACTTCACTTGGCCTGGGTCAGGGTAGTATAATTTCGCCCCTGCTATTTGACGCATTTATATCTGACCTCCCTTCCTATTTCACCGACGAGGTTAAAATATTGGAGTTCATGGATGATTTTTATATTGCTGTAACAGATAGATCCGTTGAAGGTGCAATCGAAACTCTTGACACTGCGGCTGTCTCCCTATCTAAGTGGGCCAAAGAAAAAGGGTTTTCCATATCTACATCGAAAGTCGTATATACTTTCACTCGTAAAAGAAGGGTCCCATTGGGTGACAAAATCAACTTAGCAGGAACAGACTTCCCAGTGGTCAGAGAAGTTAAGTTTTTAGGCTTGTATCTAAATACTAAACTAACCTGGAATAAGCATATTGAGTTACTTAAAGGCAAGACTGAAAAATATTTAAATATTCTGAAGGCGGTATGTCGGGCTCAGTGGGGCGCCGACATTAACACATGTCTTTTATTTTACCGAGCTAGAATCAGGTCTACCCTGGACTTCGGTTGCATTTTCTATGGTCAATCTCTAGATAGCAAACTAAAGCAGTTACAAACTATCCAGAATTCAGCTTTGCGCAAATGTCTGGGTCTGCTCCCTTCAACTCCACTCCCCATGATCTACGCCGAATCCGGAGAAGCTCCTCTACATATAAGAAGACAGATGCTCGCTGAGAGATTTGTAATTAAAAATTCATCAATTAACCCGGCCACTGCCAATATATCAAAACTACATCAGTCCGTTCTCATTACAAAATATTGGCAAAAGAAAAAGTCTCCGCTAATAGCAGATAGTTTTATTAACACAGTACCTTATCGCCACAATATTTATACATATTCAAACTCACCTTTTTCACTACTAAAATACGACGCTCTTATTACCCCTAAACTCACTTATAAACTACACGACTACTCTAAATACCCAGCGGCTATCAGAAACTCAATGTTTTGGGACGACGAGCAGCACCGATGGCCAGACCATTTTTACATCTTTACCGACGGCTCTAAAACTTCCGACAATGTTGGGTGTGCTTTCTTCGATCAATCCACTAACGTCAGCAAAGGTCTATAGCTAAACAAATATTTTTCAAGTTATTCAGCTGAGTTTGCTGCAATAGTCGAAGCTTTGAAACATATTAAAGTCACGGACCATAGCCTATTTGTTATTTTCACGGACAGTTTTAGCACAGTTATGGCTTTAAATAATAAAACATCGGGCATCCTAAAAAATTACCTGTTGAGTAAAATTGTGCGTCTTAACCACTACCTACTATCGTTAAGTAAAAAAGTAGTGTTTGTTTGGCTGAAAGGACACGCCGGCATCGCTCCAAACGAAACGGTGGATCAAATCGCGAAGGAAAGCAGTATCGATCACGAATTAGCCATCGAATTTGGCATGTCATATAAAGTGATGCATAGTGATGTATATAGTTATATAAAAACTTCAGCGCATCAACAATGGCAAACCTGGTTTTCAAACGGCAACAGTGGTTCTTTTTATAAATCAATCCAGCATAAAACACAGTTTCGGCCTTGGTTCAAAGACATTAATGGCAACAGAGGTATGGTCGTTGCTATTTCGAGACTGCGTGCTGATCACGGTATCTGCAATTTTTATTTGCATAGGTTTGGGTTGGCGAACTCTCCTATGTGCCCTCTTTGTAATGTCCACGAAACTCTGACTCACATTATATTCAAATGTAATAAACATAGCCCAGAAAGAGACGTGATGTTCGAAAATATTCTAAATGCAATATCGAAAGACCATTCAACTACAATAGTTTGTTATCAAGCAATAGTTATGATGTTTACAAACACATTTATGCCTTCATTAAAAGCTCTAAGATAAAAATATAGATAACTTCACACATTAATATAAAAGTTATTTAAATATAATCTCAGTAATTTTTATGGCTTTGTGGTCTTGGACCAGATGCCAAAAAAAAATTAAAAATAAAAAATACAGCAAGACTAATATATTTTATACAAATTAAAGAAGGTGTTTCATGTTAACAACATCATTGTAATTCAGGTGTTACATTCAATACCCAAGCTAAACGAAGTGGAACGTTATAAACGTTAATAATTAATTGCTAAGGACCTTGTACAGAATTTGAGAGACTGATATATTATGTTAATTTATTGAATATAGGCATTAAAGAGATACAGTGATTGCTGCATACAGATACAATGGACAATGAGTATGAGTTCTTATCCGTAAGGAATGCATATTTCAAACCTTAAAAAAGATAGTTGACAGAATTCTTTGCATGAAATCCGTAATATGGGAGACGAAAATGGAAAATTTCAAGATAAAAATAACTTTTATCTCCAGTAGGGGAAAAAAGTTATGATTTTGAATTAGTTTAGAGGGACTAAAACAGGTCTTTTCATCCCTGACTCAAAAAGTAGGGAGAAAAAGTAAAAGTAGGGCGAAAAAGTAAAGTAGGGCAAAAAAGTAAAGATTGCAACCCTCGGCTGCGCCTCGGGAATTAAAGAGTCTAAATCCCTCGGCTTCGCCTCGGGATTTAGGGACCATGGTTCCTTCGGCTTCGCCTAAACAACCAACTTTTTTTGCTCAGGGAATAATGGCTTACTTTACTCCCTAGGTGCATAAATAACTATTTATATACTACGTTTTTAAATTTTCTGTTAAATCGTATGTAATGTTGATAATATAATTGTTTTTGTTATATAAATACATAATGTTAGTGAAAAAAAAAAAAAAAATAGTTTATTTTTTACTTCATAAATGACTACCATCTAGAGAGCTGATCTTAAACCTATAAAAGGACAAATCTTTGTACAACGGATCTCCCCTACACCAAATCTAAACCGTGCCATCGATATATTTGAAATAATATAATCGATATATTTCCTGTTTTGCTGTCATTCAATGTTTATCTCTTATTTATAAAAATCACAAATTTGAAACCCGTCAAAATGAAGATTATAAATATGGGACATGGCAAAACAAATAAAATAACTTGCGGATTTTTTCCAAACTAACTTTCAATACAGCCAAATTTGCTGAAAACCAATTAAATTCTGCTGAAAGATGGCTAAAAGTATTAAAATAATGCATTTTCATAGTGTTCTGAGCTATGCTAAAAGTTTCAAATGTCTAGCTATTTTTGAAGTTAGTTAGGAATCGATTGCCAGATTTGTACCGGACAAACAAACAAACAAGAAAGCAAGCTAATAAAAACGTAGTAAAATTTGGGAAAAAAAAATTGACATGAATATTCAAACTATTATAGACGATATGGTGAGTCTATTAGAACAAACAATGGCAAACTTCTGTGGGTAAAAGTGAATGAGTTATTTATTAACACTCGCTTACCACATAAGGATATAAAACAAAACCAAAAATCAAATATCGATAAAATTATTTGCTCCAGTTTGCCTCGGTTATGCGAGGACCATGGAGTGGGTCAGATCGCCATTTAGTGATTATTGGAAGAATCGATGGATGAAACATGATAAACAGATGAAAGAGAACAACAGAATGAAAAACATTCAAAAAATAAATGCCTACGTATTGAAGAAAGAAGGGAAAAAATTAATAGAGTGAGCTAGTCGAAGAAAGTGCATCATTAAGAGGAAGAATTAAACTAGAATAATCTTGGAAAGCATAGAACGTTATTTTGAAAGTGCTAAAAGAGGTGTTTGGCAATGTAAAATGTGGTAGCTCTATAATAAAAGATACGATATTGGAACAATTAAACAAAACAAGAAATGGAAAAAAAACAGGTCAAGTGTGTGCTAGTCAGCACACAGCAAGGGTCCGTAGGCCACACGATATAGTGTTTAACTGTAAAGTGTATAAACAGTGTTTTCTTAAATGGCTAAAAGCTTACTTTGAACTATTCTAAGGGTCTGATATTCTCAAAACACACTCTGATAAAGTATTTTTTTTGCCACAACCATATAAATACATCGAAAAGACCATAATTATAAAAAAACGTATTTTGTCAAGAAAAAATAAAATAATATTTTTTCGAAATTTCCAAAAAGTGGTATCTTTACTTTTGGTCGAAGAATGTTCAGGAATTTTTTCAGATTTTTTGCACTTCACATAAGCGAGATAGAGGGGGGGGGGGGGGGGACACGTTTCACACCCACTTCAAACTTGCCTACGCTCGCCCTATCAAAGTTATAACCAAAGAATTATATATTTTTGTAATCAGCTCGACGTACCCTTTCATATGATACCCCTCACGGTGTCGAAAAAAAATAAAAATAATTTAACCCCTAAGTTTTTTTACCATAATTTTTTTAAGTCGCTATATTTTTAAAATAAGTGGGTCGGTACAAGACACATACATGCCAAATTTCAAAGTGATCGGACGAAAGGTGTAGCCGTGAGAGCACGCGAGAGGACGGACGGACAGACACACGCAGGAAAATATAAGGGTCCTTGGTTTTGCCTACGGACCCTAAAAAAGAAAAAGTCTATAAAATCACAAATAATATTAAGAGAATGGCTAAAGAAGCTAAAAGAAAGACTAGTTAGTCTGTAATGAGTAGGTACCTTTTGAGCTGGTGGATCTGTTGCAGGATTTGTTATCATTTTTTTCATAATTCATCAATAAACTCGAAAAAAGAATCAATTAAATGCAAATTAGGACAGGCACGATAACTGTTCAAATAGTTTTGACTAGATATTAAGAGACAATTCTAACTCTGACAAGTCAATAAACTAAAACACTTTGCCAAAACTAAATCTGAGTAGGGAATTCTAGTTTTAACAGATATTGGTACCGCTGGTAAGATAGATAATAATTCATCTGCTACCGATACCTTCATAATTATGTTAAATAATTCTTCATAAAAAAAATAGTTTATTAAAAATATAATATGAACATTTCCTTTTTCTCGTTCTTTTTTATTAATACATTTTTAATATAATTTATTATTATTGTTTTTAGGGTTTCGTAGATCCTCCTTAAAACCCTTATGACGAGGGTGATGTGTTTGTCTGTCCGCTCTTTGGTTCATACATCCCCAACCGTTTAACCCTTTTGCACCCGATTTTTCCCTGTTCATTGTAAACATTTCTTTTAGAGGGTCAATCCCTATTGACCACTAGATGATTCAGTAATTTTTTCAAATTTTTTTGACCACACGTTTACATATCTCAATGAAATGTTCATTTTAGTGGACATTCAGACTTAACTGTAAGATCCCAGATGTTCATGTAAAATTAATAAGCCCACTGCAGTGGACAGTTCAAACACTGTGATCACTATGATCATGATACTTTGATCAGTTATATTCCACATTAGCTTAAATGGCTGATATACCAGTTTACAATGATTATGATCAGTAAAATCACGGAATTTAAACTCACCCTAAGGTTCACAATTTCAATAAATAAAGCATTTATAAAAATCAAATAGTTAATAATTATAATATAAGACTAATTTGCAATAAAGCAAGTAAAATTTGAAATAATAAACATTTGAATTTTAATTGTAAGAATTGTGAAAACAATTTCAACCTTTCACAAGAGTAATAATTAGTAAATAATTTTTTAAAAATCAATTTCAATGATAATAGTAAAAGGAATATTTGGAATAAAACAATCTAATTTATCAAACTCACTTTCAAGTTCTTAATCATTACCTCCTTCTAAATTCATTACCTGATCTTGAACATAATACAAAACCAAATGTTATCATAATGTTCAAATGTCCAGTTTACTGTACCTACATCAAATTATGTGCTTGATTTAAACATTTTTTTGTGATTGAAAATCATTATTTAACAAGTTCTAACTTTTATCTTTACAAAACAATTACTGCCTAAAAGAAATATTAAAACTGTAAAACAAAAAATTGAAACACACACACACACACACACATATATATATATATATATATATATATATATATATATATATATATATATATATATATATATATTCCTCTGGACGCCATGTTGTTGGGACGAAAAACACTTGTCGAAATTATGTTTATCTAATAGTTACAATTATTTTTGTTAACACTGATCACTAAAGAAGGTATCAGGTTGGCCAAAAAAGAAAAATCTAAAGACAAATGACAAATGACTTAATGTAGATTAAAACTTGTCCTGAAAATTATTTTCAGTATAGTGGACGCCTGGAACAAACGGGTTAAGCTTAACTTTTGACCCATCCATAGGAAAAAATATACAGAAGTTAAAAATTTGCTATGTGCATGTGGAAATCGCAAATATTTTATTAGGTTACAAATATATATACCTATATGCTTTCTTATATATTGCATTCTTTATTGGTTTTATGAATTTAAATAAACCTAAAGGAATTTCCCCTCCAACCACTCTATAACGCATAGTCCTAAAATTTTGAAAGAATTCATGCAAATACCTTATTATGGGGTGATGCATTTGCCTTGTCGTTATAAAATTGTGACCCACCGG
Source organism: Gerris lacustris (assembly GCA_951217055.1). NCBI lineage: Eukaryota > Metazoa > Arthropoda > Insecta > Hemiptera > Gerridae > Gerris > Gerris lacustris. Next base: position 42,440,314 of record OX578276.1, read on the forward strand.
GAGTTTTAATGACTTTTTTATTTTAAAACTGTTCAGATAATTGACGTTCAGATTGTTTGACAAAATCAACCCTCTACCGATTAGTAAATGTATTAAAGATACTACTTAATTAATAATTTGTTAAATAACAAAAATGAAATAATAATTAGATAAATCACACAAAAAACGAAAACCTGCAATTTATATCTATACCAAAAAATTAAAACCAAATGTTTAACCTGTAGTTTATTATTATTAAATATATAATAAGTATCTTTAAATGCTGTAAAAAGATTCTAATTATAAAAATGGTTATTATATGTTGGTACCTTGTTGTAAACAGTGGAAATCTTGAAGGTACTAATTAAAATGGTTCGTGGTGTTCCGACCGTGAGCTATATACTCGCACAACTAAATGTTTATTTAGCTAACTTGCTAGTGGCTTTAGGTTAAGGACACAAAGCGTACCTCTTGACTGCTTGAACAATCTCACTACAAGAACAATCTGTCTACTGTATACGAACCTTTCCCTCCCTCGTACCCCCTACCACATGTCATACGATGTTATTGTTTACAATTTTTAATTTAAATTTAGACAGTATTTTCCTAATTAAATTTGTTTCGTCATTTATAGTTTTTTTTTTATAAGATTTAACATTTTCTTTTTTAAGGTAGATCACATCCACGGTCTTGGTCCGGTCTGGGCCCGGTCCAATCACGATCAGGTCTCAGTCTAACCCATTCCCACAGTCCTGAAAAACACCAGTCAAACGAAGGTTCTCCTCTCGTCAACATGCCGCTATAAATATTTATTATCTTTTCTTTATTGTTATCGCTATAAAAAGGGTCAGAAAATAATAGAGTATAACCCTTTGAATACGGATATATTCGATTAATTTTTGTCATCCTTTTCGATACAAAATAGTTTGCCACTTAGTATGGCTCATAGCTTCCTCGCGTACTTTAACTTACTTAAAATAACGGTATGATCTTACAAACCATTATTATAAAAGCCATTGTTGTAATTTTAATTTTTTTTTTTCTCCTTTTATTTTAAATCTATATAAATTGTTTTGAATTATTACATGAATAAAAGTATCAATTTAGCTAAATTTAAAGAGCGCAGACGGTTGAAAATAACAAGGGACCATCTGTGGGCTATGTTCGACATACCATCCAAATTTCTTTAAAATCAGTTGAGCCCTTTTGAAGTTTTAGGTGTAAATCAATATATGTTTGTGAGCATGTGGATGTGGGTGTCGCTACAAGGACTTTACCTTTTAGAGAGATATATTTATTTTATTTACAAAGATCTGACAATCACTTTATTCTTTTCGGCTTCTTGAAAGCGACTCCCGTTTCTTCCTTTTTTCGGTTTTCATCATAAAATAAATCGGTTTCTCCACAAAAAAACTAATAAAACAAAATATAATATATCAATACATCCGGCACCTACGGTTCCAAACAGTGGGAGACAAAAAATGAGCGTACAAGGTTGACTCTTAAATGAGGCCAATATTGGTTAATATATGTTGGTACCTTGTTGTAAACAGTCGAAATCTTGAAGGTACAATGAATAGTGATAGTGGTGTTCCGACCGTGAGCTATATACTCGCACAACTAATGCTTACCTGCTTACCTGCAGATGATTTAGTGCTTCTCTGTTCATCTAATAATTTCAAACTTACATCTAGCCTTATTGAAAGTGATTTAAATAAACTGAAAATGTGGCTTGATAAACATGAATTGACCATGAATAGCAAAAAAACATGTGCCATGTCTTTTACTCTTAATAGATCTACTATACCAGTACTGACACCAATAAGAATACACCATAACAACTGTGAAATTACAAATTGTCAGTGTTCTACAATTGAAATGGTCACCTCAGTCAAATATTTTGGAATACTCATAGGCAATCGCATAAACTGAAAAGAACATACAAAAAATCTAAACAAAAAACTAAGAACATTAATCTATGTATTTTCAAAACTAAACCCCCTATTAAATGTGCAACAGCTAAGAGTGTTGTATTATGGAGTTGTTGACTCCATTATACAATGCGGCCTTCTTTCGTGGGGAGCAGCTACTGATACCCTCAAAGAATCTGTTTTTATCAAACAAAAAGCCATAGTAAAAATAATACTCAATAAAAAACGAACTGAACACTCGGCCCCTCTTTTTAAACAGCTTTCCATTATGACAATTTATCAATTATATGATATGACTATAAATGCCTAATCCAACTTAGCTCTGGTAAACACAATCTAAAAACAATTTGTCACGAAATTCCAACACGAATATCTGAAAAAGGCCATTACATCATTCCTAATTATAAAACTTCTACAGCTCAGAGACACTGGACATATAGAGCCATTCAATTGTATAATAACATACCAGTAAATATTATAAACAAATTTAAACATAAAACTTAAAAAAAAAAACATAAAAAACATTTTAAATATTTAAAAAATAAACTCCTGCATTACTCAACATATAATCATTAACAAACAAAACAAATATTAATTAACACAACCATTTAAAGGTATCAATTAAATCAATTAATTTTTTTTTCTTTTTTATAATTTTTATTTTATTTCATTTATTATTATTTTTTTGTCCCCCTCTAAAATTAAGTAATTTAGTATTAATGGTTAAATTTTATTAGTTATATTTAATTCACTTATTCTTTTACTCATTATTCATTTGTATAATTTAATATTTTATAATTTAATAGAAAAAAAAAAAAACCTTATGTAATACTAGCCAAAGTAAATTTTTAGTAAACTCTCTCCTGACAACACAGAACTCTAGTTCTATTGGTGAAGAGATAACCTTGTTCAGGTTTCTGGAAAGTCACATTATAATTAGTATATATTATATTATATTGTATTGTATATTATATATTATCAATAAAGGAATTTAATAATAATAAAAAAAAAAAAAAATTACCTAGCTAACTTCCTAGTGGCATGAGGTTAACCTTCGGGCGGGCGCGTGATATAGGTTAGCAGCAGCGGGCGCGTGGCGGCATTTACACCGCTTTTGTTTCCTTCCATATTTAATGCTTGTAGGTCCTTGTTATTGTGGAAATTAGTTTCCTCAATAGGTAATTATAATAAACATTCATTTCGAATTAATAAAAAATTATTGAACACTTCTTTTTAAAAAAACAAATTACACTTACGCATGTAGGAAACATTTTTTCAGGATTGTCATAAAAAAATACAAACGCAACTTCTAACACTTTCTCTCCTATCCTGGTATTGTAATAAATATGTATATGTAATTTGAAAATGTAACTCTTTTAAAATGATCAAATTCTTTTGCATAAGAATACAGTAAACAACAAAAATATCTCTAATATTTACACCGTACTAACGTGTGTACTATAGAGCTTGTCGATGTTCAAACTAAAGTGAGGGCGGCCCGATCGATTTCATAACAATCGATTGAGTAGTTTTTAAAATATATATTATATACTCAACAAAATTTTAAGTTTCTAGGATTGTTAGAAGTGACTTAGAATTATGATGAGTGAGTGAGTCAGTCAGTGACGAAATAACAAAACTTTAGGCTCATATATCTTTGGCCCATATATCTACTATGGGTAGAGGTGTGAAATTTTTATTTCTGGTTCGTTTATCATGAACTTTAAATTAAAATATATTTTATACATCTAAGTATCTTCAATAGGATGATAGAGGGGGGACCAAATTGCTGTGAGTGGAATTCCAGTAAAGGATGGTACCGGCTGTGCTCGACTTGGCGGGGACACTGCCGTGCCCCCAGATGAAGTATCCACTCACGCATATAAGGGAAATTTTGTTGAAGAGAGGATTATACCGGTGAAGGAAACCAATTGCGGGATAGCTACAAATAAACAAAATTGATGGACATACACTTATTGATGAAAACATCTCTACAAAATGTTGTATTTTTGTTACTAATTAAGCGCTATTAGAACACTTAAAAAGAATACAAAACATCGCTATCTTAAATTATTGAAAGAAAAATGAAGTAGGTATAATACGAGAACAAAATCGATTTGTTGATAGCTGCGAGGAAACGTGTCCAAGAAATCTGCTCAGGTGTTTTGGCGTTAAAGTACGTAATGCTTCAATATACTAAAAGAGAGTTTATATTCCTTTCAGGGAGCCAGGGTGGCCGAGGTCGTAAAGACACCGCTCAGCTATCACTGAGTCGAGGCAACTCGAGGTCGTGGGTTGGATCCCGGGCCGTGATACACTGAATGCATCTATGAATCGCGGACGGAGCAGGGCGAGGGGCACTCCCTGAGGGGTCCTCTTCCCCCACACTTTGAAGCACGCTCATATAGCTTACTAATGACAACATCATACTCGCTTCGGCGGTACAATGTACAAATGTATGATGTGTGAAGTAGCTGGAACTCTCCACCACGGGGAAGTAAAATGGGTCCACTGTAGGCCTGATTGCGAGGTTCGAACAAGTGGTTCGTCCTACCCGTCTAGTAGGAAGTACTAGGTAACTACTACTACTACTACTTATATTCCTTTCAAGTGTACGTATTCAAGTCAAGTGTACCTTGGGATAAAGGAACAGAAGTTTGATAAACTTCTGTATTTAATTAAATATATCCCTTTGTCTTAATAGTTAATTAGTCTGAGGAATATTATCACATAAATATCACATGTGTGATATTTCTTTGTCCCAAAGTACATTGGACTAAATATCCCTTTGTCTTAATAACTGATTAGACCAAGGAATATTATCATTTATACCACAGAAGTGCGATATTCCTTCGTAATAAGAAGCATTACGTATACCTTATTCCTGTGGAATAAGAAGCATTATGTACTTTGGCGCGTTTTTCTTAAAAAAAAAAGCGTACGATTTCTTAGAAAATGTTTCTTCTCCACTATCAATATATCGGTATATCGACTTAGTCATCGAATTACCTACTTAATAATTATCCTTCGGTATTGAAGATGGCAATGTTTTGTTTTCTTTTTACGTGTTCAAATAGCTCTTAATTTGTAACAAAAATACATTTTAATGTGATTTTTCGAGATTCGTTTTTAAAATATAAAATGGAATCATTATAAAAAACAAAACAAAAAGAATCTAATCCTAATCGAAATCGTAGCAAAAAAAAATTAAGTGGGTCAGATACGACTTATTTACCGTTGCTACAATGTATAACCAGATCGCAGTCTTGACATTTAATTTTTTAAATTACATAAGATTTACTTTCTTTTCAGTTTTATCATTTAACACTTGTATTTTATTTTATTTATTGGCTTTAAACCGAATTAAAGATTTTCTCAATCAAACTAGTCAAAAGTTTCTTGTATGTTTTCAGACAATCCTTTGTAATATTTAATGTTTTCTATTTGGTCTTTTGTGGTGTTATTAGTTAATGCTGTGGACCAAATTTTATTTATTAATTTTATCGGGTCACTACAAGACAGTTTCAGACATCACGGAACAATTATGGTCCCGTGTGTCTGTCTGTAGTTTGCAAACCAAACAACCCGTGGTCCGTGTGTCTGTGTTTTTGCAAATCAAAATATCTTAAAAATATCTCGTCCGATTTTAATAGAATTTGGAGGGCAGCTCATAATTAGCTTGCTGTTGGTCCCATATTAAGTGTCAACCTTCTGCAACCATTTTTGTTTCTCTTCCACATGCTCACCAACATACATGTCAATATGCTCTCTCTGTTTCAGGCCCTCTTTGTGATTAGATATCAATTATAGTTTTGTAACAAGTAACCACCAACAGACAGACACGAAGGCAATAATGTTCCCTGGTGTCTGAAACGGATTTCTGTCTTTGAATTTTTAAAATCAGAGACATAAAAAATGTCTGGTCCTCATAACGATCACATAGCTCCCGCTGCCATCGATAAGCTCGGAAGTAATACGAGAAAAAAAATTAAACAAATTGGAGAATAGTGGGTTTTGAAAGTATAATATCAATGAATTACGTGATAGGATGCGAGTAAGCTATGTACCACACTAATTGATTGGCAGACTATTTTTCTAAGGGTTTTAGAATTATATTGGTAAGCGTTATAGTCCTTGGTCCCGCACATAAATTTTGAAATTTAACGTACTCCTCTGAAACTTAGTGAGTGGATTCATTTTGGCGTAACCTACAACTTCATTATTTTGAAAATGCTGAGAATTGGGGCGTTTTTGATGTGGCATGCGTCAAACATGTCGATTTAACCATGTACTATAGGAAATTTAGGTTTGGTATTGCTATCCAACTGCTCAGATCGTATCAGAATAAGAACTCGAGTTGGACCTTAGCTCATATAAATGATGCTTGAAAATGACTCAAAGCAGAGTCGAAATATAGAAAAAATTATGTAAAAGATTTTGTTTATATTATATCCCAAACGACCCACTAGAAGCAACTTCATTTTTATTTTGTTTATAAAAATTATTTAAAAAAATTAAAAGTTTATTCTATGTATCAATTATACATAATTAGGTCATCTATATATTTTGCTTTAAACTTTGGTTTTAATTACTATAATAATACAAATATGACATACCTGGTATTTTCCTCTCTCTTCCAATATCTTTCCAATCTGTTTTGCGAACGTTTGCATCCCTATAATCAAACGATTGATGGCTGAATAAACAATAATTCTCCCACACTTTTTCTATTAAATGCTCTTGCATTTATAATATATCGAAAATTGTAAGAAATAATTTTATTAGTTTGATTAAACAACCCATGACAAATTTCTCTTTGAGAAACGTTTTTTTTAACAGTTTTTTAAATGTTCGACCATAAAATGTACAAGTGGAGTGATTAAGGTGTGTAAGTTACCATAAGTTATGAATATGTTATATTTTTCAAAAGATTTTATTTTGTTAAAATTTCATTTTTAACTTTAATTAGTGTTTTGTTTCAAGTTAGCAGTTATGAAGCTGCAACAGTAGAAATTATTAGAAAAATGTTTAATAAAAGTTGATGTGGATAATTAAATGATTGTAAGCTTGATAATGGCCCAAGTGGGGTTGAAATATCGCGGCATGATATAAAAACTTAGTTTTTATTTATACCCTTAAGACCAAGAGCAAGTGGCAGACTGATTAAAATTACAGTAATAAAAGGGTAATTACTTCTTAAAATAAGCTAACGCCCATTAAAAATGTGTAATCTTCAAGGAGGTGACTTCAGTGTACCATTAACACAAATTCAGCCCGTTACAAGAAGGAAGTGTAATTCCACCTCAAGTTTCAACATGATAACTTTATGAATATTTATATCAATGAAGTTTATTGTTATTATGTTACTATGTTTAGTTCTTCTTCAGGCGCTGCTAGATGAAGTGAAGATCTCGCGGTAGACTCTGTCTTCTGCTTTTTGTTCCAGTCATCATCCAGCAGATAAAATTTAAGTTAACATCGACAGTCAGGAAACAAAGCACCTCCAACCTCCATCTAGTTTGAGCGTGAAGTAAAATTTTGGTTTATTTTGTCTTCTTTTCTAACTTTAGGCCCTTTGGGCGACTTAAGATCCAAATTATGATTTTTTAAAAATAGTTTTCCTTTGATTACCATTACCATAGAAAAACGTAACTTTTGAGCCCTATTAGAATTTGATACAGTAAAATTTATTTATTCGCCCCACCCTAATTAATGTGAATTCCCATATGCTGCATCAATTGTCATTGATAGGTGCATCCGCACCTCTCCATTATGCATTGACAAGAGCAAATTTAATTCCATTACTGATGCAGATTACTACCATAATAATATGCCAAGAGTAGTGGACAATATTTATCTTATATCTATTTTATTCTATATTTTCTTATAGAACTATTTAAATATTATTCTATAAAAGTAAGTGTGTGAAGCTGGATGTTCCTCCTACTCAGCCCGGGTCTGGTGCGTGCTGCTATCTAGTGGAGGAATTGTGAAGTACGGCTTGGATGCGACTGGAGCATCTATACCTTCACCCCTTCCGCTTCCAGACGTTGCCTAAGTCGGATCGTGTGCCGTACCACCGCTACCATTGTTAACCCGCTAAACCACCCGCTTTTATAACCCGCATAAATTACATAATTTTAATTTAATATAGTTATTATATGTGTATCACCAACTACCGGCAGTTTCCAGCTCTTCCCTGACACCCGACACACCGCTGCAGTATCAGGTTAGACCATTCTTACCCGCTTACTTATATCTTTTCTATCTTATTATATCTTGTATATCTATTTAGAAACATATATTATATATCCTTACAGTCCACCCCCTCTACGCCTAAATCTAAAGTTAACTGAAACCAGCAAAAGTGGATACCTTTCTTACCTCCTAAAATCTTAGGAAAAGAAGGTCCAAGTAGAAATACTTAATAGTGCCAATAAATGAGTATTCATGTCTACTATAGATCTATTGAGATAACTTTAGCAGGCTAAATGAATTCCTACTCAAAGCTCTATAGGAAGAAATGTATTTTTGCGTATAAAATAGTTAAATATCTCGTTTTTGCTTCATTTTTCCCGTTTATCCTTACCAAAATTCTGTGTAAAAATACTCCAGGTATACCCCTGAGTCACTCACACATGATGTGGTGGAGCTTGGAGAATATTTATCACTTTTTTCTCAACCCAATCTGGTCTATTTGCTGGTACATCAGGTAAGACTGTGATGAACTCTAAGATTTGTTGAAATATTGCCTCATCTAATGCTTTTAGTGATACATACCTCTCACCCAGAAGAGCTAAAGTAGTGGTCGTAATATCCGGTGCTTCCTGCTAACTGTTTTACTTTGGTTACGACTTTTCTAAGATTAGTCCTGCTTGCGCAATTTAAACTAAGGAAAGGTACACAACTTTTATCAAAATAAATATATTTGTTGTTAAATATCAGGTAAACATAGTAAAAGTACGAGATACCTTACCTCGTAAATACCTTCATAAGGTGAAAATAAAAATACATGATATCTTTGGAAAATATATTTAAACTAAAAACATATCGAAATATTATTACATTTAATAATTTATATCATAACAATTATATAAAGAGGTAAGTAAATTATTATTGGTCATTTTTAAAGATTGAATTTATGAGCATTTTTGAGTTGGAAAAAAATCAATTTACCATAAAAAAACGAAGCATACGTTTTTTTTATATCATATTTTAAAAGAAAAATCCCTAGTGTTCGTGGTGGATTCAGTTTCGTTCTAGAAATTGTTATGGCTTGTGTCGGCCTCTACATCTTTTCTCTCTGCCTCCTCTAAAAAAACTTTATAATTCTATTAAATTCTAAAAATACCTATATTGATTGATCAAGTTACAAGAATTAATAGCATGAAATTCAAGAAAAATTCACATTTATTCATTAAATGAAAACGAAATTGTAGTACAAGACAGTTTTTCACATGGTTATGACAAGTTTTTATTTTTAAAAATCCAACTTACATACTTTTCTTCCTCATATAATTTAAAGACATAAACTGGCTTTATAGTCTATACTCAATATTCCCTTTTTACGTTCCCATATTTATTTATTTCCATTTATTACAATGTCTTTACATTATTATTTTTTTTTGTTATTAATTACATTGGTCCTTACATTAAAGGTCAACAAAAAGCTGTAGACCCTTTCGGGAGTTCAAGTTACCTCTTAATTATTTTCTATAATATTATATAATATTTTATATAATATTTATTATATAATATTTTATTTAATATTTTCTATAATATTTTCTATTATTATAATATATTTATAATACTATATATATAAATTCAACATACATATGCTATATATGGTGTGTCTACATATTATATTGATTGATAACAGAATTATCACAAATAAAAGAAAATACATTAACATAAATAATCCCACTCATTAATACATACACACAAATATTTACTTCCATACATCATTTTTAGGGTTTCGTACATCCTTCTCGAAACCCTTAGGCAAAAGGTGATGTGTCTGTCTGTCCGTTGGTTCATATCTTCCGAACCGTTTAAGGAAAAAAGTTGAAATTTTAAAATAATGGCTCAAGTTTTTGACCCACACATAAGAATAATATAGAAAAGATAAAAATTTAACCATTTTATATATAGTAATATAAATATATGTTGTACCCTTTCTTATGAATATTTATAAACTCTTTGTGTCCATATTGGTAAATAAAAAATTCATTTAAAAGTTATTAGGTAATATTTCGTTCCTAAATTTGGAACATCTTCTATCCTAAAAAATTTATATTTCAACAATTATCTTTTCAATACAATCTTAAATACACAAAATAATTAGTTCAATAATCAGTGTGGATAGTATTCAAAATTAATAATTCAATAAAAAAAAAAAAAAAAATTACTATGTTAATGGTGACTTTAATATTTAAAAAAATAAAAATTAAAAGTATTTTAGAAATAAAATGAAAATAAATTTAGGTTTAAAATGTATCTTATTTATTACGTTATCTAGAATAGAGTTTACGTAAATCCCAATTAAATTGACAGACATACTTCCTCCCATTGGTACACCTTGTAAAACTCTGTATAAATCTTGATTAACTAAAAAGTAATTATTGTTGCAGCAAAATTTTATTATTTCTAAGTAACTATTTTTACATTTAATATTTGTATACGGTTCAATATTGCTCCAATATTTTTGTATAAGTTTATAATATATATTGCGGAATTCACAATAATGTGGTAAACTAAAATATTTTAATTTTCGAGTTGGGTATCGATTGAAAGATCTTAAAGAGTAGGTTACAAATATATATGCGCTTTTTTAAATTTTACATTCGTTATACTATTGGTTTTTTAGTTATATACCCTCAAACCTATACCTCAAACCGGTTTTTTAGTTATATACCCCCCCCCCCCCAACCTTCCTCTCTCCTAAAATTTTGAAAAAATTTATGCAAATACCTAATTATAGGCTAATGAAAATTTCTCTAAAAATGTTTATTTACTTTGTTGTATTACCGATAAAAAATCATTGTGACCCCCTGGGGATCGAACCGGAGACCATTTTTTTGTTGTTTTTTTGGGGGTCTTTCGCCTAAATTTCTTAATATTTTTTTTTCATGTAGAGCAGGATTGGGAAATAAAAAAATACTATTTCATAATATAATAACGTATATGCTAAATAATCTACGAGACCCTAAAAAGTACTTGGATGCAAGTACTTCCCTGTGATTTTTTTTTTAAATAAATTGATTAAGATGCAAGTTACTTACTAAATAACAATATTAACAATAAATAAATGATTTCAATAAACTAAGAAAATAACAACAAATATTTTATAAAATTAACAATATTAAAAAATATAAATAATTTGATTTTTATCTACATTCATTATGCCATACATTACAGAGAACACCTGTCTTTCTTTTCCACTCGATTATATCATCTACCACTCTTTGCCTGGTGACTCCCCCACAAGATCTTTTTATCTCTTCGTCCTATGCCAGTTCAGGTATACCTCTTTTCACTTTAACTTTTTCGCATACTATTCGATCACACATTTGATCCATCTTTCGTCTACACTTCGTGCTATATGTCCTGCCCATCTCCACTAACTTTTCGTTACTATCAGTGAAATATCCGCGAGCTTCGTTTCTTTCCTTACCCATTCATTTCAGTTAATTTGGTCTAATAGTTTTAGTGTCCATAGAGAAAAACGAGGATCGTTATACATTCCCGCGTTTGTCTATCTGTCTGTTTGTAACGTACCTGATATTCCAAAAAACCCAAAACAAAATTTTGAAACTTTGCAATTATGTTATGTGTAATATCCTAATAACAGGAACATTATATGGAAGCCCCAAAATATCATCTCTCAAAAACTAGGGATTGAAGTTTAAGGGCTTAAAATATTTTTAATAGTAAATGCGTCATGTGGGGTGTTAAATGAAAGAGGTGGACGTCCTGAGTACAATTATTTATTTGGTTTCGTCTTAGTACCAATGCTAAATCAAAAAATGTTTTTAAGGAATTTTTTATACGTCGTATGTTTCGTGAGAAAAAAAGCCCCTCTCACCACAAAAATCTCTAAAAATGGATTATCTTGGGAACAGATTGGTCTTAAACTCGTCGAAGTAGTTTGGACATTGCCTTTGGACAATAAAAATGCTCAAAATGGCGTTTGTTTCACGTAATTATAATATATAGTTAAAATTTATAGCAATAAAAAACTCTGATACGGCTCGGCCGATTGTGCTGTATAAAGTTTTCGTTGTATTTGCTACATTGCCTTTTGACCCTTTGTGAGTGCTGCCAGCATAAACTTTGCCAATTGTTTGACAATGTCATTTTTATAAGTTTAATTTGAATTAAATTTGCTAATAACATATGTAAGACTATTAAATATGACCACCCAAAATACACAGCTGAGGTAACCGATATAAACTGATGGATGAGTTATTCCAAAATCCTTTATGATTATGTTACTTAAACTTTTGACAACTGGTTGAGTGGGAAACAACCATTTAACAGAATAAAGAGTCCAGTGCAGTCCTTCTTCAGGCCATAAACACCCTTTAAAAAATAAACATTTCATTTTAGTTTTCTTTCATATAAAAAAAATAAAACAGTTAGCAGATATGCTATGGTTTGATGAAAAGGGCAACTTCTACATTTTAAAATGCTTAGGTGTGGATAATGTTTTACTCTTTTGTGGAATTCATTCACAAACTTTTGATGTTCAACACAAAGTCCTGCATTAGTCCAAATAATTGTTGAAAGAATGACTTCTTTATTTATTTTTATTTAAACAGAAAATAAAAAATAAAGCTTATAGTTAAGGAGATAGTATGTATAAAAGTAACTGACGAACATCAAGCTAGAATTTTGTGTACGATTTAATTTTTCGGTGCCCTCGAAAAATATGCTGGTAAAGTACATCCGACTTACATAGCTTGGCCATAACTTATTAAAGCGGTCTTGATTTCTTGATTTTTAGTCTGCTGACTAATTTTATACTCAGGGTATTTATCAAAATGGGTGGGATCTACACCAATCTGTTTTTATTACTATGTTTTTTGTACGATGTTTTCGCCGACCACATACTCTTGGATTGGAGGACACTAAAAAATTAACTCCTTCACAAAATTCTAGCTTAATGTTGCTCAGTCACTTTTATGTACGCTATCTCCTGGACTAATATTATTATACATACCTCCAAGAAAGGTTACACACAAAGCAACAACTACTGTTCCAGACGTCATTGGAACATTTGATGAAAATATTTTTGAAAAACATATTCCTGAAATGGAAGAAAATTAAAATAAACTTGTTGGTCTACTATAAAGAAATATTAATAAAAATGAATCAAGTAAAATGGGAATCAGTATGACTGAGACATTATTTGCTCTCACTCATTGTTGACTTTAAGTAGCTTTTATTACAGATCTTTTTTAATGATATACTGACCAATTAACGTATGATGAACTTATTAAAGTGGTTGAAATATTAACATAGTTCTGTATAAAAACATTTGCTATTGTATAGTTGGGCAACAGCAAATTTTATTTTTCGTTTATTAAACCATTCTTTTTTAGGTCCTTTCTCATGTGAACAATTTAAGTTAATATCTTATCCCTACAAAAATCATTTTATTTCTTTAGTGGTTTTACGTATAATAGTCAAGAAAATTCCACTACAAAAACCTGGAGCACCTGAAATACTTTGTGAAAATGCACCAAATAATTATTTGATATAAGGAAATAATGTTGATGAATTTTCTTGTTATATGTTCTTGATGACCCAGATTAAGAAAGAATAGAAAAAAACATCTGCAATTGCTGAGGCTGCACATAGCTGCCTTGCATCCTACCATTCGATAAATGAATACATGAATATGATATAAATTATGACGTAATACATTTCAAAACATAGATGTTTAAAGTGTGGCTATTTACCAACTTATAATTATAATTATTTATATATTTTTTTCATATTAAATTTGCACATAAGGTTGAAATATGGGGCTACTTTCCACAAACCATCCAAATATTATTTTACAATATATATTTTTTTAAATAGCTGTAATAAAAAATGAGCGCTCACGCAAGAGAAAGCAATGAGTACATAAAAATGTTGAAATTAATGTGCGCCTTTCTGTGTGTTAATTTAGATGTACTATCCACTATCCACGTTTCTAAAATATGGTAGTTTGTAAAAATGTCGTTGGACAGACCAACAAACAGCTTTGATAAAAAAAATTTCCTGATTAGCACCACATTCGAAGACATGAAAAATCGTTTTTCAAAATGCTTAATGTTCCCTAAGTTTGAATGCAATAAACTAGGTGCTCCCGTCCAAAAAATATAAAAATTTATTAATATATTCACGCACTGGAGCTCTCCGTCATCTAATTTTGATAAATGTTTTTGCTATTAAACGGCAGAATTTTAAGTAAAAGCTCTGATAAATGCATTTTCTTATAGGAGATGTATTATTAAGTTTTATTATTAAATTACCTATTGATATTCCAACTGATTCCACCAAGAATAGTCCCACAATTACCAATATTAAGCTTCCATTGAATGTGTAGTCAAATGGTACGTAAAATATAAATAATATTGATCCATTTTGAATAATCAGCATGAGATATTGTATCACTAAGGTTCCGGCAACTACTTCTAGAAAAGTTACTCCTGAAACAAGTAAAATTGATGTTTTATTAGTTTATTTGTTGATATTTTCAACATTTGACTGTTAAATTTGTTTTAATACTCTAAAGTAGTTCCAAACTCCTAACTTCCTTTCTTGATATCCTTAGAAATAATATGTTTTCGATAATATCCTTTACTTATTATACTCACATAAATATTTGATACTTTTTTTTATTTATTTTTTTTTTAGAGATATTGATGAAAATAAATCTAATTTTGTTGAAAATCAAAAACAAAAAGTATAATACCCCCATTAACTACAGTCTGTCCCAAACGAGAGTTAGTGCGTTGACAGCGCGGGAAATCGAGTGTCACACAGATTGGCCAACCTCTGAGGGAAAAAATAAAGCCACTACATTCACCTTCTTAAATGGTTATCCAAAGGGCAAATATCATTCACCCCATTTGCTAGTTTCTCCCAAGCTGTCGACGCACTAACTCTCGTTTGGGACAGACTGGCATCGCGTGCCTTTATTATTAGAGCGAGCTTAAAGCAATAAATATTTAATATTAAGAATTAATAGTTAATCATGATGGGTTTATAGTTTAAAAGGATGATTGGAGTAGGCGGTAGTGGGACTCTCCGGGAGGGACTCTTGCTTCACATGGAAGGTTCTATAGCGGGTTCCAAAGGTGCGTGTTCACAGTCACAGTTGGCGGATCGACATGCGTATCCGTCTGAATAGATAACAATGTATATTCATATTTTCTGGGATCTTGGACCGAGATTATAGGAAAAAGTAATTCTGAGCTGTCCCGGACTGATTTTTTTTATTTTGTTCTTAGAATATTTAAAAAACTAACTTTATTATTATAGTGTTTTTTTAAGTAATAATGTAGATATTAATCAAATTTCATTAATAAATATGCTGGAAATACAAACTGGGTGGGATATGACCATGTGATAAACTTTTTATCCTAGTTGAAATTGTGTTGACATAACACAATCAAAAAATTATATTTTTTAAAAAAACATGAAAACTATTAAGCTTACGACATCTAATTCTAAACTGTTTTTATTTAAATAGTTTATTATCATATATATTTTTTATCTCCATGACCATCACTAATCAGACCACAAACAAATTGTTGTTTACATCTTTGATCTATCTCTTTTTGCAGCTTCTTTTACCTTCTGATCAACAGAGCATTGGGATATTACTTGGGATCAACCACTTTACGCATGTCTCACCTCCCAGGGGTTCAATCCATTCCCAGAAAGTTTGGAGTTTGGACACCAACCTCAGGTGAGCAATCTCTTTGAAGAAAGCTGAGAGAAGTTTATTAAACTTTAATTCTGCTTTATTTAATCACTATAAAAGAATCTTACCTATAACTTTATTTCTGTTCCTAAGGTCCGCAGCTTTATTAATTAATGCACTGCTTGTGTACGTTATTGTTATATATAAGGTGAATCTAAAAAAAAAAAAAAGAAATCAATTAATAAAATAGACTGCCAATTGCTATGGCACATAGCTTCCTCGCATCCTATCTCGTATATTGATTCTATATTTTTACAAGCAAGTATTGTCTAATTTGTTAAATTGTTTCCTCCGTTTTTTTAATCTGTCAAAATTGTTTGGATTTATTACGTAAATTAAAGTATCAATTTAGCAAAAGTTAAAGAGCGCAGACGGTTCAAATTAATCTAGGACTATCTGCGGGCTACTTTCGATAAACTATAAAAGTTTCATACAAATCAGATAAGTTCTTTTGAAGCTATAGGTATAAATAAATGTATGTTTGTGCGCATGTGAAACTTATATGGGACCAACAATGAGCTAATTAAGACCTACCATCCAAATTTCATTAAAATCAGACGTGTAGTGTTTAAGATATGTTGGTTCGCAAAAATTGAACGACAGACCGACAGACAGACACGGAACCTAAAATGATCCCTGATGTCTGAAACGGATTTCTCTCTTGGAATTTTTGAAATCGGAGACCTAAAAATTTTTCGTTCTTCAGAACGATCACATAGCTTCCGTTACCTTCGGTAAGCTCGGAAGCAAAATAAATTAAATCATAACTTATAATAAATTCTCATATGAATTATAATAAATTCTAAGTATGAATCAAATAAAATAAAATATATTTTTAAATATTTTTTAATTTGATATAAATAATTCTTATTAATTGACTCTAATTCTGGGGCTGAACGTATTCACAACCCAGTAGTAAGTTAACTTATTTACACGTTATTTGTGTTTTACAAAGTAGGCAATTGCTTCCAATCTTCCCACAGCGAAGTTATAATTCTGAAGATTAAATTATTTCTTATACATACGAATTCAATACCTCCTTGAAACAAATAACATTCCTGGTCTCGTGTCTGTCGTCTGTCTTCAGAAACTTTAAACATAATAATGTGTTTGTTAAGGCTCAATAGAAGCATATTGTCCTTTCAATTTTTAAACTATAGCTGAGAGCTTTGCTCACATCGTTAAAAAATGTTAATATAGTAATTTTTGTCAAAAAATAGCCACTTCCATGCAGGAATTATTGTTTTATTATTGCTTCCAAGCTTACTGAAGGTAACGGAAACATTGTGATAATTTTGAAAACAAATTATTTTTGTCTCTGATTTCAAAATTGCCTAGAAAGAAATCTGTTTCAGACATCAGGGAACATTTTTGGCCTAGTGTCTGTCTGTCTGCCGTTCAACATTTTTATGAACCACCATATCTTAAAGAATTACTCATCGGATTTTGAAGATATTTGGATAGTTTCTCGAAAGTTGTCCATCTGCGTAAGTAGATCTGTTACCAAAAGTGGTTTACTGGATTAAAAAATCCCGTCAAATACTTACCAGCAAGTTACTAAAAGGGTTTCTTCGGTCATAAGAATTCATAAGTACATTATTATTATTTATTTTTTTTTTTTTTAACAATAATATGTAATATGTCGCTTTTCTTACACCTAAATTATCCTTCATCGAAACATTCATCAAAAATATGTATAAAAATTCACTTTTAAGAAACGAGGAGTGCATATTATCCATTACTATCTTCGGTAGTATGCACTAATTTAGTTATTTAAGGGGTAAAACGGCCGCCATTTTGAAAAACGATATATTTTTGTGAACCAAATTTTAATACCTTTAAAATGATACCCAACTTTGAATTTTCAAATGACAAAAATTTTGGGGCTCTAGAGTTACGGCGCCCTAAAAATTTTAAAATTTGACTTTTTATATCAACTCCCGGAAATATCATTGGACCACAGAGATGCATATTTTTGTATTTTTAGCTCCTGTCCTAATAGGGTAGCGGGGGGGGGGCACATTTTTTTTGCGTTTTGTTTTAATTTTTTGGGGGTAAAATGGCCGCCATTTTGGAACCACGTTATATTTTTGTGAATGAAATTTCAAACCCATTACAATGATACCCAACTTTGAATTTTCAAATGACAAAAATGTTGGGCTACCGAGTTACGGCCCCCTAAAATTTTTAAAATTTGACTTTTTATATCAACTCCCGGAAATATCATTGGACCACAGAGATGCATATTTTTGTATTTTTGCCTTATTTTTAGCTCCTGTCCTAATGGGGTAGCGGGGGGGCACATTTTTTTTTGCGTTATGTTTTAATTTTTTGGGGGGTAAAATGGCCGCCATTTTGGAACCACGTTATATTTTTGTGAATGAAATTTCAAACCCATTATAATGGTACCCAACTTTGAATTTTCAAATGACAAAAATTTTGGGGCTACCGAGTTACGGTCACCTTACATTTTTAAAATTTGACTTTTTCATATCAACTCCCGGAAATATCATTGGACTACAGAGATGCCAATTTTTGTATTATTTCCTTATTTTCAGCTGCTGTCCTAATGGGGTAGCGAGGGGGGGACGTTTTTTTTTGCGTTTTGTTTTAATTTTTTGGGGGCTAAAATAGCTGCCATTTTGGAAACACGCTATATTTTTGTGAACGAAATTTCAATACCTTTAAAATGATACCCAACTTCGAATTTTTAAATGACAAAAATTTTGGGGATCCCGAGTTACGGCCCTCTAAAATTTCATTTTTTTTTAAACCAACTCCCGGTAATTTCATTGGACCACAGAGATTAATATTTATATGTTTTTGCCCATTTTTAGGACCTATCCTAATGGGGTAGTGCAGGGGGGACATTTTGGGTTTGTCTTAATTTTTTGGAGGGTAAAATGGCCGCCATTTTGGAAACGCGATATATATTTGTAATATTCATTTCAATACCTTTGAAATGATACCCAACTTGAAAATTACAAAAAATATAAAATATTGCGATCTATTCGCAATTGATCGCAGATCGCAGAAATTTGGAGTGTTTAAGGCCGCAATAGTTTTTCTGTTTTTGGGCAAAAAAATTCAACTTGTATACCAAATTTCAAGTCTATAGCCTCAGTAGGTCGGGAGATATACTCCTAGATGCGACGGACGAACCACCACAAGCATTAGGGTTTCTAGGACGACCTCGACCTCGAAACCCTAAAAAAGGAGGCTTTGGACAAAAATGTCAAGAAAAATACATCTTTCAAGGAGTAACATATTATGTTTAATGAATTTGATTACTTTTATATCTACTACTAAGCAAGGAATTTAAAGATTATGTGGTTCCCACAAGAGCAAAATTTTAAATAGTACAATCAATTTTTCTCACACATCTATTGTGATTGTCACTGAAACTGTTTATCACAGAACAAAAGTGGATTGGCCTCTTCACACATCCACCTGATATTATTTCTAGAGAGAAATATGTCCTACCTCCCTAGGAATCAAAACTTCACGAAACGAAACTTGTTGTTTAAAAAGATTTGTTTCAGGAGAGATTTGGTAGTACACTAACCCTTTACAAGTAGTCCGACCTCTTCTCAATATCTACATTTACCAGGTTCTGAAGTAAACGCTATTAGTAAAATTATCTACTTACGCAACCATAAAACAGGAAGCCTCTAAACCAGATCCTATTCTCTCCGATCCTTTGTAAAATTCCTCCACTATCTAAAAAATAAACATATAAAACATATTCGTATAATTTCTTTGTTTTTACTTTCTTATATATGTAGTAGGTATATAAAGAGAAAGTATTGCGATGGGGCAAAAATTGGATTTTGAAATTTTGATGGATTTATACGTTTTGAGGTCCCTTGAGTCTAAAAAAATTGATTTTAAATATCTGTCTGTGGTCTGTAGTCCGTGCAGACGCATAGAGCTTAAACTACAGGGCCGAAATCAACAACTTTAGGTAAAAAAATCCAGTCATGCACCATGACTTAATGAGCGAATTTTCAAAGAGATCTGCGTATTATTGGCTTATGATAATATAGGAAAATTTTGGTTTAGAATTTGGATGGATGAAAAAAGAAATTTGGTACACGGGGGTACTGGGTACAAAAGTCAGAATAGTATTTACCCTTCAAGATGCATGCCGTTGGAAAGCTCTTTAAGAGTACAGTAATTGTTGTTATATACATTTTTGTCATATTATCATGTAAGAGCGGGGTAATATGGAAAAAACACAATATTTATCCTATCTTTGACTCTAAATTATCAAAATGTAATCCCTAAATGAACTCCAAACATTCTGGCCAACGAACTCATTTTTTCTTTTAATATTATTGACATTTTAAAATTTATTTGGGTTTTTTAAGTGCATCCTAGCGTGAGATATCGTCTGGAGTGACACACATATATATATATACATACATAAAATAGTGTTTAATTTCAGGAATCGATTCAGAATGATTTAAAACGGATTTCCATGGAGAAAATTTTCAAAAATGTTGAAGCTATTGCAATAGCTTAATTGTCTTCTAAAATTCGCTAAAAGAGGTTTTAAAACAAATGTTAATGTATTGTTTGTAATCTGTGCAGACCCATGGAGCCTAAACTACTTGCCGATTTTGATGGAATTTGCCTTGCATGCTTATAAAATGCACACCCCGAGAAATGAATTATATCTCTAAGTTTTGGGGAACCCAAAAAAAATTTAATAAAGGTGAAAAAAAAATCCGAAAACGGCTCCGTCGGTTTTTAATCAAATTAAAATTAAAATTTAGTCCATTTTAATGTATTTGATGGATTTCCATTTAAATAGGAACCTAGCCATATAAGTTCACGGGGAAAAAAATCTAGTATTTGAATTATTGATTTAATTGTAAATCGAAAAATATTAACCCAAGCATCACCTGTTAACCATCCACATGTTGATAACATTTTAAAGGGTTTAAATAAATTAGTTTAATTAGTTAATTAATTTATAAATGAATGAATTATTATTGGATTTGAATTCAGTATTACTATATGTGTACAAGAGAAAGTTTTGTTCAAGATTTTCGTACCAATATTTGTCATCAACTGCCACCATATCAAATCAAATATCGGTTTATAATATTATAGTATCTCGAAAACTAGATTTTGCCTAGGAAAACAATATTGTTTTCTAGACTATTTTTATTTGAGTCTTCCGGTGTAATTAATCTGAACCCTTTTTCTTTAAGGTCCGTAGGCAAAACCAAGGACCCCTATATTTTCCTGCGTGTGTCTGTCCGTCCGTCCTCTCGCGTGCTCTCACGGCTACACCTTTCGTCCGATCACTTTGAAATTTGGCATGTATGTGTCTTGTACCTACCCACATATTTTAAAAATAGACTGCCAATTAGTGTGGCACATAGCTTCCTCGCATCCTATCATGTACTTTATTGTTATAATGTTTATTGTGTAAAAACTATTAATAGTTTTAGCGATCTGTAACACTTTATAGCGGTGTCGCTGTTGGTTTTACTGAAAAATTGTACTTGCAAAAAATGTTTGTCTCATTGAATAGATGAAGTTAGATTTTTTTCCCGACCTAAAAATCCAATTTTAAATTCAAAGTTCACGTTTACGCGAGCGTTGCTCGTGAACGCTTGGACGGATAACGTTGTCCAACGAACTCGTCCTAGGCATTGGTAACATGAACATGTCTACTAAATTTCATCAAAATCGGTTGACATTTACTCAAGTTATCGTAGCACGTTTCATAATTCGCGGACACACAGACCGACAGACAGACAGACAGACAGTCACGGAACCAAAAATGTTCCCTGATGTCTGAAACGGATTTCTGTCATGGAATTTTCAAAATCGGAGGCATAAAACTTTTTCGTTCACGAAAGTGAACACAATGCTTCCGTTACCTTCGGTAAGCTCGGAAGCAATATAGCGACTTAAAAAAAAATATTTTTCAAAAAAATTAGGGTAAAAAAACTTAAGGGTTAAAAATATTACATTTCTTTTCGACACCGTGAGGGGTATCATATGAAAGGGTACGTCGAGCTGATTACAAAAATATATAATTCTTTGGTTATAACATTGATAGGGCGAGCGTAGGCGAGTTTAAAGCGGGTGTGAAACGTGTCCCCTTCCCCTCCATCTCGCTTATGTGAAATGCAAAAAATCTGAAAAAATTCCTGAACATTCTTCGACCAAAAGTAAAGATACCACTTTTTGGAAATTTCGAAAAAAATATTATTTTATTTTTTATTGACAAATAACGCTTTTTTATAATTATGGTCTTTTCGATGTATTTATATGGTTGTAGTCCGGTTCAGTGGCAAAAAAATACTTTATCGGAAGTTTTTTTATGTGTTTTGAGAATATCAGACCCATAGGATAGTTCAAAGTAAGCTTTTTAGCATTTTAAAAAACACCATCAATAGGGTACTACTTAAACTATACAATGTGGCCTACGGACCCTCGCTGTGCGCTGACCAGCTCACACTTGACCTGTTTATTTTAATAAACCTCTTTTGAACTCAAAAAAATTTAAACGTGTAAAATTCATCAAAATGAAATTTTAGCCCCATCGCAATAGTTAATATTTTTATAAATTAGATTATTATATCTGTTTAAGCTACCAACTTTTACAATAAGAAGTTTAGTGAGATTACATTTAAATATTAATTAATTACTTAACAAAATAAAATAAAATAATAGTTCTTCATATAAATACATACACATAGACGCAAACCTATACAAACATATAAATTGTATACACTAAGGGTCCGTTAAATGGCCGATGGCGGGCATTTAAAAGTTATTTTCAGCTATATCTTTTGAACTATTTTTTATAATATCGTGAAACAAACATCTGTTTATCGTCTTTATTTTCCTCGTCCAAACTATCCATCTGATTTTATTTAGCAATGAGACCATCTATCTGATTTCATTCAGCAATGAAACCATCTATCTGTAAGTCTCTGGCCCAATCCGCTCCTAAGATACATTTTTTCTCACAAAATAAGTGATGTATGGAAAAAAACCGATTGACAAAAAATAACTATGATTTTTTTCCTGAAAATAAGGGGGGACTCTAAAAAAAAATTCAATTTTCAAGAACACATGGTGTAGCGATAAAATATATATTTTAACGCGAGTGAAGATCAGACAGACAAGTGCATATAAATAAAAATGTGTCTTTATAATATATACATGTATATTAAAGAGGAATGGAGTTCGCTAGTCCTAACTGTTAGGACTTGCGCAAAAAGTGTTAATTAATCACTATTTTTTGAACCTAATTCTGAACCTAATTCAATTTATTTTTACCAAAAATTGACATTGGTCAAGACATAGTTTGGAATGCAACAAGAGGACTAAATAAAAATTCACCTTAAAAAAAATGTAATTTGTCCTAAAATATTTTAAGACTGTAATCAACCTCATAGCAAAAATAAATAATTAAAAAATTATTAACTTAATCAATTAGATTTACCTGGAGTGGCGGTGTAGCAACTCTTCCTTGGGCTCCACAGCTATTAGCAGTGACAGTTAATATCTCTATTAAAGCCTGCCTAGCATGCTTTTGCATATAGTAACCAAAGAGAAAATCTGAAAAATTAATAGAAGGTCACTAAATATTATTATCGCATTATATTAAATTAGTCACAAGTAGTTCTGTAAACAGTAGACCTTGCTCCAAAAAACCGTACTCTTATACATCGATTTAATGATTTAATGACTTAAACGAACCATCCATTCCAAATTTCAAGAAATAAAAAAATATAGAGATTTTTTTAAATTTAACTGTGTATAATTTAAACTTTCTAATATTTGTAGTATATATAGAGAGAAGTCTAATATTTGTAGTATATATGTATAGAGAGGCTATATATTTGTAGTATATAGAGAGATCTAATATTTGTAGTATATATGTATAGAGAGGCTATATTTGTAGTATATATAGAGAGAAAGTAGAATATATAGAGAAGTATTGTGACGGTGTGAAAATTCGATTAGATCATTTTAATGTGTCATTTTGAGGTCTTTTAAGTAAAAAAAAAGTGTGTCGTCTGTAGTAAGTAATCTGTCGTCTGGGCTAATGTGTGGAGCCTAAACAACTGGGTCGATTAGATTAAATTTAGCAAACAGCATCTGAAAAATCATACCCAATGGGGAAAATCGAGAAATTAATTTTAGCTCTAAATTTGGGGGTCCTACCCCCAACACTCTGAAAAAAATATATTTCTCCAAAACTGTTCCGATAATAATTAAAAATTCTAAAATGTAGCCCATTTAAATAGGGATCTAACCATTTAAGTCGTTTACCCAGGAAAAAATCTAGTTCCTGAGTTGTAAAAGATAAAGTTTGATTTCCGCTTGGGAGAAATTATTTTTACTGACAGAGTGGAGCGAGATCTATTCTATTCAATTTTTCGTCGGATTAGACCGTTTGGCATTTCGTCTGCTACGCAGTTACGGATAAACGCGTTATTCGATTCTCTTCAAATATATGGATGTACCTTGAACCTACAAAAATCACCTGGTGGGTTAGGGAAAACCTCCTCCACTAAACCTCTCCTTCCACATTGGGATATGTAAAGGGACTTGGACATTATGGGGACATCTTCTATTTTCACCAGTTCATCAGCAATGTCCAGTTATAAGGCTCCAACCAAGACACTTAAGTTGATAACCTTTGTCTCAAAGAGTAACAAGTGTAAGATACAATTAAAATGTGGGAGGGGTTAAGTGAACAAGTAAATTTTGACGGTATCGAGCTATATGTGCCGTATGGTATAGTGAAAAGTAAATTTTTGAGTATATTTGGGAAATAGGTAGGTCCTTAATATCTCATTGGGATGCTAGGTGACAGCAGTTCTTATAAGTATAAATGGCATTAAAATCAGGTCTGATGGACTTGACTATCATTAATCCGGAACCCTCCTTTATGGGTATGATGCAAACTGTAGCTAAGATACACACTAAATTAAAGTAAATTGAACAAGAAAATTACTAGACATGTCAAGACGAGAGCCGACTTGAGCTTCTAAAATGTCTACATCTGCAACTTCCTTCCCATCATTAACTCTTGCCATCATAGCTTCAGTGTAATTTGAACTTAGCTCCAGCACACCCCATATTTTATTCTCTCGAGCATCTCTTAAGGCTGATTCTACGTTGTCATACACTACCTTCAACAATGCAAATTTAATACATAACTTTAGGTAAGTTTTATATACATAACAATCTGTATGTCTTGAGACCGTATCACTTCTAGCTTATTATATAGATCTCTAATTAATCGGCTTCATTTTCAAGAGCTATTCACCTGTTCTTAAAGGAATAAACAACTTTTTCTTATAATAACTTGGTTGATCTTTCTTATTAGGTTGTGGTCCCCTGTTAGTATTGATGCTATTAAGTGTTGGGTTATGAATAATTCCCATCCTTCCACTGGAGACCCCTACTTTATATCCCCCACTTAAAAATAATTTGTATTTCATTCTTGGATGTTTATCATGCAATATTCTCTGTCAAACCATTTCATGTCGTTAAACCGAATTGCGTAAAGTTTTAGAAGATCAAGTCTTTAAAGTTCGGGTGACTACGGGGTAAACTAGAAAAAGTTCTTCCTGTAGCAGCTCTATTAGGAGGATTCCTAGTTGTAAAAGGAAAAAAAAAATCCTAGTTGTTCCTTTTTCGATGTTTTCATCTTTTCTTTGAACGTCCTCACAAACCTTTCAGCCATCCACATGACCGAGAATGATTTGGTGTCTTTTTTAATTTTTTAAAGACGTTACCTCTTTTTGTTATCACTTACACTTGTCTTTTCGTACACAAACGCTTTTCTAAAAATTGGTTCCTCGATATTGTTCCCTACTACTATGGTGTCACCCTAATAGCATGCTATACTATGCGCAACACAGCGCGATGTTGACGCGAGGGTTGAACAACCCTCTGGAAGTTGCAACCCAAATTCTAAAACCTAATCTAATCCAACTAGCGGAATCTCATTATTGGTGATAAACTTATTGAGCATATTAACATTCAAACTTGCAGTAATATTGGAGACTCCGGGATCGAATATTATAAGCGGAAATATTAAAGGGGGTTATTTCTCAGTTCATTTTATGAAAAAAAAGTTCCTATAAACATAGGTCCGGAAATGCATTGCTTCCAAGATACAGTGTGTACGGTACGCCACTGACCTTTTTCTAATTTAGGTATTTTTCTTAGATAAAACAACTGAAAGTACAACTTTTTGGTCTCTCGAATTTTCATCGTACCTTCCTTCATTTTCGAGATAATTTTTGAAAAGTTTCTTTGTTTCCAAACTACAGAGCAAAAACAAATATTTGACAATAAGTCTCAACATTTTATTTCCAAAAATTACAAAGTGTCTACCTCGAGCTGGGATTCAAGAATCCAATCTTCTTCTCTTTGACGGGCGAACTCGTTTCTAATAATTTACACCCAGCAATGATTCGATTTCTAATTTTCCAATGGAGTAGCGGATGACCAAGGACTTGAGAAGGTGCCACAGGAAAAAAATCAAGCGGTTTAAGTCCGAGGATCGTGCAGGCCATAAGTGATGTACACCTCGGCCAATTTTAATTTCCATATGTTTCTGTTAAAAACGCACGAGCAACCTCGCTCAAATGCGCTGGTGGACCATCGTGCATATATCACATTGTATTTCTTATTGGCCATGGTGCATCCTCCAGAAACCTAGGGAGCGTGTTCACCAAAAAATTTCGATACACCACTCTGTTAAGTCTTCCTGGTAGAAATACCGGTCCAGTTAGGCGGTTACCCACAATTGCATTCCAAACGTTCAAGGAGAACTGATTTTGAAAACGATCTTCAAATATTTCATGTGGATTTTCATTACACCATAAATGGTAATTGTGAAAATTCCTTATCACAGTTCTTGAAAAACTTGCTTCATTGGTAAAAATCAGCATCAGTAGTTGAGGGATTTGTGCAAAAGCCATTGACAGAATGCCACAAGCTGTGGAAAATCAGCAGAAAGAAGTTCTTGAATGCTTTCTATGTGGTATGGGTACAACAAATTGTCCTTAAGAATGTGCTAAACTGTCCCATTAGTTGCTTTCAAAGCATTTACATTTTTCGAGTAGAATTACTTGGATCTTCCTTAATCAAGTTCAGCTCATCCTCTTCCTGCACTACCGTTCTTACTGTCTTTGGCCTTTCTCATCCTCCATTTCGTTTTAATGTGCTTGTTTCACGAAGACGTCGATAAATACTTTCGAAGGTTTTTTTATGAGAAGCAATACGGTCAGGAAATTTTTCAATGTACAACCCCTTTGCTTCTAATGCAACGCCATCCACCCATGGCCCTAATTCCATAAATAAAGTGCATGTCGGTCATCTCGGTATTCGTATATTGGGACTCTTGATAAGGGACTTCAACTAATTTTAAAGATACAAAATGATAAATCACGACGCATTCAAATGGCATCCACGACAGAACAAAACAGTTATTTTTAGTCGGATTGTTCACAAATATATAAAATTATAAATGAACATGTAATAAAAGGGTTTTATTTTTATCTCGAGAAAGAAGCAAGATACGACGGCAATTCAAGAGGTGAAAAAGTTATTTCTAATTGCTTCATCTAAAAAGAATATCGAAATTAGAAAAAGTCAGTGACGTAGGAAAAAATGCATTTCCGGACCAATGTTTATAGGAACATTTTTTCTTGAAATATTATATGACAAGCATTTTCTTGCTATTATTAAATCTAGTTTAAATGCTATAAGGAATGTTAACAAATTAACAAAAAAGAGGCCTTAAGACTCATTTAAAACAGGAAAAATTCTCATTTGTTTAAAGTAGCGATATCATTTATATATTATGATAACTAAGTAACATTTATTATGTTAATATAGTTTCTAGATCACATCTGAAAAATATATAAAATTAAGAGCCTGATTTCGTTGGGAAATCTGATTCGTTTTACTGGATTTCAATAATTAAAAAAATTATCTTCTAAAATTCGCATTTCATAATGTTTCCATGGACTTTTCCATTATTTCCATGGACTATCTATGTATGGTTCTTACCCAAATTATTTTTGCAAATAAACTTTCATTTCATAAGTTATTACATAAAAAAAAGAGAAAAAAATAGTAGTAATTTATTTTTAGATTTTGTTTTCATATCATAAAAAGAGTACTTCTTTAGATCGGTACTCCCCTATTTTTTTTAGATTATAAATGACAGACTAAATAGCTATTAAGACAAAGAGCTTAATAGCTTAGGTGCTTAGTCTAATGTACTTTGAGACAAACGAATATTACACTTCTATTTTTATAGGGGAGTAGCAGTCTAAAGAAGAAAATTCCGTAAACCTTCTTTAAATTGTTACTCCCCTCTGTTTTTTTTACAATGCGAGTAACAATCTAAAGAAGTACCATAAACAGTAAGTTTTAAAACTAAAGAAAAAAACCCTTACCACGTCAAACTTTTTTTGAAGTTGCTGGTAATATTGGCAGGAAAGTGATTGGTGAAGACTGCAGTTATTAAAATCTTGGTCTGAATTTCCATATCTTACATATTTATGAGGTGAGCAAATATTCTCGGTAGTTGCAAAAGCAATTTCTTCTGTTGCCAATCCAATCTTTAAATCATTCGGATAGGAACCAAAGATCTGACAAAACAAAACCGGTATGTAGATAGGCAGAAAGAGCAAAATAAGTAAAAGTCTGTAAAAATAAAAAATATTATTAGGAGTCAGTTGTTATAATATTATAATTTAAATCTATCTATCTAATATTATAATTTTCCGTAATATGAAAACTACCAAAAACTTAAAAATTGAATTTATAAAATTATATTAAATATCTCAGTTATGAGAAAAAAAATCGGTCAAAGGGCGTCTTTGATTTTTTCCTCACCAGATACAACCCTTAATGAAAACAGTTTTTTTTGCATCCGAGCTTACCGAAGCAATATATCGCACGAACATACATTTATTACTTCAATGTCCTCAAAAGTCTCATCTGATTTTTAAGAAATTAGGATGGCTTTTCGAAAGCAAGCGGCATGTATTAAGATAAAATATGGAGCACATATTGGCACTTCGTTAGATTGTTACTCCCCTTATAAAAAATAAGAGGGGAGCTACAATCTATAGAAGGTGTACGGAATGTTCTTCTTTAGACTGTTACTCCCCTTATAAAAACAGAAGTGTGATATTCCTTTGTCCCAAAGTACATTGGACTGGATAACCCTTTGTCTTAATAGTTGTTTAGCAAAGTCATTTTTATTCTAAAAAAGAACAGGGGAGTAACAATCTAAAGAAGTACCCACATATTTATCCTTTAGAAAGGTATTGGTGTGAATTTCACCTCGATCGGCGATGTAGTTCAGAAATGATTTAGCGTTCAATTTTTAAAATTGAAATGTCTATATTTTCAAAGTGGTGGAAATATCAGAACGAAATTCTGTAAAAATACTCTGCCAATTAGTGTGGCACATAGCTTCCTCACTCTAGTACCCAAAGAAAAGATCAGTTTAAGAAATAAAAATACCTTGATAAATTAGTCTTTAATTTGAACATTTTTGTAGAAACAAAGCCTCTAACATGCGCTAAATGTTAGCGCACATATAATAAATTTAATAAACAAATAACACATAGCTTCCTCGCATCCTATCCATGTACTGTATTGGTTTTATGCTATTTTTTACAAGCCATTAATGTCTAATTTGTTTAATTGTTCCCATTTTTTAATCTGTCAAAATTGTTTTAATTTTTTACATGAATTAAAGTATCAATTTAGCAAAAGTTAAAGAGCGCAGACGGTTCAAATTAATCTAGGGATATCTGCGGGTTACTTTCGATATACTGTAAAAGTTTCATACAAATCAGATAAGTACTTTTGAAGCTATAGGTGTAAATAGATGTATGTTTTGTGTGCATGTGGAAGAGAAACAAATGAGCGCAGAAAAATGAAACTTATATGGGACCAATAATGGGCTAATTATGACCTACCATCTAAATTTTATTAAAATCGGACGTGTATAGTTTTTAAGATATGTTGGTTCGCAAAAATCTAACGACAGACCGACAGACAGACACGGAACCAAAAATGATACCTGATGTCTGAAACGGATTTCTGTCTTGCAATTTTTGAAATCGGAGACCTAAAAATTTTTAGTTCTTCAGAACGATCACATAGCTTCCATTACCGTCAGTGAGCTCGGAAGCAAAAATATTTGATTTATGAACAGGTATAATTAGCTCAAATTTAATTTTAAACGAATTTATCTGACTCAATAAAATGGGTTAAAAACATCACATATTTATCATTTTCCGGGTGGCATAGCTTCAAATAAAGTTTAAAATTTCAGAAGTACGTTTCAAATCTCTCGCTTAAAAACTGTGGGAGTGATGCGTGTCACAGACAGACAGACATTCACACTCACACACAAACACAAACAAACTGACAGACGTACATCCAGTTAAAAACCCCTCAAATGGCCTCATCAACCAAAACGGATAATTCAGTTGAAATCTTGGTTTCTTTTTTTTGTGAAAACAATACTTTCCTAAAAGTAAGGAAAAAGAAAATCACAAAACTAAAAGCAATAAAATTAGCACAGAATGAATTATTTTTAAATAAAACCCCATGAAACAGTCAACAGTATACATTAAGACGATAACTTTAAAAAACGTAAACATAGCAAGTGATAGAAAAATTGTAGTTTAAAACATATTATTTCTTTTTTTTTTTTTCTTTTTTGGGTTTTAGTCCCGATCAACTGCCAGGGTTATTACAGGACGGGGGTTATCCGGCCACTTTACTCATCTAATCGATGAGATCATTAGTGTGAAACATGTCTTACTCCGCTGGGATTCGAACTCACAGCCGGGGTTTAGACCTTTGTTTCAGAGTCGAGGGTGCTAACCCCTCGGCTACACCGGCCCCCAAAAACATATTATTGTTTGGATGTTAAATTCAATAACCGACATTGTGCTCAAAATCGTTTCTTCTTGTAGAGAATTGTTAATAACTTTGGTTCTACCAAATATTTTTCGTTGAAACCAAACCTTCAACATGCTCAACATGTTTGCGCACAGTTAGCAGTTTTGCGCCAATAAAGTCGGACTGGTGGTGACAGACACAAACACACACAAGCCCGTACACACATGCATACATGTAAAAAGTTAGGGGCCGGATACGGAATGTATGAAATAGAAAAGCATCAAAAAGTTTTACAATTCTGATCAATGTGCTGACAAAACTTTAATTTTATAAAAATATAGACGAAAGACCGCCATTTGAAATTAGCATTAGCTCCTGGAAAACCTTGTTTAATGAGCACCTAAATCAATAAAGGAATTATTATATCAAGTTTGGCTATTCTAGTGTTCACAATTCTAATATGGGGACATAAAGACTTGACTTCTAAACACGTATTTAGCCGCCCTTTTAAAATAAAAAGTCAGATTGGAAAAACATTCTGTAGAACATTGTTATGCCCAAAGAAGTAACTTATTTCCAAACTTTAAGGTTCTAGACGAAATAGTTTGGGCGATATAGCAACTAAGAAATGGATCTTCCACCATCAAAAATACCTTTTCATAGCGGGGGTTTACTATGATGGTATTTTATCGGAGAAATGTCAACTGTGTGTGCCCATTTTCGTTGATACCTCAAAATTATTGCTATATATATATATATATATATATATATATATATATATATATATATATATATATATATATATATATAGTATATATATATATATATAGCAATAATTTTGAGGTATCAACGAAAATGGGCACACATAGTTACACATCTATGTGTGTGTGTACAGTGTAACCTCAATAGGGTAAATAATTAACGAATAACTTTTTTGGTAACGAAAATGTACTTCTTTCAAAAGGTTATCTAACGAAAATATAGCAAAATTAAAATATATTAAAAGATTCTTACAATACATTCCTCTTGATCCAAAGAAAGTCTTTGTAAACATGGGCTTTGAATCGATCGAAATTAAACAATTTAGATTTATAATTGTAGGTTGATTTGGCATCTTCATTGTTAGTTCTTTTATTCTGTGGCTGAAAAGAAAATATAGACAAATAAAATATAAATATAAAGTGTATAGAAAGAATTTTATTGGTGTAATGTTTTATAGCAATAACATAATTCTGTGATCATTATATATTAGCTGGGTAATTCATAGAGCAAAACTTAAATGATGTATCCATTAGGATAATATGATTAATTAATAAATATTTAATCTAGTACTTGACAGGGGTAGGGTGGACCAGTGGCGTATCCAGCGGCTACGTCTGTAGGGGTCACATTCTAAGTCAGTTTAGTTTTTGTTTTTTTTTGGGGGGGGGGGGGGGGATTCGTAGTGGTAACAAGAAAAGGGAACTACTTATTCAACAAAGCAGAGCTGGCCCCCCCCCAAAAAAAAATCTCAGCGCCCCAAGTAACAACAACTGTTTTAGAACGTATTCGTTACAAAATGTTATGCTTTTTTGAAATGAAAATGTTTATGGCGGGGGGTCCGGGTGCCCTCCCCTGGAAAATTTTGAAAATGTACCTCTCAAAACAGCGCTTTTATGCATTTCTGAGGTGAAATTGAATATGAGGTGAATAAAATAATATGTATTAAAATAAAACAAAAAATACGACGTATTTTTTTTTTCTCTTTTACTCTAGTGGGTCTGGGCTAGTCTGGGGGGAGGGCACTTGCCCCCTGTGCCCCCCTGGATACGCCACTGAGGTGGACCAGGCACAGCAAATAACTCACTCTTTGAATCCTCGTCAATTCAAAATCACCTGCCCACTACTGCCATCCCAAAATCTCTAAGTTTCTCCTTTCTTATTTAGGGTCCCACAAAAATGGGCATTTGTTATTAAAGCACCTTATTTATGTAGAAATTAATTTATTCATTTTAAAGAAATAATAATGGGAAATAAAAATAAGACGGCACTTCTTTAGATGGTTACTCCCTTTATAAAAACGACCGAGGGGAGTAACAATCTAAAGAAGGTGTACGGAATGTTCTTCTTTAGACTGTTACTCCCCTTATAAAAACTAATGTGTGATATTCCTTTGTCCCAAAGTACATTGGACTTAACATCCCTTTGTCGTAATAGCTGTATAGTCAAAGTCATTTATATCCTAAAAAAACATAGGGGAGTAACAATCTAAAGAAGTACCAATAAGACAGAGGTGTGAGGTAAGATAAGTTCTTAAACCGCATACTTGTACATAGAGCAAGGAAATGTGATCTTGGTCTAAAAGCCGTCTGGCCACAGCTAAGGGGCAGACGAGCGAGGCATAATTTAGAAGTGGTAATAAGACCTTCCACTTTGCAAGGCATCCTATTGAATTGGATACCCAGCTTTAATGTAAGGAAACACACTCTCCACATATAACTTAAATGAGGTCATCTTCTTCTTTTAAATGCTAGAAGTCTTCTTAGGAAACAATGTCTAGTGAAGATTCCAACGAAGACTCTTAGGTTAAGTTCTGCTTAGTAAGAAGCCTATCTATTTTTCTTCATGATTGTATACACTTCTTTCATAGATCACCTGGAATTGACAGACTTCCGTTCGCACTACAACGGATTTATGATGCTTTACGCATTTACGACAACTTGCCTTTCCAGTATCCACTCTGCGCTGAACCCCTTAGACCTAACCTAATCATGTAAGATGTATATTTATTATTTTTAATGAATTCATCTCATAAATTGTAAAACTTCACAGCGACCACGGAGCTGCCTCTAAACCATTAAACAGAAGGTCCCTACCTATTAATGATGTTTAATACCTCATCTGTTTTTTAGTCTTCTGGAATTCTCATAATATATCCAGTGGAATCAAAATTGCTTTATCTCTTGATTGACAACTTAAATAACTTAGTGTAATAAATACAAAAGCATTTGAACAAATATTTAATTACTTCAACTGGATTGAATATCGTTTGATCCGATGATTGGGCTCTACAAAGAAATATGAAAACATCTTCTAAATTTGTACAACCATATTGGTTCATTAATGAATTTGGATCTCCTTCCTTCAAGATTCTCCCGTCTCTCATGAAACCTACCTAAAAAACAAATAATAATAATAATAATAATAATAATAATAATAATAATAATAATAATAATAATGAAATAATATATTGAAATGCATTAATAACTATAAACGATTAATAAGTCTAGTAAATAATTTTATTTAAAAACAAGCTTTTATTCGTATTCTTCTCAGCAAACCCTTTCATTTGATACCCATATCAAGGGCGTGCTTAAAAAATAACTAGTTGCCATCTTGTGCTGTCCGCCATATTGGATTTAGAATGACGTTACTTAACTAACCACATGCATTGTCATCCAAACTAAACGTGTATGCAAAATTTTAATTCAATCGGTTAGGGATAACTGCTTTAAAATTCAGTTGCAAGATTTGACTCGAACATACATACATACATATAAACATCGCAAGTTAAATAAAAGCTTGTAAAAAATAAATTAGTCTTTTTAAACGAAAATGTATAAAACTGGGGAAAGGTCTGAGTATAAACTTTGGATTGGGGAACTATATAGCACCCACTCACGATTTCAATAGTGTAACGATGCATAAAGAACCAGTAAATAACTCCATATATAATAACTCCAGTTTTACTTAATTTTTTTGACAAAAGAATGCCTTTAACACATATCTCATGATAAAGTTCACTAAATAAATCAAGTTAAGTCAATTCTGCCCTTATAAGGTCAGACGTGCAGAGAGTGCATACAGACAGACAAAAAAGTTAAGGCCATTTTGTAATTCTGGTAAATGTGCAGACAAAACTTTAATTTTGCTTGAAAGTACATTGAGTAGATTAGAGAAACATGCTTATAGTGTAGCCACAAGTTACAAACAATAAATAATAAATAACCTCAGAATGCCAATAAAATGTGTCTCACCTCAAAGAAGCAAAGCACTAAACATAACTAAGGGTTGTTTCTTAATTGAAGCGAGCGTAGCGAGCTTCCTACATTCAACGAAATATGCTCCGTGTCTGTCTGTCTGTCTGTCTGTCTGTCTGTCTGTCTGTCTGTCAGTAACGTTACGCGTGTGACGATAACTTGAGTAAAAGTTGACCGATTTAGTTGAAATTTGGTATACATGATACTCTTACTAATACTCAAGCTAAGTTCGTTGGACAGCGTGATCCGTCCAAGAGTTCGCGCGCAACGCTCGCGTAAACAAGAGGTTCAAAAATTAAATTGGAATTTCAGGACGGGAAAAGATTCTATCATCATCTATTCGATGAGACGAACATTTTTTTCAAATAACATTTTTTAGTAAAACCAACAGCGACACCGCTATGAATTAATAAAGATCGCTAAAACTATTAAAGCGGGCCTAAACGTTTAAAATAGAGAAAACAACCTTTTTACCGATATCTTACGTTCTAACGTAACGATTTTAATAAAACTTCATAGACACCATCTGATGCACAATTGAAACAGGCATGCAAAATTTCAATTTGATACATGCAGTAGTTTGTTTGTAGCAAAGAGATACAAATTAGCCACGCGATGCCTAGTTAGATACCATTATTACACTAGGCATCGCGTGGCTCTATCATTGAAGCGAGCGTATAGTAATAAATATTGTATTGAATATTTAAAAAATAGATAATCATGAATCATGATGAGTTGATAGATAATAGGTATAGTAGTAGTACAGCGGCTAGTAGTAAGGAAACCACCCCGCATTCTTCCTATTCCTATAACCACACATCTCCTTTTCAATTTTATAAAATGTATTTCTTTGCTACAAAAAAACTACTGCATGTATCAAATTGAAATTTTGCATGCCTGTTTCAATTGTGCATTAGATAGTGTATATGAAGTTTTATTAAAATCGTTACGTTAGAACGTAAGATATCGGTAAAAAGGTTGTTATCTCTATTCTAAACGTTTAGGCCCGCTTTAATAGTTTTAGCGATCTTTATTAATTCATAGCGGTGTCGTTGTTGGTTTCACTAAGAAATGTTATTTGAAAAAAATGTTCGTCTCATCGAATAGATGATGATAGAATCTTTTCCCGTCCTGAAATTCCAATTTAATTTTTGAACCTCTTGTTTACGCGAGCGTTGCGCGCGAACTCTTGGCCGGATCACGCTGTCCAACGAACTTAGCCTGAGTATTAGTAAGAGGATCATGTA
Source organism: Gerris lacustris (assembly GCA_951217055.1). Lineage (NCBI taxonomy): Eukaryota > Metazoa > Arthropoda > Insecta > Hemiptera > Gerridae > Gerris > Gerris lacustris. Next base: position 42,476,405 of record OX578276.1, read on the forward strand.
TACCAAATTTCAACTAAATCGGTCAAATTTTACTCAAGTTATCGTCACACGCGTAAACGTTACTGACAGACAGACAAGATGCATAGTTTGTTGAATGTAAGAAGCTCGCTTACGCTCGCTTCAATAATATATAATGGATACGTAATTCTTTATCTTTCAAGTATGTGCTCGGTACTTTACGTCAATATTAAGATGTATTACGATATTCAGCAAAAGTTTTTTGGCTGGATACATTTCCTAAAGACTCAAATTTTTAAGTTTTAGGTAGTATTCATACTACGGAAAGATTAAATTTTACTTTAAATCAAATTATAATTATCATTAACTACGGGAGACATACAAAGAATAAACAGGTCAAGTGTGTGCTAGTCAGCACACAGCGAGGGTCCGTAGGCAACCCTGTATAGTTTAAGTAGTACCCTATTGATGGTGTTTTTTAAAATGAGTGTTTTTTAAGCTTACTTTGAACTATCCTATGGGTCTGATATTCTCAAAACACATAATCAAACTTCTGATAAAGTATTTTTTTGCCACTGAACCGGACGTCAACCATATAAATACATCGAAAAGACCATAGTTATAAAAAAACGTATTTTGTCAATAAAAAATAAAATAATATTTTTTTCGAAATTTCCAAAAGGTGGTATACTTTTGGTCGAAGAACGTTCAGGAATTTTTTCAGATTTTTTGCACTTCACATAAGCGAGATAGAGGGGGGGGGGACACGTTTCACACCCACTTCAAACTTGCCTACGCTCGCCCTATCAAAGTTATAACCAAATAATTATATATTTTTGTAATCAGCTCGACGTACCCTTTCATATGATACCCCTCACGGTGTCGAAAAAAAAAAAAAAAAATTAACCCTTTTTATTTTAACCCTTAAGTTTTTTTACCCTATTTTTTTTAAGTCGCTATAGTTTTAAAATATGTGGGTAGGTACAAGACACATACATGACAAATTTCAAAATGATCGGACAAAAAGTGTAGCCATGAGAGCAAGCGACAGGACGGACGGACAGACACACGCAGGTAAATAATATAAGGGTCCTTGGTTTTGCCTACGGACCCTGAAAATAGACCCCCGCAGGATCTATTTTTCTCTGTACGTCTCCCGTAGTTTAGATACTTTAGGAAATGAACATTTCCTAAAGTATCTGACAGCAGTTACCTATTTAAAAAAAAAAAAAAAAAAAAAAAAAAAAAAATACACAGTCGAGCATTGTTATATTACTAGGCATCGCGTGGCTCTATCATTGAAGCGAGCGTATTGCAATGAAATACTGAATATTGAAATTTATTAATCATGATCATGATGAATGTCATAGTTGAAGATAACTGGAAGAGGGTAGAGGGTAGTGTAGGGAAGAGTGGGGGTACTCGGTACGAAGCTTTACTTCCTAAACAAACCACACACTATACGACCATAACAATCTTCACCACCCGCGGTAGCTTTTAAACAATTATTATAAATGTATCTCGTCACTACGCAAAGAATTTTGCTTGTATCAAGTTGAAATTTTGCATACCTGTTTCAATTATGCATTAGATGGTGTATATGAAGTTTTATTAAAATCGTTTCGTTAGAACGTAAGATATCGGTAAAAAGGTTGTTTTCTCTATTATAAACGTTTAGGTCCGCTTTAATAGTTTTAGCGATCTTTATTAAGTCATAGCGGTGTCGCTGTTGGTTTTAGTTAAAAATGTTATTTGAAAAAAATGTTCGTCTCATCGAGTAGATGATGATAGAATCTTTTCCCGTCCTGAAATTCCAATTTAATTTTTGTACCTCTCGTTTACGCGAGCGTTGCGCGCGAACTCATGGACGGATCACGCTGTCCAACGAACTTAGCCTGAGTATTAGTAAGAGGAACATGTATACCAAATTTCAACTAAATCGGTTAACTTTTACTCAAGTTATCGTCACACGCGTAAACGTTACTGACAGACAGACAGACAGACAGACAGACAGACAGACAGACAGACAGACAGACACGGAGCATATTTCGTTGAATGTAGGAAGCTCGCTACGCTCGCTTCAATTAATTACTTTCAAAAACGACAGGTTCAACAACCCGGGAAATCCACCACTTTTAATATTGTGTAAATTTGCCTTTTGATAGGTGATAAAACAAAATTTAAAAAATGTTACTTGTGTTAATAGCACTTTGTGTAGTTGTGTTGAAGCATTACTTGAACAATAGATGTACATAATGTGGCTATAAGTGTGGCGAACATAAGTATAATTTGTTTCATTGTTTGCTCACTCTATTTCAAATCAGTAACTGTGGGGAATGCTCTGTAACGATCAATTATGGTTATTGTCTAGGCCTAATAAAATTGTTTACTATACTTAATTAGAGTGTGAATGAACTTAATGATTACCATGTCTGAATGCCTTGCTTCGTCTATATAATGCGTTGTTATTATGACTGTCCTATTCTCATTCCTCGTTGTCATATACAAATAATCCCATATCCTGAAAACATTATTTATATTATGTAGCAATAAAAGTAAAAACTTGGTCTGATAAATACAACAAAACGTTGATATACAGATATTCATTCTGTTTTAATAATAATTAATAAAGTTCATTTACTGTTGTAATATATATATATATATATATATATATATATATATATATATATATATATATATATATATATATATATATATATATATATATAATATATATATATATATATATATATATATATATATATATATATATATATATATATATATATATATATATATAATATATATATATATATTTGATTCATGCTCAAGTACATGATCAAGGTCATACTTAAACTCTTTTCAAATCTGCACAAAATAGGGGGTTCTAGTTTAAAAAACAATGTTAACCTTCAAATGACCTTGAAGATTAAGGTCAAGGTCAAATCCAAGGTCGCCATTAAATAGCTAGGGGAAATTCCTGAAACTTTTTTTCGAAAAAATGCATTTCTGACGAGTTATTCTGGGATTACCATACTTTTGTGCCACCCTGCATATATACGTATACAAGGTGGTCCAAAAGTCCCCCCCCCCTCTTTACTTTTGATCAGTTAGAGATAAATTAATGTAACGGATCCGCACCATGTAAAGAGAAGTTTGTTTTCATGCAATCGCACACAGCGGCAGCTACCCACTTTGCCCCCAGGCCACTCTATTTCTAAATTTCAAATTGGAGTGTATACTTTTGATAGTATGTTTGGATTTTACGCAGTGGCGGCGCGTGACTTATTTAATTAGGTGGGCTAGACAAGCCCACCCTGGGGGTGTCATGCAGGGGAATCTTGCTACGATTACGACGCTCAGTGTGATGCTATAAAGGGTCCTCATAAAGATCAGCATAGTTATGATGGTACGAGATTTCTTAATAACTTGTGGAAAACAGCTAATTGATGCTATATTTCGATGCTATATTTGATCTCATGATCCATTATTCAACAGTACTATGTGAATGTATAAAAAAGAAAATGTTTAACTATATACCCAAAAAATGCGTAAAATATTATCGAGAACTTACGTTACAAAAACTTCAGTTAGACTGTTTTATATTTTTATAATGTGCATTATTGTTTTAAATTTAGCATAAGAAGTGATTTGCTCAATATATTTTGTAATAAAAAGATCAGAGAAGTTTTTGACAGGTGGTGTCACAATAATTTCACGTAAGTTAAATCCTTCTTCATTTCTACTTTAATAGTATCTATTACAATCAAATTAGTGCCTAACAAGCAGCATGAGACCCCCCGACCCTGGAGGGCAGTCAAGCAATCCTCCTCATCTCTGCAATATCGAAACTGGACATGTAAAAGGAACTCAATCTAACACAATAAATAATGAAAACAAGGGTGCTTTGCCCAAGAGTAAGCGACAGAGACCCAATACTCCGGTGAAAATCGATATAAACCCACCCAAGGAAGTGATAAATTTTCTAATTATCAAAAGATTGGACGGAGATTGCTCAATGTCAAAAGTTTCACCGTTCGCTATTGAGAAATTGCTTTCCCACGCGTGCGGTGGAGTTAAAAGTGCAAAAAAGTTACGCGACGGATCTCTCTTAGTCGAGACTTACACTCACGATCAATCAGTCAAGTTGATGTCGAACCTGCCGTGCAATATCTCTCCAAAACTATCTGTAGAGCCCCACAGGACTCTAAACCAAGTTAAAGGTGTTATCACTTGCGCTGACCTCGCAGACATTTCGGTAGAAGAAATTACTGAGCATATCAAACAGCAAGGAGTAACTGATGTGAGAAGACTCAACAAAAAGATTAACAATATTCTGGAACCGACCAACAGTTACATAGTCACTTTTAGCTTGACGTCTCTCCCGAGCAAGTTAAGGGTTGGCTACCTATCAGTCCCTGTTCGACCGTACATCCCACTTCCAAGGCGATGTTTTCAATGTCATAGATTTTCTCATATCCAACTTGCCTGTAAAGCCGGCGCAATGTGTCCAGAGTGCGGCGATCCTGCACATGATAACTCGCCTTGTTTAAAGACAAAACAATGTGTTAATTGTAAAGGGGAACACTCGGCGCTTAATAGAAACTGCCCTAAGTGGATCCTGGAAAAGAAAATTATGGAGATTAAAACATTAGAGAAACTGTCATACTTCGATGCAAAGAAGAAAGCCGAAATTGCCTGTCAGTTTAATTTAACCAACTCTTTCTCATCCATCCTTTCGAAAAACCCGCAAAATTGTCTTAATTGTCTTAAGAAACGTGCCACAACTCAGGATAAAGGTACACAGTGCTCATTTGACGAACCCTCGACTAAACAGAAAATAATAGTAGCTAGTTCTTCCAAATCTACTTCTGACAAGACGACCGAAACTTTAAGTGTAAAAGAAAATAAATTGGACCAAGATAAAAACACCTGTACATTAAAACCTATCTCTATTGACTCAAAAACTGAATATGAAATGATGTGGGCGAATGACTGGGACTCAGGTAGTGATTCAAATACTAGCAAAGAAACACCTCTACATCTCTCGAAAAACACTACAAAAAATAAAAAAAGCGGTCAGAAGAAAAATTCTAAACAGAAAAATTAATATCAATTGATAACAACTTGATTTAAATATTATGAAAATCTGTACGTGGAACTGCAAAGGCTTTAGATCAAGAATTGAAGATATTAAATTGTTATTAAGAGAAAATATTCCGGACGCACTTTTGATACAAGAGACGCACTTACCTTCTGGAAATTCCCTAAAGCTACCAGGCTATGTAGCATTCCGAAGAGATCCACCACCAGGTACCTGGCAAGGGGGCCTGGCGACATTTGTATCAGTGAGAGTACCAAGCCAAGAAATCAAAATCAACTCTAATATCCAAGTCCAAGCTGTTCGGATAGGTTCGTCACATCCTGTCACAGTTTGTAACATCTATCTGGACTCTACTGACGAAATAACTCCAACATGCTTGGAAAACATCGTACAGCAGCTGCCAGGACCCTTCATTATATCAGGAGACTTCAATGCTCATAGCCTGATGTGGGGATCTTCTAAAACCGATCCCAGAGGAGTGGCAATAGAATCTTTTATAGACCGACAGAACTTATGTCTCCTAAATAACGATGAGTCTACCTATCTTGACTCCAGAACCGGCAAACAAGACGCACTAGACCTAGCCTTGTGTTCTCCATCAATATCTAGAATAGCAGATTTCACCGTTTCATCATATCTGTATGGAAGTGATCACTTTCCTCTTTTTGTTAATTTAAATTTAAATAACTCGGAGATACATCCAGAAGCAGTCTGGTCTTTTAAGAATGCGGACTGGGAGGCTTTCAGAAACTATTTAACGAATTTTTCTCCTCTACATCCCGGTCAAGAAGAAAGTATAGAAGAACTGCTTGAATATCTAACATCTGCAATCATGTCAGCAGCACTTGTCTCAGTTCCACGGATAAAACTAAGGGGAAGGCGGCAACCTGTACCATGGTGGAGCACATACTGCAGAATTGCACTTAGAGACCGACGAAAAGCATTGTGGAAGTTTAAAGCCAACCCTACTACCGAAAATCTGGTAATATATAGAAAGGCTCGAGCAAAATGTAAATTTATATTTTTACAGGCCAAGAAAACATCTTGGAGGAACTATGTATCTACCATCATTCAGGGAACAGAGACCAGAGAAGTATGGAGGAGAGTGAGAATAATCTCCGGTAAAAGACCCGCAACTGCCTCCCCTGTCATAAAAGCTGGCTCTCGAACTGTTTCGGACCCCCAACTTGTGTCTGAGCATCTGGCTCAACACTTCGCTCAAGTCAGTGCATCTACCAACTACTCTCAGCAATTTCAAAATCTCAAAATTAGCGCCGAGAACGAAAGATTGGAATTCAACTCTGGAAACACTGAAGAATACAACATGCCTTTCAGTCTATGGGAACTTGATACTGCCATAAAAACATTAAAAGACTCAGCGCCAGGGCCCGATCAGATCCACAATAAAATGATAAAAAACTTACCCCTTTCCTTTAAACGCTACTTGCTGACACTGTACAACCTACTGTGGACATCTGACATATACCCGGATAGATGGCGAGAGGCGATAATAATTCCAATACTGAAACCTGGCAAAGACTTGACACTGACTGAATCCTACAGACCAATAGCCATGACAAATACACTTGGAAAACTTCTCGAAAAAATTGTTAACTCAAGACTAATCTACATACTGGAAGCCAACAAATTACTTTCCCCTCAACAAAACGGCTTTCGGCGAAACAGATCGACGACAGACAACCTTATCGCACTGGAAACTTACGTAAGAGACGGACTCATTCAGGACAAATCAACCATAGGGGTATTTTTTGATCTTGAAAAAGCCTATGACAGGACCTGGAAATATTCTATTGTACATCAGTTGCATCGCATGGGCTTTAGAGGGCATTTACTGCACTACATAAACAACTTCCTGTCAAGGAGGATGTTTAATGTTAAAGTGGGAAGTTCCCTCTCAAGTACATATGAACAAGAAAACGGAGTGCCTCAAGGAGCCGTACTTAGCTGTACTCTGTTCCTACTTGCAGTAAATGACGTCCGGAAAGTAATTCCACCTTTCATAGAGTTACTTCTATATGTAGATGATATGACTCTCCTCTTTAGGTCAAAAAGCTTGGAAACAGCTGTGGTAGTGATGCAACACGCCATAAACAGGATCACTGAGTGGGCCAGCAGTACTGGACTTACTTTTTCAGCAAACAAGACCAAGTGCTTGGTGTTTTCCAAAAAGAGACTCAACCCTGAAGTTCGTCTTACTCTCTCCGGCCAACAAATTCCAACGGTAGAAAAGCTCAAATATCTAGGTCTGCAGTTCGACAAAAAATTAACTTGGCGGCCACACATAGAGGAAGTTCGCGCTAAATGTTTAAAAGACCTAAATCTGCTCAGGATGTTGCAAAATCTAAAGTGGGGAGCGGACAGAGCTACATTGTTACACCTTTATAGAGCCGTTATAAAAAGTAAAATAGATTACGGAAGCGTTGTTTACAGCTCGGCAAAACAGAAAGATTTGAGACGCTTGGACCCGGTACATAATACAGGCTTGCGTCTTGCTCTAGGTGCCTTCAAGACCAGCCCAGTTAACAGTATTTTGGTCGAGGCAAATGAGCCTCCTCTTGCCCTGAGACGCGACTTTTTACTTCTACGCTACGGACTTAAAATTAAACGCTTCCCGGACAACACTTGCTTTAAATTATTTCAAGACCCAAAATTTACAAATAAATATACACAAAAACCCACATTTCTACGACCGCCAGGTCATAGATTCAAAACTCTTGTAGATGAATTAAACCTTTCTTCAGAATATGGCAAAATTAACAAATACAGTGTCCCTCCCATTGTTCCTTGGGGTATAGAACGCCCTGTAACACGATGCTTGACAAGACAAAGAAAAGACCAAGCCCATCTGCAACAACTCCACCAAGACCACCTAAAGGACAAGAATGACCACCGGACGAACTCACATCTTTACACTGACGGCTCCAAGACCCGCGAAGGGACCGGTTGTGCCTATGTCTCATCATCAGAACAAGGAATGTTCTCCTGCTCGAAGTGGAGTTCGATCCTCACAATAGAGCTGGAGGCCATCCTACATGCTCTGAATTCAGCCATAAACCATGGACTAGATGCTGCCACAATTTATACGGACTCAAAATCAGCTATAGCGGCTTTAGATAAAATGTATATACAAAATTTAACAGTTTTCAAAATCAGAAATTTGATAGCAAGGACAAAATTAAAGGTACGATATTGTTGGGTACCTAGCCATGTAGGAATTTCCGGAAATGAGACTGCTGACTTACTAGCGAGACAAGCAATAACTGACGGACTGAGTACTGAGACAGAGGTTATACCTAGAGACTTTGACTCTTATATCAGGACAAAAATAAAAGAGAAATGGCAACAGACTTGGACAGACACCACTAACAACAAACTACGACGCATAAAACCTTTGCTAGGTGACTGGACTTCCTCATATAGGAAAAACAGACAGGAAGAGACAATACTTTGCAGACTGAGAATAGGACATACACGACTTACTCACAGTTATTTGTTTACTAGAGACAAAGAAAGACCAAGATGTAGACTATGTGACGATACTTTGACTGTAGCTCATATACTGACTGATTGCCAACAACTTGACCAACTTAGAATTACACACGACATATCAGACAACTTAGCAGACATTTTAGCAAACAACTTGACTCACGTAACTAAACTGATGCATTACTTACAGGACGCTAATTACTATACTGATATCTGAATTTAATTGTTATTTATTGGTTATTATTTATACACATTGTTTAACTACTGTTTAATTTAAATCTTGCATAGGCGCATATAACCTTGTTGTTCAGTGCCTAAAATAAAATAAACTAAAAAAAAAAAAAACTAAAAAGATCAAAAATTTAATTTATAATTGGAAAAAAATGGGAAAAGTATATAATATATTTTATCTATCCCACCACTGCTATCTAGTAGAGAGAATATAAACTAGTTTTCAAGCCCAGTAAAACCTCTCTATTCTACCATCTTCCTCAGCGCGAGAGTTCGGGCATAGCCCAAGACCCCTTCATATTTCCGCGATTCTAGCCGCGCGTAGGGGATGTTCCGCGCTCAACATGCCCTACCCCTTGGCCTCCTCCCTCCTACCCCCGCGAGATTTCTCGCTCGCTATATGCTATGCTATTCTACTGCTTATTTTAAACGATCTGGATCTTCATACTACATACCATTGTACTCTATGAACACTAAAACTATATATATCTAATGTATGTATTTATTTGTGTTGACAACTATTTAGTTTTCTTTTCTAAATAAATAAAATAAAATAAATATATATTTTTTTTTTTTTTCTCAATAAGTTGGTGGGGCTTAGCCTTAAGGACGCGCCGACACTGATTCTACGGTGAAAAATAATAAAATTTTACTTAAAACTATTTTCAATATTTTCCTATTGAGGGGCAAATATAGCAAAGTAACCCTTCCGAAAATAGTAAAAACATAACACTTATATCAATATAAAATCTAAACGGTTTGAAAAAAATTAATGGGATCTGTGCCATCTAAAGGGAAGTTTGTTTTCTTTCACTCGCGTACTAGGGGCAACCACCCATTTTGCTCTAGGCGCTGAAATCTACCATTTTTAAGACTCGGAACCAAAAATGTTCTCTGACTTCTAAAACAGATTTCTGCCTCGGAATTTTTGAAATAGCAGACCTAAAAAACCCTTTTTGTTCTTCGGAACGAACACATAGCTTCCTTTTACCCTCGGAAAGCTAGAAAATTATTAAAAAAAAATACCCTCATGTTGAACATTTTATTGTATGTTTATTAATACAATAGTTAAATTAGAACTTTATGATATTTAAATTTAGTATCACTATGAGTATGAGAAAGTTTTGTTTATTTTACCGATTTATTAATCTAAAGGAAAGAACTTGTACACTAATTTTTCCTTCACATTGTGATATTGAATTTAAAGCTAAAATATCTCCTCATTATAGGGATTTGTTTATTTTTGCTGTATTTTAGAACTGTATCGTATCATTCTAAATAAAATTTAATTAAATTAATTATTTTTAATGTAAGTGTAATTACTGGCTTGTAAGTAAAGGGTCGAGGCCAACAGTTGGTTCGTCCAATAACAGGGTTTTTGCATTGTTAAACAGCGCCACTGCAAACGATACCCTTCTTTGTTGTCCACCACTGAAATACATCATTATTATTAATTATATTTATAGGATGCTTACAAGTTAAAATTAAATTTTTAAGATACTGTGAAATTCATTAGAAATTTCCTGAAGCTCGTGAAACAAAAGGGTATCGGCCCCCCGAAATATTGGTATGCCCGGATCCCATTGAAGATCTCTAAGGGTCTACCTACAAATAAAATTTACATTCAATTTTCTAATAAAATAATCTGTCAATTAGTCTGGCATGTTTGTCTTGTTGTTCAGAAAATAAGCCACGCGTTATATTTTAATAGAATGGACCTTCAGTCTCAAGATCACAACTAGTTAGTTGACTAATAATCAAGTTATCAAGTTAATTTATCTACTACCACCCTAGGGCGGTAAAGAAGAGGAATTCTTCAGCTTTACGCACGATTAGCGAGTTTGTTTACATTTAACAAAACTAGTAGTAAAGTACTTATAGTAAAGTAACTGAGTGAATCAAGTGACTTTGACGAATATGTGGAGAATAATACTAATCCAGTAATAATAATTAATTCGGCAGAAAATACAACTCAAGAATTAATGCCATATATATTAAGAGAGAGATACGAACTTATATACAGCAATTTTATTTTTTTTCTGTATTTATTATTAAAATCTAACAATCGCAGATAATGTATGGTACGCAACTCGTGCGAAAACGGCATTTTGCATTGCTCTTGTGGTTTTACTACCCTCGCTGTCACTCGGGTGCAAACTCCACACTAGCATGCAAAATGCTACATTCCGCACTCGACGCGTAATGTACTATTAACTAGGGTTAATTGTAATTTGAGTCTTCAAATGAAGAAATACAAACAGTCTTTTATCACCAACAAGACTTCCTGGGCTATAGCTGCATTTAACAGCCCTCATTTTGGCACTTATGATGGCCAAAATGATTAATAAGTGTAAATGTCTATTCTAATTTATTCTATTATAGAGGGGGCTCAATATGTTTTTCCTTCAACTATCTACATTTTATTTGTGTTAGTTTAGCTCACCTAAGGGTAGATACCATGCTGTCTTTACAAGGTAAATGAAGAAGAGAAGATAGGTACTCTATTCGTTTACAAACAATTTCTTCTTCGATACCAAACATTAATCCGTATAAGTAAAAGGTTTCTTCGATTGTAAGATACATTTCTAGGGCTAAATCCTAAAAAAAAAAAAAATTGTTAAAAATAAAATATTTTAAATGGTAGTTTAGAATTTTTTAAAATGTAATTTTATTGGACAGAAAGGGTAAATTATTGACTTAAAAATATTTAATATTATTTTCAAAAAATAAAAAAATATGGACAGGACTTACTTAGCAATTGTGCAATCATTCCACTAAGTTAAGTTAGTATTTGAATACTTATTGGTGGATGTAACAGGGCTCTCCAATCCACTGTGTCTAAAAAGATTTATATTTTTCCCCATCCTAAGTTTAACATTTTTATTTGCCCAAGAGACGATTCTTTAACTCGTTTAGGTCTAATTAAATTCGAAAGTCCGAAAAAAATAATATTCAAAACATTATCCAACAACAGAAGAAGGACAAGTAAAGTATAGGCATTTAAAGTATAGACATTGAAAAATTGGTACATTTGCTTGGTCGTTTAATTATTGTCTTTATTAATGGTATTATTTTCTGTGTATTTCTTGTAATCGGTTTAATATTTTTAGTTTTTCCGTTTTACATCGTCTCATGATGATAAAGCTAAAATAAACCAGCATGTCCCATATAGGTTTATGTGTTCCAAGTAAGGTAGACCGTTACCCGGTGTTAAAAACTGGCATTTGGCTATTACAGAGGATCCAGTCGTTCAGTCCGGATTTCTGGTTGTGTGGTGAAGACTGTCCATCATTACTGAAGGGATATTGTGTTGACATGGTCGGATTAGAATTGAAAAGCTACTAGATTTTCCTGGTTCATACCAGTCGAATTTAATTTATTATTGAAGTGTGTGGACGACTGGGTATTTCAGACCGAATCCGGGTTTGGACAATGTCGTCGGGTTTAGAGCCCGAGACTATGTTCTTGGCTCAATTCAAGTTCAACCCTCCCAGGTGTAGAAAATAAGTGTATTTAGTAAAATACCTGAGGCATATATGAGAAATCTAAAGGTGATTTGATGGATGGCATGTTTATGAAGCCAGAAGACAGTTTCTGAAGACCCACTATACAACTAAGTAATGTTGTCTTGCCACATCCACTTGGACCAAGTAAACTATATCTGCAACAGAAATTATTAGTTATTTATTAAGCTTCTATCCGTTCTGTAAAATTTATTAAAATAAATAATAAAGATTCTTATCTCTATTATCTAGTAGATTGCGCCAAGGTTTTCATTTTAATATTAAGGGGCCCATGTTCTTTAGTTCAGCCTAGTTAAGCGCTCAGGTCTAATACATTTACATTAATTTACAGGTTATAATCAACGGAGTTATAAATCATTACCTACTGAATCAACAAAAATAGAACTTTTTATGAATGTTCTGAATATGGATATTAAATCTCTTCTCATATACAGTTGAAACATCTAAGGAATAACTATTGTAGAGAAAACAATAAAGGTTCTTATTACAATCTAAAGTTCTATCATACCTTAATCTCCATGGTTCTGGAAATTTCATATCCTCAGCTAAAACATATCCGTGAAAAAAGGGCCATGTTCTGACCCCCTCCAAAAAAGTCAGGCTATCAAATTTAAGGACTAAAGAAAGAACAGACTTGACTTTTTGGGAGGGGGCCTGGAACTTGGCCCATTTTTGACGGATAGGTTTTTGCTAGCATTGTTTTGTGCTAGCATTTTTGCTTCCTTTGTGCTTCCATCGTGGGCGCCGTCTTGATTTTTTTACGAGGCAGAGGAGCAAGGCCACTGTATTTTCCCCAAAGGACAAATCTCTGTACAAAGGATCTCGCCAAACCGAATCTAAACAGTGCCATCGATATGCCCCCGTGTAGGGGCGATAAGAGAAGAAAAATGAGCCCAATATCGAAGAGGGTTGTTAAGGTTTTTGGCCTTTCTTTTCTCGGTCTTCGGTCCCCGGTTCTACATTAAACCGACCAAGAATAACACTATTACATATGATGATATCAATAAAGATACATTGACATAATTGCTGGAACTTGGCCTGATGCACTGCCGCGCGCTCAGATTATTACCAACGATACAAATCCATACAATAATACATGTATCTACATGTATACAAATCGATACAATAATACATGCGTACACTAGCACAGTTATGGAGTCGGACCATAAATATGATTTTATTTAATTCCCATTCACCTGTTAAATTATAGAATTGTGCAGTCTAGCAATCATAGCTGCCAGGAGTTCTAGCCGAGGAATCGGTATTTTCTTAGTGGGGCTACTCTAATTTTAGCCTGCACCATTGTAATTGAACAATATTTTTGGTCTCCACACTTTAAAAAATCGCATATACTACACCACTTCCATCACAAAATTTATGAAGTGACGAATAACCTAATTCGACTGTGCCTGGAAGCCACCTAGGAATACTAATAATAATAATACTTACTAAATCGTTAACCAATGGCGTAAATAGCGCTCTCGCCACCCCTGCGACCCCCACCCCCTGCGGGGTGCTATTTAAATAAGCATTGCTCTTGTCTATCCTCTCCTCCTAAGTCTTTTACTCAGTTAGGCCTTTTTAACTGAGAAGCATAACTATCCCACCTAACTTGTTCCTCATCATTCGCATGAAAAGACAATATAGACAAAATTACTTTGTCTCCTTCTTCTTCACCGTCGCCTTTCAGGTTTCGTTGAGAACGACGTTAAAATTATATTTTAAGTCAAACTCTATCCAACATCAAAACCACAATGACCGATCTGTCAAACTAATACCAATTCATAATATTACAGGTACTTACATGGAACCTTTGGGGACGGCCATGTTAAGACCCTTAAGGATATAGTTTGATCCTAAGTATTTTTTATATCCATCTTGAACATCGATCACAACCTCTTTTGTTTGTTTCATCTAAAAAAGAAAAATATAATTATAATTAGTTTAAAAAAGGAATCAGTAGATAGTCAAACAATAAATGACATAAAAAAAATAGAGACCTGTTTTGACTGAATAGTCATCGTCAGAGTACTGATGTATGTGTGTACTTTATCCTTGTGTGTACAGTATCATGGTGCATGTTTGTACTGTATACTGATGTTGTGTACAGTGTTCTGATTTTTATTTTGTCTAGATGTATTTTTTTTAGTTTATTATACACATATAATATTATTTGATATTCATAGCTGGGATTGGACTCATTAAATGCAAAAATTCCATTCTCTACAATATTTCCTTCAAGGTTTTCTATGGAACAAAGCGGTAGTATATAGAAAATTTTAGGATAATAACATTCAATGCACTGTAATTATTCTGTTCTTAATAGTCTGTTGACCCTCAACTTTATTTATACCAATTGAAGCTTATAAAAAGCAGAAGTGTTTTTCGAATTCGGCTCAGAAATTTTGTGGTTAAATTGTAAAAAATAAAAATTTGTAGTGTATGTTAAAATAGTTCTTTAACCCAATTTATATTTCTATTCCTCATTTAATTTTGCTTCCGAGTTTACCGAAGGTAACGGAAGCATTGTGTTCACTTTTGAGAACGAAAAAGTTTTATGCCTCCGATTTTAAAAATTCCAAGACAGAAATCCGTTTCAGACACCAGGGAACATTTTTGGTTCAGTATCTGTCTGTCTGTCTGTCTGTCTGTCTGTCTGTCTGTCTGTCTGTCGGTCTGTGTGTCCGCGAATCATGAAACGTGCGACGATAACTTGAGTAAATGTCCACCGATTTTGATGAAATTTGGTAGACATGTTCATTTTACCAATGCCCAGGACGAGTTCGTTGGACTACGTAATCCGTTCAAGCGTTCACGCGTAATGCTCACTTAAACGTGAACATCAAATTTAAAATTAAAATTTTAGGTCGGGAAAAAAATCAAACTTCATCTATTCAATGAGACAAACATTTTTTTCAAATACAATTTTTTAGTAAAACCTACAGCGACACCGCTATGAAATGTTAAAGATCGCTGAAACTATTAATGGTTTTAGGCAATAAACAATATAACAATAAAGTAATATAACGATAATGTTAATATAACAATAAAGTACGTGATAGGATGCGAGGAAGCTTTGTGCCACACCAATTGGCAGTCTATTTATGATATTACGCTTTTAATTTATCATAAAAAAAAACGGAAAAACAACTATTAAACAATTTAGATGCCTGTTTTTTTGTCGCTGTTGATTTTACAACAAAATGTTATTTGAAAAAAATGTTCTTCTCATCGAATAGATAAATTTAGAATTTTTCCCGTCCTAAAATTCGAATTTTAATTTTGAAGCAAGCGTTGGCCGCGAACGCTTGGGCAGTCAACGTTTTCCAACGAACTCGTCCTGAGCATTGGTCAAATGAACATGTGTACCAAATTTCATCTAAATCGGTCAATTTTTACTCAAGTTATCGTCGTACGTTTCAGCTACACAGACTCACAAACACGGAGCATATTTCGTTGAATGTAGGAAGCTCGCTACGCTCGTTTCAATTTAATATTTTCTTGTTGTAAGGGTTTTTATTTGAGTTATACTGTTACTTCACTGGTATATCTAATCAAACAATGCATTGGCGAAGTTATACTGGTTAAAATCACTGACTACTCGACAGCACGACAAATGGATGGTGGGAGAGGCTTAGTGTTAGTAGGAGATGACAACAAAAAGTGATTCGACTGGCCTTTAGCCAGAGTTAAGGAAGTAAAAAGCCTCGTTCACACGACGACACTAATGTCGCGACATTTAGTGTCATCATGTGAACGAGGCTTAAGCCCTGGTAGAGATAGTAGAGTAAGAGTAGTACGATTAAGAACGACTACAGGACCACTGACATGACCGGCGCAAAGACTTTACAAACTTGAACATGACAATCAAGCATCGGTAAGTACCGAAGCTTGAGGTGGGAGGATGTTAAATGTTGGCATTGATTTTGACTTGTTTATCAAAATTATTGTGATATGTTAAAGGTGTAATTGTCATCTTATGTTTTGTTGTGAATTTAAATATAAAGAACTTTCTGTGCGTTCATCGAATATCTTTATTGAACAGTGAGGTTGAGCGGGTTTTGTTATCCAGAAGGTGAGATATCACCACTGTGTTAAAAATTAATAAGTACAATTTAACTGGAAAGTTCTAGAGGGAAAAACATTTCACACAATATATCTTAACCTCTACTTTATAGTGTATCAAAGTTCCACTACTTGGACCAAGAATACTTTGCTCGTGTAAACATTACTTCAAAATTCCACAAAAACTTGGACCAAGTGGATTTGATCAAAGTGACTTGGTCCAAGTATACTTGGATCGTGTAAACTCGGTTTTATGGATTTTATTAACACAATGCCACTTTACAGTTGACAAACAAATATATAAGCAAAACATACAGGTTAAGTAATATAAAAATACACCAATCAAGAAAACATTAAATTAAACTATACAACACATACACTTGCCGTTCGTCCGTACACCTTGTAGTAAGTGTAATTCACTTTGAACACCCACCTCCTTGGAAACTTCGTCTTCACGTTTCAAACCTTCTTCTAATCAATAATAATTATTTCCTGTTACTATTTATTTCTCATTGTCCTTCCCTTATCTTTTCTATCTTATCTATATTTTCATATATTATATAATATGTACATATTATAAATGTTCAAAAAGAACAAGACAAATCACTCAACTCATTTAAATTTAAAAAAAAAAATCAACCTTGGCAATTACGCAGCACGAGTTTACAAAGTTGCAAACTGCATAATTTCCATTAAAAAAAACTGCATAAATTTTATTTAAAAAATAATGATCTTAATATACGAAAAATATAAACCAATGAGAAAATATAAATTAAATAATAACAAACTGTTTAACCTCTTTGTGCTGCGTATTTGCCGTCAGAAAATGTATTTAACTTTGAACATGCAAAGTGATTTGAAAAGTATGAGTTTATGAGGGACAGAGAATAATGAGGGAGGACAGAGAAACAATATCATTTACTTGTACTGGATAAATTGGACCTCGTAGAACATACATGGACGCAGGGGAAGACTTGGCTAAACCTATGATCTCACAACTTTTTACGCGAGACTTGGCTTACTTTTTTACTACGTTTTTATTAGCTTGCATTCTTGTTTGTTTGTTTGTTTGTTTGTTTGTTTGTTTGTTTGTCCAGTACAAATCTGGCAATCGATTTCTAACTAACTTCCCGAATAGCTAGACATTTGAAACTTTTAGCATAGCTCAGAACACGATGACAATGCATTATTTTAATACTTTTAGCCATCTTTCAGCAAAATTTTATTAGTTTTAAGCAAATTTTGCTGTGCGGAAAGTTAGTTATTTTATTTGTTTTGCCATATCCAATATTTACGCTATCTTCATTTTGACGGGTCTCAAATTTGTGATAGGTAAACATTGAATGACAGCTAAACAGGAAATATCGATTATATTATTTATCGATTATATTATTTCAAATATATCGATGGCATGCTTTAGATTTGGTGTTGGGGAGATCCGTTGTACAAAGATTTATCCTTTTATAGGTTTAAGATCAGCTCTCTGGATGGTTGTTATTTATGTGAAGTAAATAAATTTGGATTTTTTTTTTTTTTTCACTAACATTATATATTATATAACAATAACAATTATATTATCAACATTACATACGATTCAACAGAAAATTTAAAAACGTAGTATATAAAAAGTTCTTTTTATCTTGAAATTATTATTGGGATTTCGATTACAAGTGGGTTTTTTTACCACACTTATTTTTAAGAAATTGTAAATATGCGTACACCATGTTCAAATTAATATAGGACCATTTGAGGACAATTTTCGCCAAACCATGCTAAACGAAGTTTTTCACACACGAGGGGAAGAAATAATGTGGTAGGAAAAAAGAAGGTTGGAAGTAATACAGTGCAGTCGACGAGCTAATTGTCACCTACTATCCAAATTTCATTAAAATCGGATGAATGGCTTCTAAAAAATGGTGGAGTACTTACTTACGCACATGTACTGTGGGATCACGGGATATTTTTAATATTTTTCTCTAAGAAATAAATGGTATTGAATCATATTCATCCATTTACTAGTAGTTTTCTTCTTTCAATTCATTGACTTTGTTTCCAATGATTTTATAATTGGGAAGGAACTCAGACTCGTACGATGTTTTGACGTAACAGAACAACTTTTGGTATGAAAATTTACACATGCCATGGGCCGGGGGTTGCTCTCACGTGATTTAGACCAATCAATTAAATAATATGCCTTAATATTTACATTTCCAAAGCATTAATAGAAAAGAACCAGGATTCCAGGACTATACTATACATCATCTGTATCTATATAGTCGTACATATATAAAGTAACAATGATCCTTTTTCTATATTTTCGTATCCTGTGATATTTTACGGCTTTTGTCATATAATGATTGTTAGCCCCTTTTGTTGTTAGCCTGTTGTTTTGTTCCTTGATTGAAGTTTTATTACTACGTTTTTATGAGCTTGTTTTCTTGTTTGTTTCTTCGTTTGTCCAGTACAAATCTTACAATAGATTTTTAACTAACTTCCCGAGTAGCTAATCATTTGAAACTTTTAGAATATCTCAGAACACGATGACAATGCATTATTTTAATACTTTTAGCCATCTTTCAGCAGAATTTAATTAGTTTTCAGCAAATTTTGCTGTATGGAAAGTTAGTTCGGAAAAAATCCGTAAGTTATTTTATTTGTTTTGACATATCCCATAGTATTTAGAATCTTCATTTTGACGGGTTTCAAATTTGTGATTTTTTTATTAAGAGGTAAACATTGAATGACAGTGAAAAGTAACAAAGAAATAAATTAATTGACGTGTGACACCCAGGTTTGTTTACACTTGTGTCCTAGGTATAGGTTTAATGTTTCTCGATCTTTACTTCTTTACGTGTACACATTTTTCTTCTCTTACTGTCCCTACACAGGGGCATATCAATGGCACGGTTTAGATTCGGTGTTGGTGAGATCCGTTGTACAAAGATTTGCCCTTTTATAGGTTGAAGATCAGCTCTCTAGATGGTTATCATTATTATGTGAAGTAAATAAATTCGGAACTATGTATTTTTTTTTCACTAACATTATATATAACAATGACAATTATATTATCAACATTACATATGATTCAACAGAAAATTTAAAAACGTTGTATGTAAAAAGTTATTTTTATCTTGTAATTATTTTTAAATGAGTACATGTTGAAAGAATAATAAGTATTAATAAATTTAGATATACAGTATAAAAGATAATTTTCTTGTCATGTTTTTTTTATCGATTTTATTGCGTTCAATGTCCTTTCTTTATGTTTAACTTTATAAACGAAATTCTTTATTGTTTCTCCTAAATTTTTATTTAACTTTATCTATCTGTTCGCCTTAGCCGGTACCATGCCAAGTAAAGAAAGGAGGAGGGAACTTTTTCGTGAAACAGGAAACGGCGATGTTGTCGACCTTCAGATCGACATTTCAAGGTGACTAGTAAACTGGTAACATCTTCAGTCTTTGACGCTGCAAGGGAGGTGGCCTGACAGCTTAGAAGAGCCACTCTATCAGGCTAGAGCTAGCACTCTATAGGCATATTCCCCATAATTCTATAGGCCTATTCCCATAATTTCAAAATTAAATGTAATCAAATGAAATATACCAGACTTCTTACATGGCAACAACATGGCGCAAAACAAACGGACACTTAATTTGGCACATTGAGTGTTAGAGGACATCCAGCAGAAAATGACTTAAGCTCCAATGGAATAAATGTAACTAGACTAAATGAAAAATAGGACGAAACTGGGGGGGGGGGGGAATGGAAGAAGTATCAATGCTATTTTATTCAGGGGTTCTATCATTTTCTTTAGCATTTCTTGAATCCGTTATTTTAATAATAATGTATATAATAAATCACTATCTTGTACTTCTGTTTTTTTGAGTCACAGAGTTTAATTTTTTGTTGAATCATTTGAGACATATGTTTTTTTCCATATTGCTTCCGAGCTTACCGAAAGCAACGAAACCTATATGATCGTTTTGTAGAACGAACATTGTTTATGACTCAAAAATCCTAAGACAGAAATTGACGATCTAGGAACATTTTTGGTTCCGTTCCTGTCTCAGACAGACCTGTCGGACTATCGCTCAATTTTTACCTTTTAACAACCAACATATCTTAAACTCCTCGTCCGATTTCAATGAAATTCGGATGTTAGGTCATAATTAGGCCATTGTTGGTCTCATATAAGTTTCAACCCTCTTTGCCCATTTGTCTTTCTTCCGCATTTATTTACACCTATATATTAAACATCACTTTATATCCATCCTTTATATAAATTTAAATGGTTTGTCGAAAGTAGTAGATAGCCTCGGATTAATTTCAATCGTCTGGAAATTTTAAATATTGCTAAATTGATACTTTAATTTACCTATGTAAAAAATAAATAACATTTTGACAGATTTAAAAAACGAAGAAAAATCGAATTTATTTTACAATATTTTTTTTAAAATAAACAGATCAAGTGTGTGCTAGTCTGCACACAGCGAGGGTCCGTAGGCAACACATTATTGTTTAAGTAGTACCTATTGATGGTGCTGATATTACGTATTCGTATTAGTAGTAGTTCAACTGGCTATCATGCATAGCAAGCATTCCACCTAAAGCGCTATATTTTAAAGTGCTAAAAAGCCTATTTTGAAATATCATAAGGGTCTGATAATCCCAAAACACATAAATAAACTTCTGATAAAGTATTTTTTGCCAGTGAACCGGACTATCTCTAATATAAGCGGCAAAGTCCTGATTGACTGACATAGAATCAGCGTACAGCAAAATCTGCTTAACCGAGAGACTTGCAATTTTGAGGATATACTCTGTTTATATCATAGACACCCACTAAGAAAGGATTTTGGTACACTGGGGTACAGGGTGCAAATGTCAATGTAATGAATACCCTTCATGATATATATCGTTCAAAAACTCTTTAAGAGTACAGTAATTTTTGTTATGCACAGTTTTATCATATTTTTCATTTAGGAGGGGGATAAAATGGAAAATGCAGAAAAATATTATAATCTATATTTATACAAATAAAAAAGAATGTTGGTTCCAATAAAAAAATAACCCCGTAAGTTTTTTTACCCCAATTTGTTTTGAAATTTTTTTTTTTAAGTCGCTACATTTTTAATAGACTGCCAATTAGTGTGGCACATAGCTTCCTCGCATCCTATCATGTACTTTATTGTTATATTACTTCATAGTTTTATTGTTTATTATGTAAAAACTATTTATAGTTTTTAGCGATCATTAACACTTCATGGTGGTGTTGCTGTTGGTTTTTCTAAAAAATTGTATTTGAAAAAAATGTTTGGCTCATTAAATAAAAGAAGTTTAATTTTTTTCCCCGACCTAAAATTCCAATTTTAAATTTGTAGTTCGTGTTTACGCGAGCGTTCCCCGTGAACGCTTCAACGGATAACGTTGTCCATTGTCCAACTCGTCCTGGGCATTGGTAAAATGAACTTGTCTACCAAATTTCATCAAAATCGGTCGACATTTACTCAAGTTATCGTCGCACGTTTCAGGATTCGCGGACACGCACACCGACAGACAGACAGACAGACAGACACGAGACCAAAAATGTTCCCTGATGTCTGAAACGGATTTCTGTCTTGGAATTTTTAAAATGGGAGACATAAAACTTTTTCGTTCTCAAAAGTGAACACAATGCTTCCGTTACCTTCGCTTAGCTCGAAAGAAAAATGTGTAGTAGGTACTATACACATATATCCAAATTTCAAAGAGATCGGACTAAAGGTGTAGCCGTGAGAACAGGAGACAGACGGACGCACAGACAGACAGACACACGCAGGCAAAATATAAGGGTCCTTGGTTTTGCCTATGGACCCTAAAAACAAACAATAATATAAACAAAATATAAGGTAGTAAAAGCATAAAATCATTAAAGTATATGAAATTGGTTGCGAGGAAGCTATGTGCCACACTAATTGACAGACTATTTTTGAATATGCCAAAATTATTTGTATTTTTACACGAATATAAGTATCTATTTAGCAGTATTAAATGTTCCCTGACAGCTGAAATTAATCTAGAACTATCTGCGGGCTACCTTCGACAATCCGTTTGATGTTCTTAAAAATCAGATGAGTACTTTGAAAAGATAGGTGTAAATACAAATAATTTGTAAATACGAATAATTTGTGTAAAGACAAATTATTCTTTGATGTCATACCCCAATTTAATTCCCACATTAAACTCTTCAAAAAATACGTTGATGATAGCTTTTTCATAATTAACAAAAACCACATACCCTCCCTTCTTAACAACTTCAATAACTACCACCCCAACCTCAAATTCACCATAAAATCTGAAGAAAACAGTGCCCTTCCTTTTCTCAACATAACTACTAACTAACGATAACAAACTAACATATAAACACTACACAAAACCCACTTATTCAGGTAGACTCCTCCATTTCTATTCACACCAACCATATTCTTACAAAATTAACTGTGCTAATAACTTTATTAATCAAATCCTTACGCTCTCTGATAAACAATTTCACAACGAAAACATATCATTTATAAAAGATACACTTAATAAAAATAATTACCCCAACAGAATAATTAATAAACTACTCCAAAAACACAATAACAACATTAACAATACCTCACAAAATACGACACCTCCCGTTTTAGCTAAATACTACACCCTGCCCTACATAAAACACACTACTGAACAAATTAAAAAATTGTTTCGACCTTATAATAATATCAAAATAGCTCAAAAAAATTCCACCACCCTAAAATCAATTTTATACTCCAAACTCAAAGATTCCATCCCTCCTCTGCAACAAAGTAACATCGTATACCAAATTAACTGTAAACAATGC
Source organism: Gerris lacustris (assembly GCA_951217055.1). NCBI lineage: Eukaryota > Metazoa > Arthropoda > Insecta > Hemiptera > Gerridae > Gerris > Gerris lacustris. Next base: position 42,499,653 of record OX578276.1, read on the forward strand.
CCTGCAACATACATAGGAGAAACTTCACAACAATTCAAAAACAGATTTCATCAACATATTAAAGACATCTCAAATAACAACACTAACACAGCTATATCAGAACACGCACACAACACTAAACACACATTAGAAACAGATAAATATAATATTCTACACACTGAAAAACACCACCAAAAACGACTTACACTGGAAATGTTATACATAAAATCAAATACTAACAACATAAACTTGAAACAAGACACCAATAAATTAAGCAACATTTACACAAATATTATATTTAATACAAATAAAAATAAATAATTCAAAATTTTTGATTAGGTATGTCAGTTAAAAAAATAAAATTAATTCTTTTAAAAAAAAAACATAAAAACAATCAAAATTAACTTGGTAAGACTTTCATTTCCAAAATTCGTTTCCATTTTGACCATTTGTTTCTCTAAATTTACAGTATTTCCAAAACCTGAAGAAGTCCAGGTTCCCTGGACGAAAGCTTGCTTGAATCAAATATAATAAAGGACTTTCATTCCAAATAACAACCAACTACTTATATAAAAAAACCTCAAGTCCACAAAAGAAAAACTTCAATTATATATATATATATATATATATATATATATATATATATATATATATATATATATATATATATATATATATATATATATATATATATATATATATATATATATATTTCTGTAATAAATAACAAATATAAAAGTAGTAGCTACGTGTACCTTGTTGTAATCCTGGAATCCTGTGATCCTGTGAAGATAGGATTTATATAGGTTGGTAGCGTTCCGTTAGTGAGGCACAACTAATGCTGTTTAGCAAACTTGCTAGAATCTTGAGATAAAGGCCGCGAAGCACACCCCTTAACTACTAGAACATCTCACTACAAGGTTCCTTCTGTAATCTAATCTTTCCCTCCCTCGAACCCCTACCATTTTCAAAGTGCTGCTTCATTTTAATTTGAAACTATTCAGAAAGTATAAATATAGCTTTCACCCTTTGATCTACAGGCACACCACTTTACAATTCGACAAATAATAGCCCCTACGCACAAGGGGTGATTACTGAGTATGCGATATCCCTTAATTTTTACTTCATAGGTAGTGAGTAAAGATACAACAATGCCATACACTACATACACCGTTTTAAAGCAAACGATTAAATACTACTGGGTTCTACAGTGAAAATTGATTCCAATCGCTTGAACAAGTAATTAACATAAAGAGAATACCTCATTATGCAAATAACGATGTAAAAAAAAAAAAAAAAATTAGTAGGTACAATCGAAACAAACCGATTCTAATTCGAGATCTGATTCCAACACGTTTTATACACAGGGTGACACGCAATAAAATGTCATGACGAAACTGGGTTAAATACGATAAAGTAAGCATATGCCCATTTCTCTATACTTCTCGAGATGTCGATTTATTTAATTTTTTAAAGTGGTTCACGAAAATTTTCAAAAATTATATGATACCTCAAAAACTAAATGAGACGAGAAATTGGGCTAAGGTGCAATTTTAAAGAGCATAAAAAAAAACCTAACTTTTGTTGTAAAAAAAAGTAAAAACTTTAGCCCCCTTCTGTTTTGAAGCTAGATACTGGATACGCCTATGTTCCCTTCGATTCTACTTGAGAATCGGTTCCCTTCGACGGTACTTGAGAATCGGTTCCACTTGAGAATCCTAAAGAACTTCACTTTTTTTAGGTCTCCGATTTCAAAAATTCCAAGACAGAAATCCGTTTCAGACATCAGGGAACCGTGTCTGTCTGTCGGTTCATCGGTCTGTCTGCCGCTCTATTTTTGCGAACCAACATATCCTTAAAACTACACGTCTGATTTTAATGAAATTTGGATGGTAGATCATGATTAGACCATTGTTGGCCCCATATAAGTTTCAACCTTCTGCGCTCATTTGTTTCTCTTCCACATGCACACAAACATACATTTATTTACACCTATAACTTCTTAAGTACTTATCTGATTTGTATGAAACTTTTATAGCTTATCGAAAGTAACTCGCAGATAGCCCCAGATTAATTTGAACTGTCTGCGCACTTTAACTTTTGCTAAATTGATACTTCAATTCATGTAAAAAATCAAAACAATTTTGACAACGAGGGGAAAAACAAATTAGACAATAATGGCTTGTAAAAGCATAAAAGCAATGAAGTACGTGACCGGATGCGAGGAAGCTATGTGCCACATCAATTGGCAGTCTATTTTATCAAATGTCGGCTTCAATCGGCAGTTGATTTATCTTTAAAAAATCTATCATCTCGACAAGTCTCAATCCACCAACCCTAAGCAGGCAGACGTGCAAACCAATACGCCACGGGAGTGGATGTTATATTTATCATGAGACAGAATTGGTATATAACCGTAATATCATCTACATTTTAATAATATCTATATAAATAAAATTGAAGTTTTGTCTGTACATTGGTCGGAATTCATTTTTTTTTTTTTTATACATTTTAAAAACCAAATCCGGCCTTACCTTTTTTCGTGTATGAGTGTCTGTCGCCAACAGTACTATTTTGTAGGTGCAAAACTGGCTGAACGAAATCGATTAATTTTTTTTCAGTGGTGAGATGTTGCGGACTTGTTATAGGCTTGGTTTAATTGAAAATTATTGAATAGAACCAAAGTTATTAACAATTTTATAAAAATAAATTTAAACAAATGATGACCTAAAAAAATTAGGTTGACCCATCCTAACCAAAACCCACAGACTCGTTAATCAAAATGTTTGGGTACTTCTAGACCACCTAGAGAATCGAGGTTTTTTGCGTTTGGTCGGAAATTGGCCCAAACCGACTAGAAAAACAGAAAAGCTAAAAAAAAAAATAAATGTTAACCTTACTTAAAAAATTAAAGATGGCGGATGCAACTTTGCGGCTAAACGGTAAGTCGGATCGAAAAGCAGATTGCACCAGCGGTTACTGATTTTAAAAGATCTACAACTTTGGTCCTATGATTTTTTGTCGTAACTCCATCGGTTCTACCTTAAATAGAGCTAAATTTGATATTTAAAAAAAAAAAAAAATGACTTTGAGCTCATATTATGGCGTCCGCAATTGTTGACCGCTTTAATTTTTGATTGGGGTGCTTAAACCTCAAACTAATCGTGTATGTATCATTTTATTATTTCTTTTAGAACTTGAGTTATTAAATATTTACTGGTGCAACTGCCGTATTGAGAGAAGAGACTGGTAATTAAATTAATGTACCGTCATGGTTGATGATTGCTCAATGACTGACTCAATGATCCACTTTAATTAGTTTTGACTAAGTTTATTATCATTTTTAGTATACCTTTTTTCGTATTGATATTTATTAATATATTACTTAGTTTATATTGAATATTTTTTAAATAAATAGACTCTAAACTACGATTTGGAGAGTATTATAATCTTAGTAATGGAATGAAAGATGTATAAAATAGTCCTGATTTTATTCCTAGAAGGCAAAACTATTTAGGCATTTCAATTAATTGCTAGGCCTACATGATAATAGAAAACATAGCCTCTAATACCTAGCATGAGCCCGGGTCGGTGAAAGCTATAGTATTATATAAAGATGTTGTTTTCATGTATTTTCTTCATTATTCGCTAAAAAGTCATGAAAATATTTTATTAATTGAAATTATGTTTCTTTGAGAAGTAATCTGACTGCGGCAGCATTGTAAACTCTTGTTTATAAATATTAGTCCAGGAAAATTAGGAATAATAGGGGAAATAATTTATAAAGTTATGAAACTTTGTGAAAACACTTTTAAGGGGTGTAGTAGTAAGAAACAGTAAAGTTCCCCCCTCTTGAGGGGGCGCGTCCCCCCCTCCCCCTCCTTAAAGTCCAAAATTTACTTATTTTTTACTTTTTACGGCAAACGGTTTATTTTTTGTAGAGAAGTGTTATTACCAAAATTATTCCTGATATAATTCTGCACAAAAAAGGTCCTATGCATGTTTGAAGAGGGACATACCGATTTCGAGATATTGTAGTTGGATAGAGATAAAACGTATTTTTGCGGACCAAGATATCTAAAAAACAACACATCCGATTTTAATTAAATTGGGATGATAGGTTATACTTAGCCCACTGTTGATCCCATATAAGTTTTAACCTTCTGCACCCATTATTTTATGCTCCACATGCGCACAAACATACATTTATTTAGACCTATATCTTCAAAAGAACTCAACTGATTATTATGAAATTTGTATGGTTTGTCGAAAGTAGCCCGCAGACAGCCCCAAATTAATTTCAACCATCTGCGCTCTTAACATTTTGATAAATTGATACTTTAATTCATAACAGACAAACAAAAAATTGATCAACAGACAGACAGAAAGGGAACCAATTTAGAAAATGTAAAGAGCGCAGACGGTTGAAATTAATGTGAGGCTATCTGCGGGCTACTTTCGACAAACCATACAAATTTCATAGTAATCAGTTGAGTACTTTTGAAGATATAGGTCTAAATAAATGTATGTTTGTGCGCATGTGGTGGATAAAATAATGGGCGCAGAAGGTTGAAACTTATATGGGATCAACAGTGGGCTAAGTATAACCTACCATCCCAATTTCATTAAAATCGGATGTGTTATTTTTTAGATATCTTGGTCCGCAAAAATACGTATTATCTCTTTCCAACTACAATATCTCGAAAACGGCATGTCCCACTTCAAACATGCATAGGACCTTTTTTGTGCAGAATTATATCAGGAATAATTTTTGTAATAACACTTCTCTACAAAAAATAAACAGTTTGCCGTAAAAAGTAAAAAATAAGTAAATTTTGGACTTTAAGGAGGGGGGAGGGGGGGACGCGCCCCCTCAAGAGGGGGGAACTTTACTGTTTCTTACTACTACACCCCTTAAAAGTGTTTTCACAAAGTTTCAAAACTTTATAAATTATTTCCTCCATTTGCTGTTTTTTTTTTACTAATTTGCCTGGACTATATATGTATGTTTCATATTTAATAAATTATTTATTTAATATGCATTACTTAAATAAGGTTTATTGTACTATTTCATTATTAATTAAATCTAAGTAATAGATAACCTTTTTGTTTTCTTTATCTTAGAACTATCAAATCATCATTTCAATGAACATAGTATATAAGTGAAACAATTTGTTTTGATGTACGTAAAATTGAGTTACGTGCTTCTTCTAGGAACGATTAAAACTCTTAATTATATATTATGACATATTTATATAATTATATTATATTAATATGTAGGAGAGAACATAAAATCAGCTGTTTCTAGAACTTAAGTTTCACTTCTATTGCACGTGAGTCTCACCACATTTTTTTTTTTTTTTAAACAAGAGAACCGTCTTTATTTTGGACCAGTCAGAAGGTTTTGGTTCCAATTCAAGTATGTTATTAAAATCCTTTCTAGATTTTTTTTTTGGTAGCTTTTGATAGATTCCTAGCCAATCAGGTCAAGGCCGGGTGCCGAATCACTTGGGCCAGGTGTGAATTGCTTGAATGATTTTATCCGTTTTTATCGGATTGTCAAGGTCAGAGTCAATGGACTTGATTTCCTTGATATTGTCGGTCCGAGTTTTTTTGAGCACTTTAATTATAACCCATCTTATGCATTATTATTTAAATAAGCTCCCTTACTATTTTGTTTATTTTTTTTTAAAACTATTTATTCATTCCCAAAAGTCCATAGTATATTAAACATTGGATAGTCTATCTACTAGATCAAATTTATAAGCACCTTAATCCCATTGAAATATTCTCAACTATATTTGTCTCCAGTAAAAAGTTCCGTTATAGCCTCTCTTTTTCTTTACTGCTCATCTTGCCTTACGTTTTATAAAATTGTATTCTACGTCAAACAAAGGTTTATTTGTAGAGCATTTCTCGTAAGTCAGGCCTGATCTAAAAGACATTTTATCATTTTCAAATTCCTGGCAACATTTCTTTAGTGTTAATTAAACTAGGTGTGCAATGCAGTTGTCTGTTTGCAATATTGAGCTGAGCGTGCATTTTAATCTTAACCAATAAACATTTTTATTTATAAATAGCTGAAATCGAATCAAAAATAGTAAAATCTCTATTTTTAATTAAAAATCATATTTTCCTATTTTTCTATTTTACCCCCTCTTAAATGAAAATATGACAACAACAATAAAAAATGAACATAACAACAATAACTGTACTCGTAAAGAGCTTTCCAACGACAAGCATCATGAAGGGCATATACTATTTTCACTTTTGTACCCTTTACCCCGTACCCCTGTGTACCAATTTGGACCATTTCAGATTTATACCTTCCTGTGGTTGGTCACTATGACCGTGCCGTATTTCGTGCGAATCGGTTCAGCCGTTCAGGAGAAAACTTTTGTACCCCGTACCCCTGTGTACCAATTTGGACCGTTTCATATTTATACCTTCCTGTGGTTAGTCACTATGACCGTGCCAAATTTTGTGCTGATCGGTTCAGCCGTTCAGGAGGAGTATGCGTCAGGAAAAATGCAAAGTGTAGTATAAGAGCTTCGCTTCGCTCAGCTCAATAATCGTTCATTGATTGAATCAAGTGAAACATTATAATATTTTAAATAGAACAATCGGCCCAAGACTACTTAGACAAACTTTCTCATTTACGAGTTCATAATTACTCAGCCCAGTGTTTTCCATTTATTAGTTTTCTTAGGTACATTTAATTATTATTGAACATTTTATAAAAATTACCTCTAATCGGGAAATCAAACCCGGCGTCTTTCGTTTAAAAACACATTTAAAGCTATTTTTCTTAGGAAATTGATTTTTCCCGGGAAAACAGCTTATATCATTAGATTCGTATTTAAATTGACTACATTTTAAAAAATGTAATCAAAATTGTCAATAAATATTTTTTTTCAGAGATTTTGGGGGGTAACGCCACCAAATTTGAAGCTATAATTCATGTCTGATTTTAATGAAATTTGGGTGGAGGGTCATAGCTCATTATTGGTCCTATTTTTGTTTCAACCTTCTGGACCCATTTGTTTCTCTTCCACATTTGCATAAACCTACATTTATTTACTCCTATAACTTCAAAAGTATATTCTTAATCTGGATTCATTAAGTATATACATACTAAGAATATAAGTATTTATTTAAACTTTTAATAAAATAAACTACGAAATATGACACAAGGAAGCTATGTACCACGCTAATTTCCAGATGATTTTTAAAAAAGAGAGGAAAATTTAAATAAATTAACCATTGGATTGTAAAAGCATAACATCATTAAATACGTGATAGGATGAGAGGAAGCTATGTGCCACACTAATTGACAGATTATTTTTATCAACATCTATGCATTTAAACGTTCTTATCAAAATTTTAAGAAAATTGGATGGTTTTTCGAGTGTAGCCGAATGATAATAATTATCTTTCTCATAATATTTCATAAAAGTACAAGATAGAACGCGAGAAAGCTATGTGCCACACTAATTGGCAGTCTATATTTACTTCAATCGCAAATTAATAAATTACATAATTATATTTATTATATTCTGCATATTTTACCTAATTTTCATATTTTAGTACAGATTCATATTTAGTATTAATGCATAATGAGGATATGTAAATATTTAACGTTTATAAATGCATACAATCCGTCCTTTATACTTATTTTTTCTTTGTATTATATGTTTTTAATTACAAAAATAATAAAACGATCCGGTTTTGCCTAACTGGTATTTTTAGATTCTTTCCAATTTCTTCCCATGCTCAGTCTTCATCACTATAATTAGGCGATTGAAGGTTGTGTTAACAATTTATTAATCACGGAAACTGCAAGAAGAAAATATAAAATAATTATTAAAATTATTCTAAATATGTTTTGTGAATTTTTGTGCGTTATATAGTTGTTCGTGAAGTCTCACGTAAAAAGGGTTTCGTTGGTATCCTTAACATAAAACAAGTTATATTAAGGAGAGTGGGGGGGGGGGGGGGTGTAAATTGTTGATGCTTTTTGGCCAAAGGCGTGGAAAATAAAACAATTAACAGGTGACATACATTTTTCTTAATCTCCCCTTCAATACCTTTTATTTAAAACCCCACTCAACTTTTTTTTTTTTTTTTTTTTTTTTTTTTTAAGTGACAGGAATTAGCCGCTATTTTGGATTCCCAGTTAATCAGATCAAATTGCTATTCTTATTTTTTCTTTGGCCCATCAGACCACACATATTGAATATTTCTTTATATTTTTAATACACAGCAGAAATATAGTTTTAGGGGGGGGGGGGGGGGGGGATTTTGTTTTCTTTGACAAAATGGCGCGGAAAATTAAACACTATCCACAAGTGTTATATATTTTTGTAATCTACTCATCTATACCTTTCATTTGATACCCCACTTAAAATTAAAAAAAAAATATTCCGTAACTGGAATTAGCCACCATTTTGGATTCCCAATTAATCAGATCAAATTGCTATTCTCATTTTTCTATGGCCCGGCAGACCGCACATTTTTTATAATTATAAAAACAGTGGAAATATAGTTTTTTGGGGGGGGGGGGGCACACGCAAAAATGTTTTTGTTTTTTGAGAAAATGACGTGGAAAATTAATTATTATATATTTTTGTAATCTCTTCTTCAATAACTTCATTTGATACCCCTCTCAAAATATTATAAAAATATTTGTTTCGCATGACGCGAGTTATCTGCCATTTTGGATTTGAACAGCTGATAATTTTGAGTTCGCTATATTTTTCCTGTGTGCGCGTCAAAACGATCTTTAATATTGGAAAGTTTCATGTTTCTATCTCTTTTTATTCAAAAGTTATTGGAACCGTACAGAGTGATAGACAGACAGACAGACGCATGAACCAAACTATAAGGGTTTCTTTTTTTTTTTACTAACGAAACCCTAAAACAAATTCGTGCCAACTGTCTGTTTTGAAACTTTTATAAAAATTATAAAATTAAAGTCTCTCCCTGGCATTTAAACAGGAAGGATTCAAATTAATGTATGGAGATATGTGTATATATAAGCATTGCTTACGTATAAATGTGTTGGTTTCCAGATTTCTCACAGTAGTAGACATATTTTGAATAAATATTTTTTTTAAAAAACAGACTCATGTGAAGGGAACAGTTACAAGCCTGAAGAAGCCCAAATGTGCAGGGTGAAATATAGCTTTTAAAAATGAGAAAGTGGTTTATTTAATTATTCTATTTTAAATCAAATTATAATTATTATTAACTACGGGAAACAGACAGTGAAAAATACACTCCTGTGCCGGGATAAAAATTTAATAAAATAATTATTCTATAAAAAACCAATAAATCCTAAAAAAAAAAAGGCCCAATTCAAAAAGTTTTAAAATAACAAAAAAAGGTTCAAGGTAAAAAATAAAATAAGAAAAATTATTTATTATAATAGTTAAAATAAATCTCCCATTTATAAAACAAATCAGATCAGTTGTTGATCAAAAATATCCTATCCCTAAAGCTTTTACAGCTTTCAGAAAAAAAAAAAAAAAAAAAAATCATTTATCGAGGCATTGAATTAATTAACTCCCTGAAACCAGAATTAAGAATAATCAATAATACCCATAAATTTAAAAATCCTCTAAAAACTATGTACTGTAAAATTATTCAAGAGGAATAAATAAATAATAATTATTCATACTAATAACATATAAAATATAAAAATAAAAATTAATAAATATAAATTACAATATCTCATTAATAATAGTTTTATCTACAATATTTTGATAAATTAGTAGATGGTACCCTTGTAGTTATAAATTCTTGATAGTTGGGTCTTTTAAGAAAAGTAAATGCCCCTCATTACCTGAGATTACATTGTCATGAATATTGTTTTATATACAAATTCTTGTATAGGTATAAATAAATATTTGAATCACACTGATTCTCTTCATTTCACCTGAAATCGAGTACTGTCAGTTACACATATTAGTTAAAAAAATAGTATAGTCAAAATATCTCAATCATTGAATTTTAGTGACCATGATTAACTATATGATTGAGCTCTTTAAGTCAAATTAATTAACTCAATTAAATTAATTAAAGTAAATTCATAATATTTAGCGAGAAGATGAACCGTTTATTGTAAGTTATTATTATTATTATTAATTATTGTTATTAATATGTTAATTTATGACCTTGGTTTCTAAAAGATTGATCTCTTTTCTTAATGCATAAAACATTTGTTTTACCGCGTTGCTAAAGAGATTCCCGAGAATTTCCGAGATTTCCTTCAGAATTTATCTATTAAACTTGCTTTTAGAATTTTATAAAGAACAACGAGGCTAGTAGTATTACTGTAATAATTGCTGAATACACAATCAATCTCTCACTTTCACATAGTATGGTCCCAAAAAGATTCCTCGTGTGTTTTCATTAAATTTAAAGGTATATGCTTTCATTAAATTTAAAGGTATATGTTTTCATTAAATTTAAAGGTATGGGTTTTCATTAAATTAGTGGTAAATGGCCTGTTAAGTGTTTGAGGTAAAGTTATCTACAATAGTTTAAAAAATTAGTTTAATATTTCGAGCGAATATTACTACTAGACACATATGATATTTGACCATTTAGACTTTATCTGGTTCCTTTCTACTGGGAATATCATGGTTGATTCACAAAAAGGATCTTAAATAGACAAAACACAAGAACAACAAATTAAAAGTTACCGTATCAAGGACGAAATTAGTGCAAGATGGTAAGAACTAAGAATAAAATTAAAATATTTTATGAAGTATTGTTTTATTATACACTTGAGGAAGGTTTATTTCTTCCAATAATTTATATAATCGAATAGTATCCCAAATACAGCGACGACTCACCTCTAAATAATTTGTTATTGCTAAGCTATTGCAACCACGTTTATTCCAATAAAAATAAATGTTTGTTTTGATTTGTTGGTCTTAAAATAGATATAATATCTTAAGATTAATAACTTAATTTACTTAATTTTACTTATTTTGTCTAAATAAAAAATTAAGGCCTTTGCTACGGCTCACATTTATGAAAAGAAGATTTCTCTTTGTTTTTATCTCATAGCCTCCGAATTCAAGTTTACTTATACCCAAACCATTTATATGTAATAATACATTTCTTCCCTTACATATTTAACATTCAGTTAAGGCCTGTGTCTTAGGGTCTAAAAGCCATCCCTAAGAATAAAAAAAAGGTTCAGAGTATGCACGCTGATTCTGATTGAGATTGAGATTACGTAATCAAGAGCGAGAATGGTAAAGTTTCGATAAAGTTGGATGGCCTAAGTGGAAACAGGGCAACTGCTAGTGCACACAGAATTTGGAATCAGATTCAGATAGTTTGCCGACATTTTTTGGTCATTCTTATTATTATTATTATTTTTTTTTCTTTTCTTTTCTTTTGGGTTTTAGTCCCGATCAACTGCCAGGGTTACTACAGGACGGGGATTATCCGGCCACTTTACTCATCATTCTTGTTAAGGATTCAGATTGCAATCGCATACGGACTGTATTTATTTATAATACAAGTATTTTTCTTGGCTACTGATGTAGTGAATAGTGAAGACCGTGCACTTATTTATTTATTTATTTTTTTTAAATTTTAAACGGTTCGTAGTTGTTTTTAGTATAATATTCTTTGCTAAATCGAAAATAAGTGAGTATATGGAGTAACATTCATCATTTTTATTGCTAGAAGCAAAAATGAAGTAAGTGGTAAAAGGATATGTATAATAGAATTCGATATAATAAACTGAAAATTTCTTCCTTGACATTTTATCGTAACGGATGAAACGGATTGACCTCTTGAATTGTGAGTAGGACTAAACTATATTGAGTGAAAATATAAAATATCAAATAAAATTGAAGTCAGGTTAGTCTAACCAAGAATTGTGGAAGGCGATAAGGTGCATCTTATATCTGGAAACAGAACTAGTAGGTGGAGGGACCACCCCTGACGAATCATCTAGTGGGTTAGCTAATTGGATTAGTATCTGTTCAAGACTCAGGGTTCCAAAAATCAGCACAGTTTGAACACGTCTCACATCACTTAATTTTGTATGGTCTATTAATAAGATTAAGATTAAGGTCTATAAGGAAATTGCAAATCAATAAACAAAAATAAAAGATATTATATTATAATTACCAGTAAATAGATGAAGTTAGAATTTTTCCCATCCTAAAATTCTAATTTTAAATTTGAAGCTTACTTTTACGTAAGCGTTGTGCGTGAACGCTTGGGTGATAATGTTGTCCAACGAACTCATCCTGGGCATTGGTAAAATGAACATGTGTACCAAATTTTCAACTAACTTGGTCATCTTTTACTCAAGTTATCGTCATCGGTAGATTTCGTGACGCTTGGTTTTGTGACGGTGATTTTGGTCGTTTTTTTCGGATTCACTCCCGGGCTCCAGAAAGCGCCATAAGGAACTGCGTTCCAATAATATTATCAGCGAAAGATGTTTGTGGATAATTTTAATAATTGCATTTAAAAGTAAAGACGTATTGTATGATTATTATCTTATAGGTTCACAGTAAAACGAACAGCAGAAAATTAATTATTAAAAAAAAACTAAATAAGTGTTAAATGTAATTTAAAAGGAAATAAATATGGATTTATGTAATTAAATAATTAACATCTAATATATATATTTCTGCATATCATAATTTAACTTAAGTTTATAAAACTATTTTTATACTTCTTGTAAAACTAAATGTAAAATTATAGTGAATAAATTATACCTATCTCTATAAAAAAATTGATCTCATGTAATTAGTGATAATTGCTGTGAAACAAATAATTGTTTTATTGCATTAAACATTTATGTAAATCGAATAAAATAAAAATATACAATGAATATGCTTTTTACCTTTTCTTATCTCTATTCAATATTAATTTGTGGTTAAATCGTTTTAGTTGTGTTAAAAAAACTCTTCTCAAATATTGGTCGAATCTTCTCTTATTGGTCGAAATATAACTGTTTCGACCAATAACCTGGTCACCATTAATTTTTATAATACACCCTAAACGACTTAACCACCAAATAATATACATAATGTATATACATAAACCCCCCCCCCCCCCCCCCGAATTTTGAACCCCTTATTTGATTTAGGTGTCTTCGGCAAGCAGTCCCATTTCTTAGTTGTACTAGATACACGACTCGTCCCTCTCCTTTGATAATTTCTCCTGCCTCCCACTTGCTGTCCGTCGGTAGTTCGTTACCACTACAGTGTCTCCTACACTGAGTCTCTTTAACTTCTGCCCAATTGTTCCCTCGCCAGCAACTGTTCTGCCACTTGAATTTCTCTCACACATTAAATCCAACCGTGTCCTAACTTTTCTACCAAACATCAGGTTATACGCTGATGATCCACCGATCATCTAAAAGGGAATATCAGCTAAACATAAATCTTTCGAGTGAGCTATTGAAATAATGAAAGCAGCAGCTGTAGCCTTATCATATTGGGCCAAAGACGAGGGCCAGAGACTCCATATCTATAACTAAAACAGTAGGATGTCCATTTACCCGCAAACGATTGGTTCCACTTGGTAATTCAATCAATTTTGCTGGCACGGAATACCCAGCGGTTATATACTGAAACAATTATATGGGTTAAACCTGCACTCTATACTTACTTGAATCTAACAGAGATGTCCTGAAAGAAGGGCTTGAGACATATATATATATATGCACTAAAAAGCTGTTTTTAATATTTAGTGGGGAGCCGAAGTTATCACTAGTCATCTTTTATACTGAGCTACTTTTCACTGTTGGATTTTGGAAGAATTTTTTATGGCCAAAGTAAAATTTACAGATAGTCTAAGTGCAATTCAAGTATAGTAGCGTAGGAAGGGGGGCTTCAAAACGTGTAAATCCATCAAAATCTGATAACCGAATTTTCGCAACATCACAATACTTTCTTTTTAAGAAAGTAATAAGCAGTGTAAGAAAGTATGTTATCAATATGGGGTCTAATTTTGAAGTTCCTTTCAAATTTAATTAAAATGAGATTGTTTTTAAGATGTGGCGGTTTGCAAAAATTATAACCGATAAGCTGGCCACACACGAGCGGATTTTTTGACGGACCTGGTCCGCGGACCGGGTCCGCGGATCTCAGGTCTGTCGTTCCCCCACTAACGTGCAAACCCCGTCCGTCGGATCTAGTCCGTCAACTCGGTCCGCGGACACGGTTCGCTCGTGTGTGGGGCAAATCCGCGGATTTTTCCTTGTTGGTCCGCGGACCCAGGTCTGTCCAGCATGCTCGACAGACCTGTTCAACGGACGACGGACCGGGATCTCATACTAGCGGCTGTGTCTCACTGTGTACGACTGTGCGGTCAATTCTAATAATTTAATATCATATATATACACATTATACATCATATATATATAGTAAAACTTGTCTAAGCTGGAAACCTGCTAAGGTAGAAACTTTTTCTCGGAACGTTTTTTTTCTAAGTATATATATACATATAGGATATATTATTTAATATATCCTATATATATATATATATATATAGTAAAACTTGTCTAAGCTGGAACACGTGTAAGCTGGAAACCTGCTAAGGTAGAAACTTTTTCTCAGAACGTTTTTTTTTCTAAGTATATATACATATAGGATATATTATTTAATATATCCTATATATATATACAGTAAAACTTGTCTAAGCTGGAACACGTGTAAGCTGGAAACTTGCAAAGTTAGAAACTTTCTCGGAACGTTTTTTTTTCTAAGTAAAACACCCTGTATAAGCTGGAAACCAGCTAAGGTGGATTTTTTTTTCTGGAACCGAGGCCTTCCAGCTTAGGCAAGTTTTACTGTATATAATATATTTATATATATTATTTAATATATCCTATATATATATATATATATATACAGTAAAACTTGTCTAAGCTGGAACACGTGTAAACTGGAAACTTGCAAAGTTAGAAACTTTCTCGGAACGTTTTTTTTTCTAAGTAAAACACCCTGTATAAGCTGGAAACCTGCTAAGGTGGATTTTTTTTTCTGGAACCGAGGCCTTCAAGCTTAGGCAAGTTTTAGTGTATATATAAATATATATATATAAATACAAATATATATATATATATATATATATATATATATATATATATAAAAATATATATATATATATATATATATATATATATATATATATATATATATATATATATATATATATATATGTATATAAATATATATATATATATATATATATATATATATATATATATATATATATATAAATATATATATATATATATATATATATATATATATATATATATATATATATATATATATATATATATATATATATATATATATAAATGTTATGTTATATAATATTTATAATATATAAATATCAATAGGGAATAAATAAGTGCCAGAGGGAGAAAATTAAAACTGAATAAAAACCGAATTAAAAACTGAAAGAGACTGAAGAATTTAATTTAAATTTAAATTTAATTTAAACTGAAGAATTTAATTTAAACTGTAGAATTTAATTGAAAAGATGAAATGAATTTAATTAGAAATGAAACGAATATGGAAATGAACGGATATGGAATGAAACATTATTTGGGTGAGAAATAGTAAAATGATAAAGAGCTAAATCCGCGTACAAATAATAAACTTTGGTCCGTGCGTGTGTGTTGACAACGGCGGACGGGGTCCGCGGATCTCATGTCCGCCGACAAGGTCCGGTCGGTTGTTTCTCCACTAACGCACATACCGGGTCCGCGGATTTCCCCAAATCCGTTGGAAAAGTCCGTGGTCCGTTGGAAAAATCCGCTCGTGTGTGGCCAGCTATAGAGATCCGCGAGACAAATCTATCAAGAAATTTTGAAATTGTTTACTTCGGAAGCTCAAAGAAAAACTAAATTAAAAGGTAAGTATAAAATTATAATAATAATAATAATTTGCAAAACAAAAAAAGTTGCTTGATCAACAAATTAATTTGAACTTGAAATATATATGGATCCATAATCCATAAATGGGGAAAATTAATATTTGCTTTTGACTAAAATTAAACTAGGCATCGCGTGGCTCTATCATTGAAGCGAGCTTATTGTAATAAAATACTGAATATTGAAATTTATTAATCATGATGAATGTCATAGTTGAAGATAAGTGGAAGAGGGTAGTGTAGGGAAGAGTGGGGGTACTCGGTACAAAGCTTTACTTCCTAAACAAACCTATACACTATACCACTATAACAATCTTCACCACCCGCGGTAGCTTTTAAACAATTATTATAAATGTATCTCGTCGCTACGCAAAGAATTTTGCTTGTATCAAGTTGAAATTTTGCATACCTGTTTCAATTGTGCATTAGATGGTGTATATGAAGTTTTATTAAAATCGATACGTTAGAACGTAAGATATCGGTAAAAAGGTTGTTTTCTCTATTATAAACGTTTAGGTCCGCTTTAATAGTTTTAGCGATCTTTATTAGGTCATAGCGGTGTCGCTGTTGGTTTTACTAAAAAATGTTATTTGAAAATAATGTTCGTCTCATCGAATAGATGATGATAGAATCTTTTCCCGTCCTGAAATTCCAATTTAATTTTTGTACCTCTCGTTTACGCGAGCGTTGCGCGCGAACTCTTGGACGGATCACGCTGTCCAACGAACTTAGCCTGAGTATTAGTAAGAGGAACATGTATACCAAATTTCAACTAAATCGGTCAACTTTTACTCAAGTTATCGTCACACGCGTGAACGTTACTGACAGACAGACAGACAGACACGGAACATATTTCGTTGAATGTAGGAAGCTCGCTACGCTCGCTTCAATAATAATTGTCTGATATGTGTTGTATGATATTCCCAGTTGTTAGGTTTGCTTATCTTCTTTCTCCCACATCATTATTTCTATACTCATTAGTAATGGATTTTCGTCCTAAGAATCTTCTTGAAGCTATAAAACATTTTTAAGCATTTTTGATTATGGTTTGTCATCAATGGTTAATATCTCTTCTTTATTAATAAATAAAAACAAAATTATAAAGTTGATAAATAATGGTTATTCCTGGAATACTTCTTTAAAGTTGAACAAAATCAAACAAAAGTTGTAAGTTGTAAATAAACAAAAACAAAAGTTTTAAATAAACAATTAAATTTTTAACTTTTCAGACCCACTTTATCTATTCATCCACTTCTAACGGATAAATTTCATTAATGGGTCTAATTAAGTTATTGGTCGATTTTTTCGACCTGATCGCTCCATCGCTACTAGCATTACTTTGGTTTTGTTAAACAGTCTCCTCTCTGTAAATGTAAGCCTCTAACGTGTCTGCTGTTCTTACCTGAATGGGCGTGGGTTAATATCTCCTCGGCTTCGGGACCCACATAAACTAGCGGTCAGAAATTCAGAACCAAATACTTCCACAAGCATCGTACTAAGTTGGGCCATATTCAACAATTTTTTGGTCAGTCCAATGAGTCGCTCATAAGCACCTCCCATCCATGATGAAAATTCAGGGACCCATTTCCACGCGATTCCTTTCTCTGAGAAAAAGGAATGAACCATCTCGTTTATGGATTGAATTTTCTTAGTGTGAAAATTGTCCTTAATTATTAATTTAGTAATATGATCTTTTCCCGGTAATAATATCGGATATTTCTTATCTGTTTTTTATTCAGAGTAATCAAATCTCCCTTTATACCTAAGAATTTTGTTCTGATCTAGATACAGACCTAGTTGCTTAATTAAGAAATTAAAATGTTTTAGCTTTAAATCCTTAATTACTGCCTCATAACATTTACTCTGGACATAACTTTCCCAGTTACTTAAAGCATACTTTAATTCTTTTTCACTTAAGAGTTTGTTGAGTTTACTATAGTTTTCTTCGTTTATCTCATAAGGTGATGGAGATTTTATTTGGTCTTCTAGTACAACTAAATTGATTTCTTTATTGACTAGTTGCTCTAACTCAACTTCTTTTAAATCCTCCTCTTTGCTCTCGATGTCTTCCGGCCAAGTTTCCTCTTCTTCTTCCAGCCAAGCTGGACCTTCCCACTAACATTTCATACTTAAAAGCTCTTGCACTGTACAACCTCTGGTGGCAACATTCGCGATGTTATCACTGCCTGGCACGTACTTTATGCTTACTTCTTTAAACCCCCTGATCTCATCAACTCTTCTCTCCACAAACACTGGTAAGGGCTTTCTTTGCTTTGTCCATGATATAACCATTTTCGAATCGGTCCAAATTATTATTTCTGCTATTTTTAATTCGAATTCTTTTTCAATTATATTTAAACAGCGACATCCAATAATTGTAACTCCTAATTGTTCTAATCTCGGTATTTTTATCTCTTTTGCAAGTGTTACTCGAGCTTTCACAAATATTAATTTTGTTTTCTTTCTTTCTGAACTTTTTAAATAAACTACCGCAGCGTATGCTAATAACTTTGATGCATCCCATAAACAATGCAACTCGAATTCTTCTATTACTAAATTAAAGTTTCTTTCCAGTTTTATAGTTGGGTTATCTCTCAAGTTCTTTTGTATCTCTTGCCACTCTCTCTGTACACTGTACACTGTACATCCACTTCTATACTTTCATCCCATCCCAATTTATTTTGCCTCAAAATTTTAAAAAACATTTTTCTTTTAATAGATACTCGACAACTGAAGCCTAGCGGATCAAAAAGGGAACTAACAATTCCTTTGTCTCCTCCGATACGTCGATATAATGATCTTAACCTCCCTAGGACTAACATGTAATTATCAGCTAAATTTGATGGTGGGTATTGGCGCCAAGGCCAAGACACCGAATACCTTCCACCTTGCATGTTAATATTTTTCTCAAACTGTTCTAGAGCCCAGTCATCCTCACTTTTCTCACGCCCGCTTTCTTTAATCTCTCTTGCTTCTTTTTTTTTTTTTTTTTTTTTTTTTTTCGTTTATGTTTCATTTTGTTAAATCTAATTCATTTTCTTTTAGAAGTACAAATTTATCTTCTTGCATATACATATCAATGTCCGTTCCTTGATTAACACAAGTCAACATACTAATTAGGCAAGGACTGTTATCTTTTTCCTCACTTCTCCCAGTAATGATCCACCCAACTTTCGAACTTAACATATATAAGCCTTGTTGTAAATCAATTTTTTCTAAGGTAATTATATCATAGTAATAACTATTTCCTATCAAAATTTGAATGTCTGTACTATTGTTTACTAGTTTTGGTTTATCTGCGAAGTTTAAATTTGGAAACTTATTTTTTGCTTCTTCTAAATGTTTGTTGTACTCAATTTTGTTTCTTAAAATGAAGGGAACGACGTTTGCTACTATACACATAAATGAACCATCTGAAATTTTAATGTTTACTTCAACTGTATAGGAATCTATAACTATGGGTTTTGCAGCTCCGAAAGTTGTAAGCTTTTCATCTTGAATAGGCACTAATTTAAGCTGTTTAGCTAACTTCTCTACTATGTATGACCTATGGCTCCCTGTATCTAGAATTACTCTACCGTACACTCCCGTACAATTTTCTTTGTTGCATATTTCTACAGTAGTAGTTTGCATTGATCCTAGAGGTGCCCATGCCATCATTTGAGCATCAACCTTTTTGTTATCATGCTTAATTTTATAATTTTCATTATCTTCTTTTTTATTTCCTATCTTTTTAGGACACAAATTTCGATGGTGGAATCTGCTTTTTCAGTAGACGCAGACCTTTGTTACAGGACAATTTTGCGATGTATGCCAAGATTTCTTTAAACACTTGTAACAACAACCCTTTAATTGTTCTTTCCTAGAATCTATGGTAAGGAAATTGTGACATTTATCAGTCCAGTGAGCTTCACTGCAATACCTACTCTTAATGATTGACCAGCCAGTAGCACCCCTGTGGTGCTCTGACCCATGTTCCATTCTTTACGTGATTCATTTCTCTTATAAAGTCGCTATTTTTTCTTACTAATTAATAAGTCTAACTGCTTTCTTAACTTTTTTGTATCCTGTAATTCTGACACTGACCCTTCAAACATCCTAAGTTCTTCTAACTGCAATAGTATTTCTGGGGGAAATTTTAACTTTATTAACGAAAACGTATTAGAATTTTCAATACTTTCTCCTAATCCTTCTAGTGAATGGCAGAAATTTTCAATTTGATCTAAAGAGGACCTTAACCGTACCGTAATATTGCTACATTGGGGCAACATTCTAAATTTTGAATAAATATCATCAATAATTAAACTTTTATTTGAAAACCTAGATTTCAGGATATCTACAGCAGCATCGTAATTTGCATTAGTCAATGATAACCCCGCTACGGCTTGAGCGGCATCACCAGATAGTTGTTGTTTTAATAAATTAAATTTGTCTACTTTGCTTATATAAGTTTTGCAATCAACTGAAGTGTAAAATCTCTCCCAAAATTCAAACCATTTTAACCTGTTTCCGCTAAAAGTGGGTAGTATTATTTTTGGAAGTTTAGCTGATAATTCCCCTACATCCTTTATACTCGAGGTACCTACTCCACCTACCCAAACCTTATCATTTAATCTATTGTGGAGTAAGACCTTAACATCTTCCGCATCGAGCATAATATTGGTAAACCCATCAACATCAGCTTCAAACCTAGTTGCCTCCGCAGGGCTTGCAGAAACATTCTCTAACTTAGCTACCAATTCATTGTATTTTTATAAATATCTGTCAAGTTTACCAGCTAAATCTACCCCCTTCTTCCAATCTATTTGACCGTTATCTGCGTTGCGTAATGTCCGTCAATCGTTTCCGAACCGGACCTAAAGTACTTCTAACTGAACTAGCAGTGGAAGCCATCGTTCTGAAATCCCAACCGTTAGCAAACGTGAGACCTTAACCCAAGAGATATTACATATTACATATGTGTATTTCGTTCTTCTTATAAACGCCTCTTCTTTTTCTTTGAATACCTCTTCTTCTTCTTTTCTTTTTTCAGTTAGTAACCACGCTCTCTGCGACCATTTAGTGAATTCTTGATTGGGTTTTCGTATTGGTTCTTATTATTACTATAATAGCTAAGTATAAGGAAAAGATTTCTTTTTCTTTCGTTTCGGTCTTAAAATCTGATGGACAATTTTATTTCAATGACACATTCAAAAACATTTTTACAAGTGAAAAATAAATAAACATTTAAAATCATATCGCTCGCGCGACAATGACCTTTAATTGCCGCACTCAATATTGCTTAGGCCCTAAGCAGTATTGAATGCGGCGTCCTCCTTACGCAGGCTCACAGTCTGTTCGGCGTATTTCACATCAGCTTTTAGAAGGCCTCGAAAATGTTTTACAATACACCCAACGGACCAAAAATCACGAGAGTTATATTTTTTTGTTGCCTGTAAAAACTGTTTGTGAAAAACTTCAATTTAAATGACAGGAAAAAAATAATTTTGAACCATTTTGGTTGACATTTGATTGTCCCCGAGGAAAAAAATGTTTTATTCTCGTGTCACAAATTTTCAGTACAATAATTATAAGATTTTTCATTTTAATTTATTGCAAATTATAACTATTTCAAACAAAATTATTTGAAAACTAAGTACAACATAATTTTGTAATTATGATTTAAACTACACAACTTTATTGGATTTTTACGTTTTGGTAGTATTCATACTACGGAAAGTATAAATTTTAATTTTAATCAAATTATAATTATTATTATCAATGGGAGACAGACAGAGAAAAATAGACCCCAGCGCCGTTGATATTAATAATTATAATTCGATTTAAATTAAAATTTAAACTTTATCTAAGTAAATAATATATTCCTAGGTAAATATTAGGTAAATCTAGCAAAGTAGATACCTACTTTAAAAAAAAAAAAAAAAAAAAAAAAAAAAATTTACAAATTAAAAAAAAAAGAGAGGTATATGATATCTTCGGATAATATATTTAAATTTTAATAACAAGCCAAAATATTATTTTAGTATTAATATGTTAAATTTAAATTAAATTTGCTACAAATATAAGTAAGACTAGTAAATATGGCCACCCAAATTAAGCAGCTGAGGTAACCGATATATACTGATGGATGAGTTATTCCAAAATCCTTTATGATTATGTTACTTAAACTTATACCAACTGGTTGAAGGGGAATCAACCATTTTGCATATTGAAGAATCCAGTGCTGTCCTTCTTCAGGCCATACACATCCTTAAAAAAAAAAATTTCATTTAATTATTTTAATCTTAAAAAATGAGCAGATATGATAAAAAGTTGTTAAAAATTGCAACTTTTTTTACTTGTAAAATCCTTGGTGTCTTCCATTCACAAAGTTGTTTTTGTTTGTTTTATTAACCCAATATCTTAAATACGGCCTAGCATTGGTTCAAACAATGACTTCAATATTCAATTTTTATATTTATTAAATAAATTTTATTGTTATACATACCGCCAAGAAAGGTAACAGCCAAAACGAAAGTTATTGTTCCAGCCATTATTGGAACATTTGATGAAAATACTTTTGAAAAAAACATCCCTGTAAAAAAATAAAAATAAAATTAACTTGTTGCTCTATAAAGAAATATGGATAGAAATGCAACAAGTAAAATGGGGATTAGTGTGACTGAGGATCAAATTCTTAGAATCTTATTACAGACCTTATTCAATGTCCTTATCATTTACGGACCAATTGATAATTTATGATGAACCCATAAAAGTGGTTGAAATGTTGAGGTAGGTTTGTAATTTATCTCCAGTAGGGAGAAAAAAATTATGATTTTGGATTAGTTTAGAGGGACTAAAGTAAGTTTTTTCCCCTGAACTTAAAAGTAGGGAGAAAAAGGAGGATTGCCAACCTAATTAATTTATAAATAGTAGAGAATAAATGGCTAATGTAATGAAGTTGTAGAAATCAGGTTGGCGACACTGCTTTTTCGACCTTGTTTATCATTGTTTATAACCTGCATCTAAATAACCTTCTAATTGAGTTGAATTCCAATTCTTATTTGTTTTTAATATTGAATCTCTTATATCTGCTAATAAATGTGCTAAAAAATATTGTTTTTTTATTAAAATAATAAATAAATACTGTGGAATGGATGAAAGTGTGTATTTTCTCCCTACTGGAGATAAAATATTGTATGTACCTCGGGATTAAAGTGCCATTATTCCCCTCGCGATAATTATTTCCCTCGGCTGTGCCTCGGGAGCTGTATTAGTGTTATTCCCTTGGCTGCCCCTCGGGAATTAAAAAGTCTAATTCCCTCTATGGTTCATTCGGCTTCGCCTCACGAACCAACTTTTTAACTCAGGGAATAATGTCTTACTTTACTCTCTAGGTACATAAATAAAAATTGTTTTTGACGGTTTCACAACAGCAAATTATACTTCTTTTTTTTATAAAGTTTCTTTTTTGTCCTATACCCATGTATACTTTAAAATTGAATACCTATTCTTTTAACTATCCGTCCATTTTTCTGGAGTTATGTATATTAATTAAGAATATTATTCTGCTCAAAGAAAACCTGGAACTGGTGGACTACCTGGTATAATGCAAAAAATGTATTAAATAATTATTTTTTAAAAGAAAATAATATTGATATATTTTAGACGTTTTATGTATTTGAAATTCAATACGGAAGTAAAAGAAATAATTTTTAAAAACTAGGCCAATTAGTGGGGCTCAAAGCTTCCTCGCAAACTACCATTGGACAAATTGATGATATAAATATGAAAATATACTCTGCCAATTTGTCTTGCACATAGCTTCCTCGCATTCTATTTTGTATACTTTAATGATTTTATACAATTATAACTTATTATTGTCAAATTTATTTAATTTTCCCTCGTGTTTTAAAACTGTAAAAATTATTTTGATTATTTGCATGTATTAAAGTATCAAATTAACAAATTTTAAGGAGTTCACACAGTTGAAATTAATCTGGGGCCATCCGTAGGCTACTTTCGACAAACTATCTAAATTTATTAAAAATCAGATAAGGGGTATTGATGATATGGGTGTAAAATATCTATGTTTGTGCGCATGTGGAAGAGAAACAAATATGCGCCGAAGGTTGGAACTAATATGGGACCAACAATGGGCTAATTATGATTATGACCTAGCATTCAAATTTTAATAAAATCGTAGTTTTTAAGATATGTTGGTTCGCAAAAATTGAGCGACATACCGACAGATAGACACGGAACCAAAAAGGTTCTCTGATGCCTGGAACCGATTTCTGTCTTAGAAATTGGAGACCTAAGAAATGTTTGTTCTTCGGAACGATCACATAGCTTCCGTTACCTTCGGTAAGTTCGGAAGCAAAATAATGAGATAGATTCCAAAGTACCTATAGATGTTAGAAGTGTAGTTGTTCTATTTCTTCTTCTATGTCTAGCATGGTCTCATTTATTTCTAATAATTAATATTCGCTGAAGGAAATTAATATGGGATCATCTATGGACCGCTTTGGCAAACCATACAAATATTTAGAGCAAGTACTTTTAAAAATAAGTGTAAATAAAATTAAATATGTGTGAGACTCTCACGCTTTAGAAGCGAAATTTAAGTTCTAGAAGCACTTGATTTAATGCATTGCTCTATGCATTTGTTGACGATTTTATTATTTGAGGATTAAGAAATAATTTTGTGGAATTTAATTGAAAATAAAATATTTTCATAAAATGTTAGCGAATAATGAAGAAAAAACGTGAAAACAACATTTATATGAATTATATTAATGTAATGTATATAACATTACGCTTATATACCAATTCTGTGTATTGAAAAATCATCTACCTCCGTGGTGCAAATGGTTAGCACTTATGCCTTGCCTGTTGAATCAGAGGTCGGGAGATCGACTCATCCAAGTGAAAGATTTTTTACGTGATGAGGCTTAAGTGGGCACTTAAGCCGTCAGTTGATTTGCCTGTAAAACATCTTTCACTTAGACGAGTCTCGAAACACTAACTTCGTTACATGCCTAAAGAAGTTTCACTTAAAAAAAGAGGAAAAATAAGTGGAGAGGGTTAAAATTAATATGGAACTTTTTGTTGGCAAATTTGGACGAACTAAGTCTCTAAGAAATGGTAGTTTCCAAATGTTGACGAACAGACCATGGATCAAACATTTTTTTTTTCGGTACATTAAGGTTTTCTTTGGAATGCTTTATGTTTCTTGCTCGTAAGCATAAAAGATATTTTTAAAAATCACTTCTTGGTGCTACCCTCAGTAAATTATGAAAAAAATATTATTCAATGAATCATTCTGTCCTCTATTAGGTAAATAAATCTTATATAGAATATTTATTATAATATGTTAAAAAATACCAATCGATATTCCAACTGAATCCACTAAGAATAGTCCCAAAATCACCAATATCAAGCTTCCATTGAATGTGTAATGAAATAGTACGTAAAATATTATTAACATTGATCCATTTTGAATAATCAGCATGAGAAATTGTGACACTAAGGTTCCGGCAACTACTTCTACAAAAGTTACTCCTGAAACAGAAACAATAAAATTTATATTTGATTCGTTAATTTGTTGATATTTTACACATTCAACTGTTGAATTTGTTTTAATGTACTATACAACTTACAAACTTCTTTTGTTGACATTCATAAAAAAAAAAGTTTCCTTCCTTATCATTTTTTACTTGCATCAATCTTAAATATTGATAACATTAATTTTATTTTTTGAAAGTAGGCCCGTGGATCAAGTCCCGGTGCTGGGGTCTATTTTCTCTGTTTGTCTCCCGTAGTTAATCAGTGTTAATTGACATATATTTGTTTTGTTTACTATGTATATTTGTGTCAAACTTGATATTCTCTATAAATGAATTAATGGATGTTTGTTAATAAAATGTGTTCCTATTAAGTAAGATACGATAAGATATATCAAATGGCGACGAGGAGTAAAACTAGTAAAACGGAGAAGGCGAAGAAGCAACGAGAGTCGGTAATATACCAAATATTACATATTTTTGATTACTTTAAGAAAGAGGACGTTTCTTTAGAGGAATGTGAAGCTCGAGAAACTACCCTAGAAAAGCTGTGGGATAAATTAAACGAGATACAGGACGAAATTAGGGAAACCATGGACTGGGAAGACGAGGAAACTGTGTTCGTTGAAATAGAAAACATTTATTTTGAAGCAAAAGGGTTATTATTAAAAATACGTAAAATTGACAAAACAAATAAACTAGAACTAGAAGGGAGCGGCAATAGAAAAAAATCAAACCTCAATATTACATTTGTGCCATATCAAGAAGAGGAAACGGTAACTAATTTTATAAACAGGTTTGAAAGCTATATAAAGTTAAAGGGACAAACAGGAGATGACATAAAACTATTATCACTGTTAAATGCCTTAACCCTTAAGCTTCATCAAAGGATCCTTGACCTATGTGCACCAGATGACCCTAGGGAAAAGAGATATGAAGAGTTAATTGAAAAAATGAAGGAACATCTCGATCCAAAACCAATTATCTGGGCACAACAGCATTTGTTTATATCGAGATTGCAAGATGTAGATGAATCTGTGAATGAATATGCGGCCCAATTACGGAAGGCTGCGGCCTCATGCAAATTCAATTGTACCTGCAAGAAGTCAGTAGCAGAGCTATTCATTAAATTACAATTTATTAGGGGTATAAGGGATGCTGATATCCGCATGAGACAATTACAGTCGAAAGAAGAAATGGGTGTTAACGAACTGATAAACACAGCGACAGCCATTGAACTTGCTAAGAAGGAAAGTGGACAAATACAACCGAAAGTGGAAACCCTAACAACATTGCAAATTAAAAAGAAAACGGTAAAGGTAGAAGAAAGAAAGAGAGTAAGTGATCAAGAAAAAAAGAAAACTCCAAGTATGAATGAACTATTGTAAAGGCTGAAAGGAAAATGTTATCGATGTACCAGCGATCAGCATCGAGCTAATAAGTGCCCACACCAAAATGATACGTGTCGTTGCTGTTGGAAAAAAGGTCATATAAAAATAGCATGTTGTTCAAAGAAGGCAGAAGAACCACAGAGAATTTATCAGAACCAAGAAATAGAGAATGAGGAAGAAGAACCGTACGAAATCCACGATATATCAGGAAAATCAACAGATAGGTTTTTACTTGACATAATACTAGAAAGTAAGAAAGTGACAATGGAACTAGATACGGGGCGGCGTTGAGTACTATGTCATTAGAAGACTGGAAAACATTACAGATTAAAAACAGACTATACAGGAAAGAAGTTGAATTGAAAACTTACACAGGGGAACGAATTAAACCTAAAGGTGTAGCCTTAGTAGAATGGGAATATAAGGGTCAAAAATGTATAAGTAAATAATACATAATAGAGGATAAAGTGGATCCTATTTTTGGAAGGGAATGGATAAGGGAGGTAAAACTGGATTTGGCGGAAATAAGAATGATAGGCATGAAACAGACGGCTGGACTTGACAAACTCTTAATTGATTATAAGGAGGTTTTCACTAAAGGGATAGGAGAAATACCGAATGTTAAAGGACACTATTACCTAAAAGAGGGAGCGAAACCCGTGTATTGTAAACCAAGACCTGTGTCGTATGCCATGAAGGTAAAAATAGAGGAAGAGCTGAAAAGACTGGAAAGGGAAAAATTATAACAAAAATAGATTTTTCAGAGTGGGGTACACCCGTGGTCCCTGTCATAAAAACTAATGGTGCCCTTAGACTCTGTGCAGATTATAAAATCACTGTGAACAAGATGGTGAAAGATGAACCGTATCCCATTCCTAGAATCGAAGACATATATGCCTCTATGCATGGATCCAAATATTTTTGCACGTTGGACATAAGTAACGCGTACCTCCATATGGTTATGGACGATGAAAGTGCCAAAATGCAGACATTAAGCACACATCGGGGACTTTATAAAGTTAATAGATTAATGTTCGGGGTAAAAACAGCCCCACAACTATGGAACCGAGTGATGGATAGGATATTACAGGGAATACCAGGCGTAAGTTTCTTTTTCGACGATATTATCGTACATAGTGCATCAAGAGAAGAAGTCATACAACGATTATCAACAGTGTTTTGGCAACTAAAAGCTTATAATCTAAAACTAAACAAAGATAAATGCAATTTTTTTGAGAAACCATTAAATATTTAGGCCACATTATAGACGTAACAGGAGTACACACATCACCGGACAAGGTCAAGGGAATTACCAAAGCGACCGGAAAATATAAACGAACTGAGGACGTTCCTGGGACTGGCTAACTATTATAACCGATTTATTCCAAACTTAGTCCACTTACCATTCTACATCCCTTAAATAGGCTATTACAAAAAAATGTCTCTTTTAAGTGGACGGAAGATGCTGAAAGAAGTTTTAAGCGTGTAAAGGACGAAATAACAAGTAAGAGAGTACTAGCCCACTATGATCCTAGCAAAACGTTAATCTTAGCAACGGATGCCTCACCAGTGGGGCTGGGAGCTGTCTTGTCTATAAGAGATGAAAAAGGAATTGAAAAACCAGTGGCATTTGCATCGCGGTCACTAACAAAAAGTGAAATTAAATATAGTCAAATAGACAAAGAAGCTTTAGGGATATATTGGGGACTCAAGAGAGCTTCGGACGAAAATTCATAATACAGACTGACCACAAACCACTAATTGCAATTTTGGGACCTCATACAGCTTTACCTCCACTGTCAGCTACCAGACTTATCCATTACGCGTTGTTCCTTTCCGGGTTCAATTATGATAGAGTATAAATGTGCAAAGATTCATACGCGTGCTGATTTTCTGTCAAGGTTTCCAGTAGAAATACCAAGCGAGAGAGAGGCAAAGGATGAAGCAGAACAATTCCAAATTAAACAACTAGAAATATAGCTCCGGCAAGTGATCACCCATGGCTACCACCTTCAGGACCATGGCAAAGAATTCACATTGATTTTGCAGGACCTGAAGGGGGCAGTATTACTTTATTGTAGTGGACGCCCACTCAATGTGGCTGGAAGTATTTCCTACGAAAATCACCACTACACAGTGGTGCTTAATAAATTAAAGAAACTTTTCGGAACCTTTGGATTACCTTTTATGCTAGTTTCTGATAACGGGCCCCAGTTCACCGCTAAACCCTTCAAGGAATTCCTGCAGGCTAACGGTGTAAGTCATCGAACTATTGCCCCGTACCACCCTAAGTCAAATGGAACAGCAGAGCGAGCAGTGCAAACGGTAAAAAAGATGTTAAAAACCTTGAGAACCGGAACTGTTGATGATAAGCTGACAACCATATTAGTACAACTAAGAAACGCCCCATCAGCAACCACGGGGGAGTCAGCGTATAAAAGAATGTTTGGGAGAGAAGTGAGATCGTACCTAAGTTTAATGAAACCGGAACCGAGGAAAAGGAAAGAGGACGAAAACGAGACAGGAAAGAAGTTTAACACAGCCGATAGAGGAAAATTAATAAGTGGTCGTATGGAGTAGGAGTAGGAAAAGAAGGTTCGGTAGTTTATAAAGTAAAGTTAGATAATGGGGAATTGTATCGGAGACATGTAGATCAGATGGGACCTACCATACTTGGGGGGGGAGATTTGACATATATTTGATTTGTTTACAATGTATATTTGTGGCAAACTTGATATTCTCAATAAATGAATTAATGGATGTTTGTTAATCAAATGTGTTCCTATGAAGTAAGATACGATAAGATCTATCATTAATGATAATTATAATTTGACTGGAAGTAGTATACTAATTTGATAGTCCAGGAGATAGCGTGCAAAAATGTTTTTGACTAACATCAAGTTAGAATTTTGTGTAAAAGTTAATCTTTTAGTGCCATTTAAGAATATGTGGTCGGTAAGACCACATAATATAAGTCCTTCTGTGTTCTTCTGCGGGACGTGGCTTGGCAATAGGCATTTGAAAGAAACAAAATGGTGGAGAGCGGCCATGTCCCGCCAATTATGGAGGACAACTTGAGTTTCATGACCCTGATACAAATGTTTTTGGTAGACCACAATCAAGTTGATTTTAGTTTGAACTTTGATTTATAGAGTAAAATTTGAATAGCTAACTTCAGCACTTTAGATGCTTTCAGTAAATAGGTTGGAGTGATCTCTACTGAATCTACCGCTTCAGGATGGTGTATAAGTCAACTTAAACTTTTAGTCTCAATTTTTGAACTACTTAAATTTTGCAGATGGACTCTATTTCGCTTGAGTCAGGCCTCGGGTGAGTTTTGTAAACCACTCGGCCATGCCTATCCCCTGACTTATCTCTTTAAAGACAGCGAATAAAAGTTTTTCAATAAACATCTATCATCCTTTATTTAATTACAATTAAAACTTACCTATAACTTTATTTCTGTTTAAAAGAGCCGCAGCTTTATTAATTAATGCACTGCTTGTGTACGTTATTGCTAAATATAAGCTTAATCTAAAAACAACAAACAAAAAAGAAACTATTAGAAATCAATACAACAAATTCTAAACAAATTCTATTATAATAAATATGAATAAATAATATAATTAATATGAAATTTGCCTGTTAAACACATCTTTAATTGGATTTTAAATAATTTATATTAATTGATAATAATTCTGGGGCAATCTAGTGCTCAAAGTATGTACATGTAATGTGTTTTACAGATTAGTAATTTGCTTATAATTTTTCCAAAGGTAATTAAGAAAGACGGTTTTTTGACTGTTCGTCGTCCTTCAAGGGGAAACTTAGAATCATTAAAGAATTTGATTTTCTCATCTCTCCTAAAAATTTATGGATTAAGTTTTTCCCAAAAGAAAATACTTCTGAATAGTGTAGACACCATTTTTTTCCGAAGGTGTCCTCAGGAGAGAAGTTTCACTGCATGTATTTAATTCTACTCTTGGAAGGCTTAAATGTTTAACACAGGAAGGGTTTGGTCCCTTCAGACATCTACCTGATATGATCTGTGTAAACATCTTACCTCTGGGATTCACATCTTCACGAGAAATGTTGTTTAATAAGCTTGCTTTCAGGCTAGATTTGGGCCCAAGCTAACCACTAACCACTTACAAGTACACTGATCCCTCTCACTGAACATTGGCTAGGTTCTTAAGGCCCTGCTTTCAGGGGAGAAATCTTTGGCCTCACATTGCGCCTCACCCATTTGTCTTAGAGACTTGAAATTTTGCACACTTAATCTTCTTAACATTCTAGATATGCCTCTAGATTTACTTTTTTCGATTTCACGTTTTAAACCCTACTTTTATACTTGGTGGAAAAAAATCTAAATCTAGAGGCATATGTAAAAGTCAATACTATCAATATTTACAATACATATACAGCTAAAGATTACTGTACTGCTTAAAACTAGTAAGGCATCATGGGTTTTAAAATATTACGTTGATAGCAAAAATGGACTAAAATAATAGAAAAGGTTCATTATTTTCTAAAAATGTATCAACTAATGTAAAAAATAATGTTTAATAATAGGGAATTTTAATTTGTGAGAATATCACTCGGCGTTCCAACAGTACTTTATTTTCATTTTACTTTCTTATATAAAAAGAAAGAATCGAAGATAAAGAAAGTAAATATTGTGATGGAGCGAAAATTCGATTTTGATGGTGTAGCAGGTATGACAAATGACTTGATATTAGATAAATTTATAAAAAATAATTAAATGTTAATTTTTGTTAAATAATTAAATGTGGTATTCTGATTAATCACAAAACTGTGTGATCTATATAAAATGAAGGATTCCTTCATCGGTGACTCCTAGTAAAATAGAAGAACACAACATGAATCTCAATAACAAAGATTCAAACCAGAATAATCAATTTAGGGAAGAATACCAAAATCATGCCTGCTGCAATTGATTTACACGTTTTGAGGTCCCCTGAGTCCAAATATGTGGTGGTTTTTAAAAAGTGTGGAGCCTAAACTACTGGACCGATTTTAATGAAATTTGACAAACAGCTTCATAAGCTGAACTCGATCAATAGAATTGACAAAAATATTATTAAAAATACTATTGTCAATATGCAATTTAATAACATATTTTCATCAATACTGATTTTTGAACGTGTGCGGGCCGCTATAGAAGTCACAAAAAAAATGAAAATCCTATATAAAAAAATAATATTTGACGTATTAGTTCCGACGATTTTGATTTAAAAAAAATGTATAATGTCCATTTAAATACGATTCTACCGATGTAAGTTGTTTATTTTATACTCGTTCATGAGAATGATAGTCAGAGTTGAAATCTAAAATTACACCTCGAGAAATAAAGTCGAATAAGGATAAATAAAATTTTTTTTTTTCACAAACTTGATTTTATAATCAGCCTTTTTCTGTGTATGCATATTTGCTTGCACGAAACACCCTGTATATTTTATAATTTATTAAAAAAATAATAATTGATAGCATTAGTTCTGTTTTATTTATTGTTTTATTTTTTGTAAGCATGTAATTTCTTTGGCTTATGGTAATGTTTTGGCAAGAAGCAGGATTTTACTTCTTATACTATTGTGTTCTCATCCACTATGCGGTTACATGCTAAAACCATTGTGTGCCAAATTTCAAGTTTCTAGCCCATCTGGAAGTACGTTAGAATTTGTATATAGATATATCGTATCCCGTTATATCATATATCCCGATGTATCGAATATAATTGCCAGTCCCTTGACAGTATCCTTCATATATTCATAATCCCGCGATTTTTGTGAACATCTCGATATATCAAACATATTTTTCCTTCGACCCTTTGACGATACGATATATCGGGATTATACTGTGTACATTACTGACGGTCACTAACCAAGGAGAAACGTTTGTATTTCCCTATTGCTATGCTATGCTATATTATCGATAAATAAACTCTTCTCTTCTATTATTGTGGATTGTAAAACTACGAGGAAGTTGATTTGAAAAGAGCGGGCTTTTTTTTTTATAAAGTAGATTGTATAAATAGTGTCTGGGGTTTCCACTTGAGTGACAAGTAACATCCTTCCCTCCCCCCTCCATTGTAGTCGTACACCCTTCACTTGGTCTAGGATCGCGATGTTTTATAAACATGTGTAGAACCGCAGCGACGTGACCCCTTCCATAGTTTATGCATTACTGACTGTTTGGGGTGGGGGAGCTCAGGTCAAAAACTGCCCCCCTCGCGAGCATCCCCTCAAGTAAACGCTTGTAAGAATTCATATTTACTTACGCAACCATAAAAGATGATGCCTCTGAACCAGATCCTTCCCTCTCTGAGCCTTTGTAAAATTCCTCTACTATCTAAAACATTAAACAAATAATTGCTTGCATACGAGTCTGCAAGACAGTGAGACATTTTTATGTAACGCTTTTTGGTGGCGTTTTTCGAGTTTATGTGCGTAAGTATAGTAAATGACCTATTTACAGCTGTTTCTACGATGTTGCAATATTAGCAGTAGTGTAACAACACTTCATCTAAAGTAAATAGTATTTGTAAAAATAAGGGGTTGTTTTTACAGGATACCCACAGTTAATTACACCAAAAGAGGTAAGTGGGTTGAGAACTGCTGCTCTAGACTAGACTTTACTAAGTGTAGTAGAGTAGAAGAGCGCTGGGCTGCAGGCTATAGAGTGGGGGAGAACCGAAGGCAGGCGAACCTACACCTACACGTCCCGTCCGCGGTTACATTCGAGTCCGCGGTAGAGGAAGGTACAGCTGTAGACTGGATTGCAAAGCTCCTATAGGTTTCTGAATCCCTGTCACACTTTTCTGAGTTTTTAGGTAACATAACGCTTTTTGAGGTTATGTTCCATAGCCAAAACATTATAATGACAAAAAACTATTCGTATTATTTCTTTGATTTTTAGGGTCCATTGGCAAAATGAGGGCCCTTAAACATTCCTGCGCATGACAGTCTGTTTGTCTATATCACTCCTGATATCCGAAAGTACCCAGTACCCAACTAAAAAATTTAAAACTTTAAATTCGGAATGCATGGTGGGTTCATTGTTCAATGCCATAGCTTCCTCGAGTACAATAGGCCATATATATTGAACATATAAAATCGGATGTATAGTTTTAAGATATAGTGGTTCAAAAAAATGTTCAATGACAGACTGACAGGCAGACACGAGACCAAAAAGATCCCTGACGTCTGAAACGGATTTTCGAGTCATAAATTTTGAATTTCTTCGTAGTCAAAAAAATTTGTTTCTTTAGAATTTTCACAATACTTTTGTCACCTAGGCAAGAACGGAAGCAATATAAAATATAATTTGAAGAGTAAATAAAACCTGATGATATTATATTTAATAATAATAATAATAATAATTTATAAATTTAAAATGTAATCCCTACTCCGTGCTGTTTGGTGGGTGAGAAGTGACGCCGGTAGACGTCTGGCGGGGATAACTGGTCGATAGATAATTGATCAGTTATCTACCACTGAGAGTTGAAGATTATATATATATATATATATATATATATATATATATATATATATATATATATATATATATATATATATATATATATATATACTATTTCGTTACAGTACTAATATCGCTATTAAAAAATGGGGGTTGGTGGTAAAAGGGTAAGAATTTAGGGTTATAAGTATTTTTTAATGCCAAATTATAAAAAAAAATAAAAAATGTTGTCCAAAAAATAAAAATTGGGGTGGTCCACCCTTATCACTTAGGGCTATAAGAAATAGTTTAAGTCTATTTTCAGACCTGCCGAACATACACAAAAAATTCTGTTCTAGCTGACCCGGCAAACGTTGTTTTGCCATATTTAATTTTTTCTATTGAATATTTTGGTAGTCAAATAAGAAATAACTTACTTATTGTAAGTGCTTATGGGGACGTGATCTATGACTGAAAGAGGAATGGAGCGCTGTGAACAATGACGGCCAATCAAAATAATAATAGACCAAGCATTTATTTTTCAATTCATTTTACTTTATTAACTTAAGTAATATAAATTTAAAATTATATCTCTTAAAAGTTATAATACATTAAAAAATGTTATCCATATAAGTCTCTGACCAAGACCTTTAGGTCAAAGTTGTTTTTTCAATTAGAACTTCTACTTTTTATTGCGGATTGCGAAATAGTTGAATTTTACCTTCAACCCTATCCTACACCCAATGTCGACTATTGCCTACAGCTTTAAGTTCATTTAACCCTTTCCCCCCTTTTTATTTTTTCATTTTTATTATTTTTTTCTTGTCTTTAAAGGTTATGGTTGGTGGTTAAAAGGACGTGGTCGACGTTCAAGGACAAAAAAATAAATTGAAAAAATAAAAAAAAGGGGGGAATGAACTTAAAAGACATGATCAAGGACGAGGTGTAGGCCATAGTCAATCGTGGGTGTAGGTAGGACATGGTTGAAGGTAAAATTCAGATATTTCGCAATCCGCAATAAAAAGTAGAAGTTCCAATTGGAAAAACAATTTTGACCTTAGGAAGACCTTACAGGTCATGGTCAGAGAACTTGGTCAAGGTCATATTTTACGTAACATTTTTTGCTCTTTTCAAATCCACAAAAAAATGGAGGTTCCCATTTAAAATAACGAATTTGACCGTCAAATAACCTTGAAGGACAAGGTAATTTGACCGTCAAATAACCTTGAAGGACAAGGTAAAGGTCAAATCCAAGTCACCATTTAATAGCTAGGGACAAATCCTGAAACTTTTGTATCAAACTTTTTTCGAAAAAATGCTTTGTGACGAGTTATTATGGGGTTTCCATATGTATATATGAGTAATCAATGTAATCAATAATGTATTTAAAAATATGTTGTATGTATCTATACTATGGTGAAATAAAAACAATTTTCATTCATTCGACTTAGGCCTATTTAAACTAAATAAGATTTACCTGTAGTGGTAGTTTTGCAACTCTTCCTTGGACTCCACAGCTATTAGCAATGGCAACTAATATCTTTAATAAAGCCTGCCTAACATTATCGTAAATATGGTACCCAAGTATGAAATCTGTAAATTAATAAAAAAGACAAATGTTAGAAGGTAAATTGCTTAAGAAAAAGAGATGTGCCAACTAATGCCAAGCATTTCAAAACTAAATAAAATATGAAAGAAAGATATACAAATGTAAACAATCTAATAACCAATATCAAGTATATATTACATAAGTGTATTCAATGTCATTTGTTTAGTGCGTAGGCTTCCACGGATTGTCTCCGGGGAAATCCGCGTCACAACCGGGTTTGATCTCCTTACTATCGCTTCCAATACTGGTAGCATCTTCAGGGGTGTGGTGCATCGTGATGCTTTCTCAAAGGAACAGCAAGATTTAGGGACTAATGACTGCAGAGAAGAACAGCTTATTTAAACTGGTTTTCTGGAACATAGATTGTACCTGGATTTCCCGGGAGTTTCTTCAGTCGGATAATCCTTTATCTGTGTTCCTTTGTCGAGCGGGTGATGTTTAAAGTCGGGCAGTGAGTGTAGCGCCGCTTCTTGATTACTCCTTGGCACAGATGCTGACAAGAAATTTTCAAGTCCGGTGATGGGTGAATCCAACCTCTCTGTTTAAATTATCAGGTTTTTTCTTGATCTCAATATCCTCCCTTATCGATGGTCTAATGGCCGGTTCCTTCGAAATGCTGAGCCATCACTGATCGATGTTTTTCACCGCTCTCATGGGTTCATGCAGGCAGGTTGAGATAAGTCTTCTCAAGTTTTTAACGCAACAAACTGCAAGTTTTGAGATATAGGTAATCTATCCGTGTTTTGGAGAATACTGCATGTCTATCGTTCCTTAGATGTATGGGAGATAACCTTCCATCCATTCTGCTTGGGTGTGTCCACGGGGTGTGTCCATTCTGTCTGGGTGGGTCCACGGTGATATCCTCGCGGTCTGAAGATGCTCCTCGTAGTAGAAGCGAAACGTCGTGCTTCAAACCCTTCATGACGCGGATTTCACCGGAAATTAAGTTATTCAAATGTCATTTAAATTTTTTAATGTTAAATAATTTAATGTTTTTATTTCGTGAAGATTTTTTTTTAACTGAAAAGAAATGTTTTATTAAATTTGTGATATGTAATATATTTTTTATCACACTCAGATTTTAATCTTACAACAAATTTAATTTTAAAATTTATTATTTTAAAATTCAACATTTTACATTTCAAAATTTAACAGAGCTATAATATGTTATAAGACTCTAGTATAATTATCTAGGTAGCACTTATAAGGGCCAGCAAGACCTATCAAACACATCACTACTGGACCCTCTTTGCTAAAATCACTCGGTTCACATAATATTCCTATTCTGCAATTGGCTCTCCTTCCTCATCACCACATAAAGGGAACATCTTCAGCTTTTATCGGATCAACAGCAATGTCAAGTCAAGTATTTAACCAAGATACTCTCAGAAGAGTAACCAGTCTATATAGATGTAATGTAAGTTATAACCAAATGGAAGGGTTTAAGTTATAACCAAATGCAATTTTTGTCTGAATCGAGCTACATATGCCAAGTAGTGTAGTAAAATGTGCATATTTTTGGGTTAAGTTGAGAACAAAGTTCAATACCTCATTGGGGAGTTTAGATGACAGCAGCAATGTTAATTATGCTGAGCTTATGAGTTTGAACTGCATTGAAGTCAGGTCTAATGGACTTGGCTAACTTTAATCCTGAACCCTTCGTTATAAATGTGACATAAATTATATAAGATTTACAGTAAATAAAAAATAAAATTACTAGACATATCAAGCTGTAAGCCGACTTGAGCCTCTAAAATGTCTTCATCTGCAGCTTCCTTTCCATCGTTTACTCTTGCCATCAAAGCTTCAGTGTAATTTGAACTTAGCTCCAGCACACCCCAAATTTTATTAACTCGAGCATCTCTTACGGCTGATTCTACATCGTCATATATTACCTTTAACAATGCAAATTCAAGTTAGGATATGAAGCGTTAGTGGAGGTCATCATTAAGTGTTGGAATAAAAAAAGTCTCTCCACGTAAAAATATTTAATAGATTCAGAGCAGCTTTCAGCCACTATAGGGCCATCATCAATGCCTAAACAAGCAGTAAAAAATGTCAAAAAGGAAAACCGAGACAAAATAACGATATAGCAGATAAGACACAAAGAACGAATTTAAGATAAATAAGTAGCAACACAAAAATCTTAATGAGACTGTAAAATATATTTACAAAAAACAAATAAATAAAATAAAATATATATATATATATATATATATATATATATATATATATATATATATATATATATATATATATATATATATATATATATATATATATATATATATATATATATATATATATATATATATATATATAAATACAAAAATAAAAACACACGACCGCGAATATTTAACAAAAATATGAAAAACCCAGGGATCGGTCATAAAACAAAACAACACCTTACAACATTCTCAATATACCCGACGTTTCGGCTTTAATAAAAACCTTCTTCATGGGATCTACAACAAAAAACAATTCAAAAGTATTAACATCAAGATGCCTAACTCATACAAAAACAAAAAAAAAAATAAAAAAAATAAAAAAATAAACATAGCTAATGGCTTAAAAGTTGCAACTTACAAAGACTAACCACTAGTCTTTGTAAGTTTCAACTTTTAAGCCATCAGCTATGTTTATTTATTTTTGTTTTTGTATGAGTTAGGCATCTTGATGTTAATACTTTTGAATTGTTTTTTGTTGTAGATCCCATGAAGAAGGTTTTGATTAAAGCCGAAACGTCGGGTATATTGAGAATGTTGTAAGGTGTTGTTTTGTTTTATGACCGATCCCTGGGTTTTTCATATTTTTGTTATATATATATATATATATATATATCTATATATATATATATATATATATATATATATATATATATATATATATATATATATATATATATATATATACATATACACACACACACATACATATACATACATACATATACATACAAACATATACGTGTACACATATACATATATATATATATATATATATATATATATATATATATATATATATATATATATATATATATATATATATATATATATATATATCAGGGTGTCCAGCAGCCTTGAATTCCTTGAACTCCTGGAATTATGCTTGAATTTTTAGGATGCTTGAAAAAACCTTGAAATGTGCTTGAATTTTGAAAACATAACAGAAAAACTTAAAATATGCTTGAATTTGAATTTTAATGACCCTAGGTTGTCTAGAAGTACCAATACATTTTGATTTTTTTATTATCCGAACCACCCTAAACAACATTAGTTCGCATAATCGATGCGCTACTGTATATTGTATTTCACTTCTCTGGGGTACTACTGCTGTAATTAGGTTGAATTAATACTATTAATATTATAGTAGGCTGGAGGGTTTATTTGGAATGAAAGTCCTTCGAGTGATATTTATTTTTATTTCATCAGAGCTTAGTGATCACTGAAGAAGCTCAGGTTCGCATGGTGAAAGCTTTGTTGAAATAAAAATATATACTCGAAGGACTTTCATTCCATATAACCCTCCAGCCTACTATAATATTCTACAAGTGCAAAAAATAAAATTCCTTCTATTATAAAAGTAAATAATATTATTTTGCTGAACTCATACTATTTTTCTATAATTCTAAGAAATGGTGAATAAATTACTACTTTAATAACTAATCTAAATAAACCCAGCCTTGAATTTTATAATATTGAGCCTTTAAAACCAAGAAATATGCTTGAATTTTAAATTTTAATATTGCTGGACACCCTGTATATATA
This sequence comes from Gerris lacustris, assembly GCA_951217055.1. Lineage (NCBI taxonomy): Eukaryota > Metazoa > Arthropoda > Insecta > Hemiptera > Gerridae > Gerris > Gerris lacustris. The sequence goes on from OX578276.1 coordinate 42,539,353, forward strand.
TATATATATATATATATATATATATATATATATATATACACACACACATATATATATACAAAAAATAAATAAATAAATAAAATAAAATAATAATTAATAAATAAATAAAGCAATATAACATAGGATCACAATGTCTAGAAAAATTAAAAATTAATTAATTAATAAAAAAATATGAATAAATAAACAAAGCAACCGGAATGAATCAATAAAAACTATTAAATGAAGATGCAAAAGAAACATAAAACATTGCTAAAAAAATAAAACCTACCGACTAAAGAAAAGCGTTAATTAAACCATAGGAAGATGGGAATGTAGTGAGAGGTGAGTCATACCAATCTAGCAACCGGTACAAGACTGACACGAGTCTCGGCTTCGACCATGACCTTCAGAAGGGGTGATGCCTCTCCCCTCTCGTTCACGTTAAACGCATCTCCCACTCTATGCTGAGAGCGTGCTATTTCCAGCTTCTCGAGTGCATCTAGTTTACGCCCTTTCTGGACAAAATGCAGGAAACCGATTTCATGATCCGCGTTGAAGTGACCGTGTTCATGAAGGTGCTGGTTGAACTTGCTACTGGAACGTTGCAGGTGCTCCTTAGCTCTCATTTTATAGGAACGCCCTGTTTGTCCGACATAATCGGTATCACATTCTCCACAGACCATAATATAGACCCCGCTTTTGTTCTCAGGCGAGACAGGGTCTTTCACAATACTCAGTTGAGCCTTTAATGTCTTATTCATACTGAAACCCACGTTTAAATCGTATTTAGCTAAAATCCTGGCTAAACGATCGGAAATCCCAGCAAAAAGGGGATAGAGCACCATATACCGCCTTTAGGTTCATCTTCAACACCCATAGCACGCAAAATTAGCTCACGGGGGCAAAATTAGCGTACAATGGGGAAATTTATTCTGCGACAGTTGGGCTGGCTATGGGGGCACCATTATCAGCCCTTGGTGCAAATTGTTTCATGCATTATTATTACAAGGAGTTTGTGGACAAGCCTCATAACCCGTTTTTTTTATTACATCTTTAAATGGATCAGATATGTGGATGATGTCTTTTGCATATGGACAGGGAACACTGAGCAGCTTCATATGTTTCTTGAGTATCTTAATGGTTGTTTTCCTACTATTGAGTTCACCATAGAAACTGAGGTAGATAAAAGGTTGAATTTTCTGGACCTCACTGTTATAAGGTCATTGGATACTGTAAGATACAAAATTTATCGTAAGCCTACTGCCACGGACGCGGTTATACCTGCAGAGTCTTGCCACCCTTGTAGTCACAAATTAGCCGCCTTCAACTCGTTAATTCATCGTTTGTTGACTAAACCTTTAGACCACGATGCCTATGACAAGGAGGTTCGGACTATTAAGGTCATAGCAAACAATAACGGGTACACGGACGAGCTGATTGATAGGATGATAAAGAAAAAGAACCGTAAGCTAATTTTGCGTGCTATGGGTGTTGAAGATGAACCTAAAGGCGGTATATGGTGCTCTATCCCCTATTTTGGTGGGATTTCCGATCATTTAGCCAGGATTTTAGCTAAATACGATTTAAGGTCCATTTACACACATCAGTGACCGTGACAGTGACGGCACAGTGCCGTGACCGGCCCGTGATCCCACAGGCGAATTTAAAATATTCTTTTAGGGATTTGAAGGTTGTTGTTTACACTCACCCGGCACGTGTCAGTGGAAGTGAAAAAAATACTGTCGCCGACGCACAAACAACTCACGACCTTATCTCCACCGTGTCAAGAGACGAACTGATCCAATATGATCCAAGATGTTTGCTTAGGTTTCTAGAATGACCTCGAAACCCTAAAAAGGGTTGATTTTTTAATTAAAAACACTGACGGCAGAATATAAATATCATAAATTCAAATTATTATAAATAAATCATAATAATTACTTTAGGGGAGTCCCACTTCACAGGTTGTCGGAATCTATCACCTCTATCACGCCAATTTCAAGTATTCTGTTTAACTCCACTCCAACCAAATCTTCAAGGCAAACAGACATATTGGAAATATATTGTATTCCCTAGTAATTTTGACATATTTATAACCCAATAATTAAGAGCATTAACTGTCCTCCATTATTAATAGGTATACCTTGAATGATGCATTATCTTGCTTTTATTATAACGAGTTGTTAATGCTGTTAAGGTTTTTAATACTGTTAAATTAACAACATGAAGCCCTAAGGATTCATTTAAAACAAGAAAGTAGGATATGTTTTAAATACTTATACAAATGTACTAAATTAAATGAGCCTAATTTTGTTAGGAAATCTAATTATTAGTACTGGATGACTTTGTCTCATTTAGAGGAGCAAAGTGTGCTCCAAAAGAGTGGTACGTTGTCCTGTTATAGTTAGAATTTCAATTTTTTTTAATCCATATATAAAAAAGTAAGATTTATGTTGAAATGAAAGAAAACCCCTTACCATGTCAAAGTGCTTTTTAAGTTGCTGGTAGTATTGACAGGAAAGTGATTGATATAGACTGCAGTTATTAAAATCTTGAACCGAATCCCCATATCTTACATACTCGTGTGGTGAGCAAATATTCTCTGTAGTCGCTGAATCAATTTCTTCTGTTACCAATCCAATTTTTAAATTATTCGGATATGAACCAAAGATCTGACTAAACAGCAGTGCAGCGTAAACTGGCATCAAGATCAAAATGAGCAATAGTCTGTATTAAAAAATAATATACAATAAACAAGGAGTCAGTAACATTAAAATATTTAGCTGTAATACACTCACACCATATATTATATATATATACTAGCTTTCACCCCGCGCTCCGCGCGGGGCTCATGCTAGGTATTAGCGGCTATGTTGCCTATTGTCATGTAGGCCTAGCAATTAAATAAAATGCCTAAATTGTTTTCTATTCAAGCCTTGTAGGAATAAAATCAGGACTATATTAATATTAAACATCATTCATTCCGTTACTAAGAAAATAAGTTCCTCCAAATCGTAGTTAAGTGTCTATCTATATATTTAAAGCCAATAGAAACTATGTATATTATTGATAAAAATACTAAAAAAGGTATAATAAATAAGAAAATAAATGTCGTAAAAACCTATTAGACTCTGAAGTCATTGAACAATCAATGATGGTGCATTGATTTAATTACCAGTCTCTTCTCTCAATACTGTAGTTGCACCAGTAACTATTTAATAACTCTAGTTCTGAAAAAAAAATTAAATAATAAATACTCGATTAATAGAGCAATAGTGTAAGGTTTAAGTACCCCAATCAGAAATTAGCCAAGAGGAGCTAGCCTAGGCCTAGAGGAGGTCTAGGTAAAGAGAATGGAGTGGGAGATGGTAGAAAAGTGGGAAGGGGTGGGGATAGAGAGGGCTATATCGCTAAGACAGTTCTACTTAGTATAGACCTCCAATATGCCTTTCCAATACGGCTATTTAATGCTCTTCCCAATACGGCTGCTGCACCAGTAAATATTTAATAACTCTGGTTCTACTCAATATTTTTAGATGAAACCAAGCCTACAAATTGCGCAACATGTTTGCGCACACCCCTGAAAAAAAATTAATCGATTTCATTTAGCCAGTTTTGCTCCTATAAAGTCTGACTGAGGCGACAGACACACATACATACACGAAAAAAGTTAAGGCCGGATTCGGTTTTTGGAATGTCTAAAATGAAAAAGTATCCAAAAAATTTTCAATTCTGACCAATGTACAGACAAAACTTTAATTTTATATATATATATATATATATATATATATATATATATATATATATATATATATATATATATATATATATATATATATATATATATATATATATATATATATATATATATATATAAGTTAACTTTAAGCAATTTGAATTTAAGTTTTTAAAAACAAATATTTATTTTAAGAACACAATTAAGAGTTACACAATTAAGAATTTCAAATGATACACAATAATTATAATACAACTACTAAGTCGGAGTCGAGATCTAGACTAGCGGGCCGGCGGCATTCTACATACTTAAGTATAGTACAAAGTGCTGACGGTCTGCGGTGCTGAATCCGTAAAAAGTCCTTTGTTAACTCCTCCATCCTTAAATTGAAGCCTCTCCTGGTAGGGCGATGGTTGGATGTTCTTGAGAAGTCCTGATCCTGGGGGTTGGAATAATTCTAAGGTTTTTCCAGCGAAGAATAATGACTGACAAAATACTGGCAGTAACAATTATAACAAACAATGAACAAGTCCAAAAATTTAATGAATAGAAGTGGGTGGACTCTTTAAGTATTGGGTACATGGGAGATAAATTCGTGGTTTCAAAATTCAGTGATTTAAGGTCGACTGAAAAATTGAATTGGTGGCCATCCTGTAAGTCTAAATTGACATCACTTAAAATCACTGGTTTACCATGTGATGAAGATTGATAGGTGAGTTCTCTATTCTTGTAGATAATGGGACCATTTCCTTGTGGGATGAGGTAAACACCTTGTAGTTTTCTTGTTTCCGTAGCGCTGGGCGTCTGGAATTGAATATCCTCTGGAGATAAAAATATTGCAAGATACTGGTTGATATGTGGTATATATTCAACGTGGTTGTCGGTTATCTGTACCTTAACGTAATTACAACTTATGCCTTTTCTCTGAAGGATGATATCCTTTTCACATTTAAGGTCGTGTGTGGATAAGATTTTATCTGAACAGAGGTATACTTTATGTTTCATACACACATTATTCAAGGGTTTGACCGAATCATTAGAAAACAACAGATATTTGGTTGCAGGAATAACTGTTACATAATTTTCTTGAACTTTTGAAGGTATTGAGTATAATGAGTAGAGATCGTATTCTATTTTCGAATAAAGAGGGATTTCCAGAAAATAAACGACCATTTCATCTCGTCTCATGCATGAAACTTTTATTACTGATTCTAAGTCTAATATATTTTCCATTTTAAGTTCAAAAGGGAAATATCCGGTTTTAATGTGCCGTGATATTTTTAATAGTTCAGTGAGAAAGTTTTGTGGATGAATGATACTAGGGTGTAATGATTTTAATTTACAGAAAACAAGTGAATTTTCAATGTTTTGTAAAACATTTAAAAGAATTGAGTAAAGAATTTGAATTTGGTTTAATATGTCTTTGGTTGACATTACTTCTCCGTAAGTCGAACCGTTATTCACTATCTCGCTTAATTGAATCAACTTAGATTTTAATTCTAATGTATTATATTGTATATTACTAATAGTTTCGTTATAATTCTTAATTAATTGATTACTTACACTATATTGGGTAGCTATTTGCTTTTCTAAACTATTTTGATTTGCTTCAAGATGGTTTAGTATTTTATCATATCTTTCACCATCATTAGCATCTAAATTTCCTGTTACTAACTTAATTAAACTACCTAAACCATTAAAGGCTCCACGTTTGGGTCTACGTTCTGTAGCGTGGCTATCTATCATATTAATTTTATCTCTAATACTACTTCTAGTAAAATTAATTATCTTACAATAACTACTAATATGACTTAACATATAAAGGTTGTTCTGAGTTTTGCTCAAAACATTAAAATATTGGGTATTAAGTTTTTTAAATTCTTCGTATAAGGGATTTAAATGAAAATAATGCACTAAGGTGTGACTTGATGTCAGAAGCTTGGCAGGTCCTAGTTTAATGGGAAGCATTCCTAGGTTTTTGCTGACGTCTTTTATTTCTGTACCTTGTCCGATAGCGAGGTACCTGGAACATTACATAAGTCATGAGGAACTTGTCTAGGTCGTTTAATGTTAGAGAGATGGATTTTTTCTCTTGTGTTAAAGTGAGTTGGTTGAATAGAAGCGGTTTTTAAATCCTTATCAAGAGTCTTTATGCATTCTGCTTTATATTTATTTTTTGTTTTGCTTTGTTTCTGTTTGTTAGCAACGTAAACGTCTTTCGGTATGTCTGGTAAAGACTCTCTAGTCTCGTTACGTTTGTTTATTATTTTTTCCTTTTTATTTTTAAGAGTTTCATTTAATAATTGGTAGAGGAATTTTGTCTTATCTTTATGTCCTATAATATAATCGTTTGTAAGTTGGGCTTCTAAATTAATGTCAAATGAAGAGTTAGGTTCTATATGACCAGATATTATCTCAAACGGTGTGAGTTCTGTCTGGGAGTGAATAGAATTATTATAAGCTAGTAGGGCGTAGTTTACTTTTAATTCTATCGGCTCATTTTTAAAATTTTCTTGATTATGGAATAGCCTAACGTGTTCGATAAGGGTTGAATGAAATCTTTCGATAATTCCGTTAGAGTTAGGATGTTGGGAACTTATGAAGTGTATTTCTATTTTATGTAATGATAAAAGTTCCTTCACTATAGAATTATTTATTTCTAATCCGTTATCGCTAATAATTTTCTTGGGTATTCCATGGTGACTGAAATGTCGTACGAGTTTATTTGCTACTTCAATTCCTTGGGAAGTTTGTATTCTGTAGGCTTGGGCATATTTTGAAAAGGAGTCTACAATGGTTAGAAATTTTGCTTTATCTAATGAAATAGTATCTATGTGCACTATTTCGAAAGGTTTATTGGCGGTGGGTGTGACGTTATATTCTAGTTTTAAAGGTTTTCTTTCGTATTTTGTAAGTTGACAGATTTCGCATTTATTAATGTACGTTTGGATTGACTTTCTTTGATTAGGCCAAAAGTATAGCCGCTTGATTTTTTGTTCGGTTTCGTCAATTCCTCGGTGGTTTGTTTTTCCCGTGTGGTACTGATCGATTATTTCTATTATTTCGTCTTCGTTTAGGACGTCGATAAGTTTTTTCGTACATTTAATAAAGTTTAATTCCGTTTGTTCAAAGCAGCGCGTAATTACGGCTGAAAACTTTTCATAAACGTCACTTTCGAAATACAGATAATATTTTATTTTTGGGACAATAAATGACTTTATAAATTCTACTATATCTTTTTCGAAATTATTATTTGATAATTGAACTATAAATCGTTGGTGAGTTTTAAACATGTGAATAATTTTTGGTTTCGCGGGACTATGGTCTACTTGGTAAATAATTATTTGATTTTTACCTTGATTAACGGGTTTGTCAAGAATAGGAATAACTGCTCCCGTGTTATCTTCGTGAACTGAATGAACGGTTAAATCATCGTCTTCTAGTTCGATGTCTTCGAGTTCACCTATAAGATTATCTGAATTTACCATCATAGAAACATTGTCGATATTAGTTTCGACGTTTTCGGTTAATGTGTCGGGATTTTTCGTGAAAAAATCTTGGACGAGTTGGTCGCATATTGCTTCCCCATCCTCAGATTCGTTATTATGTAATTCTATTCGGGACAAAGCGTCTGCTGTCGTGTTTTCGGAACCTTTGATGTAATCCATTACAAAATTATATTCTTCTAGCTTTAATCGCCATCTTAGCATTTTAGAATTTGGTTCTTTTATTGAGAATAACCATTTGAGGGGCTTGTGATCGGATAGAAATGTGACTTTATGTCCGTAGATGTAAGGTCGAAAATATTTTGCCGCCCAAACAATCGCGAGAAGTTCCCTTTCGATTGTTGATAACCGTGACTCTGTTTCGTTAAGGGTTCTACTTGCATAGGCTATTGGTAAATTAGAATTCCTTATATTTTGGCTTAATACGGCACCTATAGCTATGTTACTAGCGTCGGTGGTTAAAATAAATGGTTTGTCGAAATCAGGATATTGTAAGATGGGTTCATTTATTAGCAGGTTTTTGCACGTATGAAAACACATTTGATAATCTTTATTATTAATGTCAATTATTGCTCCTTTTTTAAGGCATTTAGTTAACGGTTTTGTCAGTGATGCAAAGTCTTTTATAAATTTTCGGTAGTATCCTAATAATCCTAAAAATCCTTTTATTTCGCGTGGGGTTTTTGGTATTGGGTAGTTAGTTATAGCTTTGACTTTGTCAGGATTTGGTTTTACTCCGGCAGGGGTGACTACGTGTCCTAGATACGCAACTTCCTTCTTGAGGAATTCGGTTTTATCTAGTTGTATTTTAAAGTTTGCTTGTCTTAATCTGTCAAAAACTTCTCTGAGTCTTTCGAGGTGTTCTTCTAAGCTGGTACTATAAACAAGAATATCATCTAGATAAACTGCGCATTTTACACCTCTTAAAACGTCGTTCATAACGCGGGAAAACGTCCTAGGAGCGTTCCGAAGACCGAAGGGCATCCTAGTGTATTCAAAGTGGCCTGCTTCAGTATTGAAAGCGGTTTTGGGAATACTTTGTTCGTCAAGTTCTATTTGATGAAAACCGGAAGCAAGATCTATTGTGGTGAAGTACTGACATCTACCGAGTTTGTCTAATAGATCGGAAATGTTTGGTATAGGGTATCTATCGTCTACGGTTTTCTCGTTAAGTTTCCTATAGTCGATTACGATTCGCCATTTCTTTTTCCCGGATGCATCTTGTTTTTTGGGTACAATCCACAAAGGTGAATTCCAAGGGGAATGGGACGGTCGAATGATGTTTTGTTTTAGCATTTCTGATATTTGTTTATTTATTTCTGTTCTATGAACTTCTGGGTAACGGTAAGAGCGCGTATAAACAGGGATTTCATCGTTTGTTCTTATAGTATGTTTGATTTGATTGGTAAAACTTAATGGTTTATCATCTGTGTGAAATAAATCTGAATATTGTTCTACTAAGTTTGTTATTGATCGTTTTTCTTCCGAGTTCATGTGATCCGTTCGAATTTTGGACAGGTCGAAATTTACTCGGTCATAGTTAAAAGAATTAAGGTTAGGCGGTGGTCCGGTTTCAAAGTCGTTTAAGGGTCTTATTTTGTAGGGTTTTTCGATTTTGAATTTTATTGAACTATCTGAAGGGTTGACTGCTACACAGTATGTTTCATAGTTTTTAATATTTACAACACATTCTGGAATTTCGATCGTTTTAAATTTAGTGTAGGGGATGTAACCATCTCCGTTAGAAATATTGGTAACTTTTAATTTAATTACCTTTTCAGAATTTGGTGGTATGATTGTTTCAAAAGTTGAATTAGTGTTGTCTTTTGTATACTGTTGAGGAGTTTTAATTGTATTTGTATTCATTTCATTTGTAATGTTTTTGTTGGTATCAAAGTATGTTAGTGGAATAGTACAATAAGGGGTACATAATAAATCTTCAGTTAGGTTTATAGAGGCTTGAACTAACTTCAAATTATCTACACCTAACAACATATCAAAGAAATTATGAAATTTGAATAAATGAAATTTAAGGTTTAATGATCTCATATTAAAAAGTTTTTCGCAATTAACATGTGTGCTAAATTTTTCTGAAGTGTAACCATGAGCTGTGCTTACTAGGAAAGGATCATTTTTAATATATTCTGAAAAGTATGTTTGTGCTATTTCTGGATTTATGAATGACTTCGTACTACCTGTATCAACAAGAATTTTTAATTTTAGTGAGGGTAAAATTATAAATGGCAATTTGCTTTGTTTTTGAGATAAACTCATTAATTCGAATTTTCTTCCAAGGCTTCTAAACCTAAAAAATGATCTCCTTCGTTTTGTGGGGTTTCCACGGATTCTTGGGGTACGGTATAGTCTGAAGAACCAGATTCATAATATTCGTAATTGTACGTATCTGCTTGTGCTTGTGCAGAGGTTTGTTCATGATCTAAGTTGTGAAGCTGGTTATTGCTATTATAATTATTTCCAAAACTTGTTGGATTTGGTCTAAATGTTTGATTTGTAGAAATGGACATGGGTGTTGGATTCAATTTTGCTGGCTTAATATAAGAATTATTATTATTTGTGGGTCTGTTAAAATTTGGTCTTTGAGGAAGTGGTTGCCTGAAAGGTTGCGGTTTATAAAATTGAGCAGGGTTTTGTGTTTGGGGACTTGGTTTAGTCATAGGAAGGGATTTCTGAAAGTTTGGTTTTTTTATTTCAGGCTGATTGGTTTTAAATTTATCTGACAAAAATTGGAAGTCGTTGGTTAACATGTTCAACGCTTCATTTAAATCTGTGGGGTTTTTGGTCCTCATCAAGGATCCAATGGGTTCCCTAAGTCCTCTTAGAAATACACGAAGAGCTAACTTACGTGTATAATCCGCTAGGATTTCACTTTGAATTTGAACTACCTTATTATTAAAATAAGCAATTTGGAGAGTAAGTAACTCTTGGATTTTTTGGTAAAAGTCAAAGGGAGATTCATTGCCTTGTTTTAGGGCTGACATTTCTATAGACAGCGTGAAACAATCACGTCTGTCCGAATAACTGTTTAACAGAGCGGTTTTTAATTCCTGCCATGTTGTACAGCGGGAATTATTAACGATATCGGCTGCAGGGCCTTTAATTTTAGAGATAATAGAGGCCATAAGATATTCATTTTGAAAATCGGCCAAGTTTTCTGTATTATAAAATTTAGTTACAAGTTTGTCACACAAATCTAAAAATCTACTGAGTAGTGATGGTTCACCACTAAACTCAGGAATCATGTTAAGGTATTCCTTCTTAAATTCCATGATTATTACTTATTAAAATACTTATTTGAAAAATTGTACTAATTAAATGATTTTATTGAATTAATGATTTTAGTAATCCAATAATTGATTATAAAAATATATGTCCTTCTTATTTATTTAAATTTATATTATTTAAATAATTTTATTTAGTTAATAATTTTAGAAATTTAATAATTACTAATTTTATAAATTTAATAATTAATTATTTTAAAAAGTTTAATTTCTTATATAATGTTATGCTCTTATTAATGATTTTTATTAGATCAATTCCTGCACTCAAATATCTGATGCACAATTCTATAGGTTCAATTAATGTCAAATTTCCCCAAAATAAAAATGTGTACTCACAGTATGATGATGAGCAGGTTCATAAGTAGATTCTTCTAAGACAGCTAGTAAATTGTAAAAACAAAAAGTTTCGGTATACTTGCAAAACCTCTAGCTGTCCTACCGACTGCGCCAGTTAACTTTAAGCAATTTGAATTTAAGTTTTTAAAAACAAATATTTATTTTAAGAACACAATTAAGAGTTACACAATTAAGAATTTCAAATGATACACAATAATTATAATACAACTACTAAGTCGGAGTCGAGATCTAGACTAGCGGGCCGGCGGCATTCTACATACTTAAGTATAGTACAAAGTGCTGACGGTCTGCGGTGCTGAATCCGTAAAAAGTCCTTTGTTAACTTATATATATATACAGGGTGACCCGCGATAAAATGTCATAAAGAAACTAGGGGACTCTATGGGTCAAATGCAACAAAAAATGTCGAGTAAGCATAGGCCCATATCTCAATAGTTCTCGAGATATCGATTTATTTCTTTTTTTAAAGTGTTTCACGAAAAGTTTAAAAAAATGCCTAATATCTCAAAAACTAAATGAGATAGAGAAATTGGGCTACGGACCAATTTTAAAGAGCATAAAAAAACCTTTCAGCATCATTCATTTATTTCTAAATTATCAGCTGCTACGCATCTTTTAAGTTCTGTTGCATTTGAAATTTGGATTTTTTAAAATGCGATCATTAAATTCCTGAGCTTACTACTCTTAATGGAGAGATGTTAGAAGTGTGGCGTTTTCAGGAAAAACTTCTGCTTTTCATAAGCTTTTAAATGGTATAATTAAAATTTAAGCTCAACGGACTAGTTTTTGAATTATGGTGGATTGTATGTTACCAGACGGGAAATTTTTTTGGTCAGGATCACAACCAATTCTAGTACAAACTTAAAAAAGGTTCTTTCCTTTAAAAATGCTACTTTCCGCACTCGACGCGTAATGTACTATTACAATAAGTTGACTGTTAAGATTCGCTATACCCAAAAATTGTTTCCTGTTATACAGGGCTGAACATGTTGCTACAACATTTTGCACAGTTTCTTTATCACCCTGGTCGCACAATTTACATTTATGGTGGATATGTTTTAGCTCAGGGGTACAGAAGAAATTTCCGTTACGTAATATACGACATGAAAAATGTGACGCCCTTAAATATCGAGGCAGTAAGTTAGAATATACCAAGAGGTCGATCGGTTTTCACTTGTAATCATTGTTGTGCCATATTTTGCTGATATAAGTTCTAAATTTTATATAAAATTATTGCAGAGCTCCTAGCGGACCAAATGGTTATCAAAATGGATTAATGTTGCATAATTTCGCACATTCTATCACATCAATTAGACAAATGTGTACTGGTTTTTTCCTCTTTAAGGGAAAGCATTGACATTTCGATATGTGGATCCAATGCCCGAAAACGTATCCATGATTCAATGCTTTTCTATGAAATGGAGAATTATTTTTTTTTCCTGGTAATACTGAGCCCCTGGTTTTGGAAATCTGACAGTTTGAACTGTTTTTTCCTAATAAGTTTATACTTCACTACTTCGTTAACTTTAGCTGAAAACTCGTTCTACGTCACTACTACTACTGTACTAATTTCCAGCTAGTTTTGATAATGAATATAAACTTCTTTCAGGTGGCTATATATTGCAAATGAACAAAAATAAAAATTATTAATTAAAATCTTACAGTAAATTCCTCTTGGTCCAAAGAAATTCCTTGTAAACATGGGCTTTGAATCGATCGAAATTAAACAATTCAGATTTATAATTGTAGGTTGATTTGGCATCTTTTTTGTTAGTTCTATCAGTTTTTGACTAAAACAATAAAATAAAATAAATAATATAAAAAAAATAAAATAAAATAAAATAAAATAAAAAAATATATATATATATAATATATATATATATATATATATATATATATATATATATATATATATATATATATATATATATATATATATATATATATATATATATATATATATATATATATACAGTGTGTCCCCGGATCGACGCATGAATAGGTGAAAAATACTAAAAATTTTTGAATTAAAATTTCATCTTCTGGGGTTCAGCCCTGCTTAGATAGAAACTAATTTATGTCATAATTTAAGTTTCGAAAAAACAAATAATTCACGATTAAATTTAATTTTGTACTAACATAATAATATTTATAGAGGTATTTTCGAAATTTGAAATCCAATTTTATGGCACAGAAAACACCACTAAAATTATTATTTTTTACTATTTTTAACACCACAATAGGCATACTATGGAGTAGTAAATATCAATGTAGGCAGAGTGTTTTCAAATTTTGTATTCTTACTCAGTTTTTCTCTCTGAACAACTTTTTCTAATACCATTTTGTCATACCTTCTAGAGAAGAAGCACTTTACTAGTTGGAAAAATAACTATTATGTAAATTTCCAAGACATACTTGATTTTTCGAAACTTAAATTATGACATAAATTAGTTTCTATCCAAGCAGGAATGAACCTCAGAAGATGAAATTTTAATTCAAAAAATTTTAGTATTTTTCACCTATTCATGCGTCGATCCGGGGACACACTGTATATATATATATATATATATATATATATATATATATATATATATATATATATATATATATATATATATATATATATATATATATTAATTTGATTGGCAAATTAATAACGAAATTCTGACATAAAAATAACATCATTTTGTGGTCATGTAAAGATCGGTCCATAAAATAGTTAAGGCAAAGCTTAAGATGTTATTTAAGCCATAATAGTACACTTAAAATTGGCCCAAAAAGGGAATGAATAAAAAACTACGCAACTCATGAAGGAATAAAACTAGGAAACTTTCAAATGAGATTATGTTTGTTTGTATTATGAATTAAAATTAGAATATTTTTTATGATGTATAAATAGGTAAGGTTAGTTATAAAATAATTTTTACCTCCAGCGGGGAGAAAAAGTGGACTTTTCTCCCTAGTTCACAGGGAGGGAAGTTACTCATTGCACCCGGTCGGGTTAAACAGGGAGTAATGAAAAATAAGGGAATCATGAACTCTCATGATTCCCTCCAGTGTTGCCCTAGATAAAGTACAAGTAAATAAGGTTGGGGCTAATACACATTTCATTTACTAACTTTTGTTTAATGTCGAAATCTATGTCATCTTCGCACATGTCATGTAACCTCCACAACGGTTGCCATAGTGATTCATCAGTAAAAGAAACAAACAAGTTAAAAGTGGAAACATAATTTCTAAATGTCGATTAACTAATCCATATTTAAATACATCAGTTGTCAACACCATTCAATACACGACTCAGCTTCCAGCTGATTCTCCCATTTAATTTTAGCATTGAAATTCAAATAATTATTATCTATAATTTAATTCTAACGTGATTAAACTTATTTAGAGAAATGTTAATATTATATCTAACTATATTTTTCAAAAAATAAATATAAACCTATGTATTATTATACATGCTTATAATACCTTGTTATACTTATCCCTTTGGCTTCGCCTCGGGATTTAGTTGCCTTGATTCCTTCGGCTTTGCCTCAGGAATCAACTCGCGGGAAATAATATCTTATATTATTCCCTAGGTGCATAAATAACTATTATTTTTAATAGAACCAGTTTTTCTCAATCTTCGTGATGGTGTAATTTTAATTATTTATTGTTTTAATTAATTTATTAACCCAGGCCAGGGTGCCATCCCCCCTGCTTGAACACGGACATGCCTGTACATTTGTACATCTCATCAAAAGACCATTTTACAGAATGCTTCTATCGACAAAATGGTATGTTGAAGCATCTATTTTGACCTCATCAGCCAATTTGTCCAGTGGAATTAAAGCTGCTATATGTCTTGAGATCAAATATAACTTAATGAAATAAATATAAAACACAAATAGATAATTACCTCATCTGGACTAAATATCGTTTGATCCGTTGTTTGTGCTCTACAAAGAAATATGAAAACATCTTCTAAATTTATACAACCATATTCGTCCATTAATGCTTTTGGTTCTCCTTCCTTTAAGATATTTCCGTCTCTCATGAAACCGATCTAAAAAATTAGCATAATAATAAATAAATAATATATATAATCGGATACAGATATAAAATAAATTACAAATTATCATATAGTAACTTAAACACGAATATTAGGATATATCTATTGTAAAAAACCTATAGATATAATATTAAGTTTATATGTAATGTATTATTTGTATTATTATTGTTTAAAAAAAATTTAATAAAGGTATTAATATTAAAAAAAGAAAAAGTAATAACAAATATCACACGTCAACAATCCAGGAAATTCATTATTTCAATTAATTAACGTTTATTATATTTTTTCCTTGTATTTTATGCGTGATACAACAAACTTGAAAAAATGTTAGTTGTTTTAACACAGTATTAATTCAGCAATAGATATATGTATGGATATATAAATATATAGATATATGTAGGATGACAATAGATATACGTTTGACAGCTCAATTTAAAGTTTGTAATGCTCTGTTAAAATCATAGATGGATGTAATCGTGTTATAAACATTTGATTACACTTAATTAGAGTGTAAATGAACGTAGTGATTACCTTGTCTGAACGTCTTGCTTCGTCTATATAATGCGTTGTTATTATAACTGTTCTATTCTCATTTCTAGTTGTCATATTTAAATACTCCCATATCCTGAAAGCATTAAATAATATAATAAAACTGTAAAATATAGACGTTCTTGTTTCGGAAGTTGCTGTCATTCAACCCTTGTTTTGATTTGGGGCGTGCCTTCGCAAGAACGCCAATCGAGGTAAGTCACTGTCAGAGATTACCCACCTCTAAACGTATTGCTGAAATAACTTAAACATTATCAAAACTATCTTGATCAGGATATTGCAGGATATTGTTAAACTGCAATAATGCAGTAACCTGTGACTGATTTTAGTTGTGACCAGTTTTAAAGTCGACGATTGTTCATTGTTCATCCTAAGTGAAATAAATGAACTGAAATCACTTTAAACGTTTACCGATATTTTTTTTTATTTTTTTTTATAATATCAATAATTGATTGTAAATTGTAGTTACTTGTAAATTGTTTACAACATAAAAACGAAATTTGCTTTTTAAATGTTTACTTCTCAAAACCCCAAAATCTTGTCTTGTGGTATAAAATTACCATACTAACTACATCCGCTTAAGTGCTCTTAATTACACAGGCAATTAGTTGCAAGAATTTATGTTACTACGACAGTGGTGAATATTGTTAAGTTAACAGTTCTGTATAAAACTCAATTGAATATGTGTGTGTCTAGGTATTTCTAAAAACATACTATATCGTCGGCGGACTGACCTTGAGTTGGAACTTGACTGTGTTTAGGTGGAACTTAAACTACCAAACTGCAAGCCAATACACATTGTTGCCGTATTATACGTATACTTTCCAGGCCATCTAAAGAATGAATCAATTGAATCTTTTTTCGAAACCGCTATAAATTCTCTTCCTTCAGGCTGCAGCCTAATTATGCTGGGCGATTTTTAACTGCCCTAATATTGACTGGGGTTGCAATTCCAAAATCGGTACATATTCTCTTAAGCTAAAACACTTTATTACAAAAAAATAATTACTTTGCCAGAAAATCTTTAATATACAATTATCAAATTTACAAGAGCTATCATACCATTTGTGGACTGGGGTTTCTTCTAATATGGAATTGGTATTCTCTTAAGCTAAAATACTTTATTACAAAAAATAATTATTTTGCCAGAAAATCTTGAAAATACAATTATCAAATTTACAAGAACTATTATTTGCCGTCGCCTATGCAAAAAACAATTTACTATTGATAAATTAGCTTACGGTCGTAACATAGAAATTTCCCTAAAGTCCGAAACCAAAATGTTTTAGCAACACAATAATAAGGCTCGTGGTGCTGATTGGCATATAGTCCCTGATTTAATCTATCTTAATATATCCGACTTTGAGTCTAAAAATAAATCTCTTTGCGGACCATATTCGTTGAGCTTTTGTCGAATCCTCTGTTTATGTGCCAGGTAATATCCCTTTTCCAACTTCTAACAATGTTACCTGATCCTTCCCCGTCTTTTTCAAATTTCGTGGTACTAGACACCAAAGAGCCACAAAGCTACTAAATATTCTGGCTTCGATCTAATTCCTTTTCTCGTTGAGAAAGGAATTTCCTTTATTACCTATTTCCCTAGTGCTTATCTCACGCTTTTACAAAAGCCTGCTCAGTGGTACATAATATACCCTTTCCTCTGGAACTCTGCTCTTACTGTTCCATTCCATAAGAATGGTCCTCTTTCTTGCATTTCCAAGTACCTTCCCAAAGCTAAAAACTCGTTCATAACTTTCTCATGTACATTGAGATACACTAAAATAATTCTAATTTTTATTTATGTTTGCTCAATAATTTAAGAACTGTAGTTTAAATAATATACAACAATTGCTTTTAATGTAAGAGTATTATTACTGGCTCGTAAGTAAAGGGTCGAGGCCTACAGTTGGTTCGTCCAGTAGCAGAGTCTTTGCATCGTTAAACAGCGCCACAGCAAACGAAACTCTTCTTTGTTGTCCTCCACTGAAATACATAATTATAATTAATTATGTTAGTGTATAATTAGTTTATAGTTAATGTTAACTATAAATCACTAGTTAGTTAATTGCCCATATTCCGTAATATCATGTTTCAATTTGCCTCTACGTTATACACTTTCTTTTAGCTTCTATTTACATAAGCATTTACACCTGCATTTTTACAATATAATATATGCAATATTTACTTTTATGTTATAAGGAAGTCAAATGCATTCTAAAAGTAAATAAATACAATTATTAAGAGAAGTGTTTTGCTTCTTTTACAAAAACATGTCGCAGGTGGCAAAATTTGTCCTGCATCCGATATTCCTAATGTCTAAGCATTCGTCCAGCAATTTTGCTAATTATTTTGATATCACAGCCCTAATGGTTATTTTACGCAGCGATTGGTAGCCATAGGAGCCTGTAATTGCTAACGACAAGTCTGTCTCTATTTTTAAAAAGTAGAAGGAGTCTAGATTCCAGCCAGGGTCGAGGTAACGCCCTTGAGGTTCTGTCACAGCCAGGGTTTAAGATGGCTAACCTGCAAAACAATCTTGGATTGATGGCAAAACAAACATCCCTAAATGATGAGGTTTAAAAACAGAGGATATGATGCAGCCCCATTAAAAGAAATAACCCAGGTTTATATGTAGAATATGTGGGATAATCTAGTTGGAAATGATATGCGGGTTTAGCTTACTTCAAATGTATAAATTAATCGTTTTCCGCAGCTAAGTGTGTGCGTTTTCTCTAAATAATTGCATTCATCTACATTCAGAAAGAATTTCACTCCCTAATAAAAAAAAATAGTTACAACTTTCTGAGAAACAATAACTAACTAGGTCCTAATTAAAAATATTTTTTAACTCCTAAGCTTCTTGGATCGTTTATTTTATGCTAGGTTCTTTCCTTATTTGCTTGTGATAAATTTAATTGTTACATTGAATATCTTTTTATTTGTGAATTATAAATAAGAACTATTTCATTTTACTCACCTGAGGGAAGATATGATGCTGTCTTTACTAGGTAAGTGAAGAAGAGAAGTTAGGTACTCTAATCGATTATATACAATTTTTTCTTTGATACCAAACATTAATCCGTATATGTGAAACGTTTCTTCGATTGTAAGATACATTTCTAGAGCTAATTCCTGGAAAAAAATAAAACTTTGTATTAAAAATAAAAATGTTGTAATTTTTATATGAGAGGAAGGGGAAATTCTTGACGTTAAAATATATGTAATAAATGTATATAAAGTGAAAACTGTTTAACACGAAACTGAGGGGGACCGAAATATTTTTTCATGTTAAAAGAATTTTGTGATAACCGATGCATAAAAAAGCACCAATATTTTCGATGTCAAATTTGATTAATATACACTTGTAGGTACAAATAATTGTCCTGTATATTTACTGTCCAACACATCATATTAGATACAATAAATGAAACAAATGAAAATATTAATCAACTTTAATAATTTTAATTTTTATGTTGTTTATATTAATTTCGATTTAGCCATTTTATAGGTAAATTGTAATTTTATTTAAATAACAACAACACGCAAATCACCGATCTAGACAAAATTTACCAACTTCGACACACCCATCACCTTCGACTTCGACGCACCTATCGCCAAATTCACAAAATAACACAAAATATATCTTTATAATCCTTAAAATATTCGAGCCATAATCTAAGGTAAGAAAAAAAATACGGTTTCTAGGAGATATATGGAATTTACCGAGTTAAACAGAAACTGATGCCACAAGAGGGGAATTTCCCGACCTCTCTCATCTTTAGCTATTAAGATCGATTATGTATACTACAGGATAGTGTTTTATTTTCTTTTTAAATATATATTTTTCCGTTGGGTTTAGAACTATATATGTATACTGTTGCCTATCTTTTATTACCATCCCCACGCCCATAACCGTCTGAGCTGGGCCCAAATATTCATATTGTAACACAATAGTAATCTATTCCACATTGTTGAATTTCTAAAATGTCTAAAATTGTTCCACTTTCTCTGTTCTAACATGATCAAAATTGAAATTTTAAGGGAGAGCCAAAAAACCCCTATAACAATAAATCCAAAATCACATTGCCAAAAGGAGAAACATTTTTAATATATTGTTTAATCCTTGTTAGGATGATATTAAGCTTTAGCCATTAACTGTTTTCTTACTAACCAAAAATAGGAGTTCTTTTGGCTCTCCTGAAAAGTACCGATTTTTACATTCGTTAGTTTGAAATGGTAGGGACGAATGACCGGTTCAAACCAGTCGAATTTTATTATTCAAGGCACATTACAAAGTTTTTGCTCAATGTTACTTTACAGCCCGAGACACATGTTTGGCTCAATTCAAGTTCAACTCCTCATGTAGAAAAAAAATTAAACGAAGTAGAAAAATAAATAAATAAATAATGTTTAATACCTGAGGCATATATGAGAAATCTAAAGGTGATTTGATGGATGGCATGTTTATGAAGCCAGAAGACAGTTTCTGAAGACCAACTATACAACTAAGTAATGTTGTCTTGCCGCATCCACTTGGGCCTAGTAAACTATATCTGCAACAGAAATCATTAAAATCAGTATTCCTGCAACCCTATATACCTATTATACTAGACTGTATATTCCTATACTGCGTCAGACTCGCAAAAATAATTATCTTTCAAAGTAGAAAACACTCTTGATCAGATATAGCAACAAGATTTTAAATGGAATATTTTTTAAAAACAGAACTTTTTTATTTGGACACGTACCGTACATAATATGAGAAAATCTATAAAATAAAATAAAATTGGAGAATGAAAATAGGAAAAAATTATAACTAATGAATAGAAATAAGTTGTCAAATAATAAAGCAGAAATTATTAGTAGTAGTTAGGGCGGCACCTGTCTAGCCCCCCACTGCTCCTCCTTTTGCCGATCCCCCCCCCCCCACTTGACCTCAAGGACACGGCCACCTAAGCTGCGACCCTCATCTGAGCTTAGTCTTTATGTATTCGGCTACCTGAACCATACCCCTCAGCTGAGTAGTTCCTCACCTGAGTATATAGAGTGTACATCTGTAGATCCCCTAAGTTTCATTAATTTATCTCTAACCGTTTAGATTTTACAACGTATTATCGGATTAGCTCCTAGATGTTGGAATGAAAGATTAAATAAATTGTTGGAGAAAAACAAATTTACGAGATCAAAGAACGACTTTTGCTTATACGTTAAAGACAAGACACTAGTACTGGTATATGTAGACGACATTTTAATTACAGGACAAGATGCTGACGAAATTATTAATTTACTGAGGAAAGAATTTAAAATTAAAGACTTAGGAAGATGTAAAAATTTTATTGGAATGGAAATTAATCAAGAAAATAACGTTTTAGAAATATCTCAAAAGAAAATGATTGATAAAATATTAGATAGATTCAACATGAAAGACTGCAAAGGCTCACGGACGCCTATGGAACATAATTTAAAAGTTAACTTAAACGCAGAAATTATTGATGTTCCTTACAGAGAACTCATCGGAAGTCTTATGTACATTGCGGTAGCAAGCAGACCCGATATCACTTACTCGGTGTCGTATCTAAGTCAATTTTTAGACAAACCTAACGAACAAGTTTGGAAGAATGCTAAGAAAATACTTAAATATTTAAAATAAACGAAATATGTAACATTAAAATTTAAAAAAAACAATAACGCAAAAATTCTAGAAGCCTATGCTGACGCAGATTGGGCAGGCAGCAAAGTCGACCGGAAGAGTGTCAGTGGATCAGTTATTTATTACCATGGAAATCTAATCGCTTGGTTTTCAAGAAAGCAGAAATGTGTTTCACTGTCATCTACAGAAGCTGAATACATCGTAGCAGCAGCAACGGCGGCAGAGCTCATATCTATAAATATAAAAGGAACTGTTCAAGACATGGAGGCTGTCGAACCACAAGATGTTACTATGTTGGTTGACAACCAGGGGGCGATTGACCTAACTAAAGGATACGAGAACAGTAAACGAAGCAAACACATAGATATAAAACACCATTTTATCAAAGATTTAGTCAACAAGAAAATTATAAATATTTGTTACGTTCCATCAAATGACAACCGAGCTGACATAATGACAAAACCGTTATCGCTCATTAAGTTTACAAATTTTAGATTTCTACTTGGCTTATTCTAATTTTTTAAGAAGCCAATAAGCCATATGTTTTGTTTTGTTTTTATTTTTTGCTTTTATCATTCATAATTAATAATGATATATAAAACATTAATGTTATACAAATAGTATAATATATTTAAATATTATATAATGTATTTATTCACATATATTATTATTTATTTATATATATTTATTCAATGTCATATTATTTATTTACTTATGTATTATTATTTATTTACATATATTTATCTAATGACATTTTTTATTTATATTTTTATTTCAAATTGTTATTTATTATTTGAATCAATTAAATTAACATTTGAAGTTAAGTGCAATTCATGACCTTTCTCTGAAGATCAAAAATTGAGGAGGAGTGTTAAGAATTGACATTTGACATAACTTGTTTTGTATATATATTGTGTATATATATACGGGTGTACTCTTGACCTTGAGCTCTGGGTTCAATTCCCGGATCGGACCCCGCTTAATGTTCACCCAGCGGCACTTGTTTACTTGGGTACATACCTCCAATTCACCTCAAAAATGAGGTGAATTGGTTTTAATCCATCCGGGTTGACTTACATTGGTCAACTCAGATGGATTAATAAGCGTGTATGTCATAAAAAAAAAACTTGTATTTTTTAATGAAAAAATACAAGTTTTTCTTTATATTTGTATATAAAAAAAATCCAAGTTATTATGTTAAAAAAACAACTTAATAAATATATTTAAAAAAACGTACGTCAATCCTCATCTTTCTCTCACCTACATATTACTTTCCAAAGATTAAAAAAGTGTCTTTTTTAAATTTTCTTCTCTAAAGAAAATAGCTGATCCCAAAATACATTGACTAACTTAATGATTGGATTAATGGATTATGTCACTTTTTGTTACATAAGTGTGATGTTCCTTTGTCCCAAAATTAATTGGACTAAATGTCCCTTTGTCTTGTTTGATTGTTAGGCCAAAAGATATTGTCACTTTAAGTTACAGAAGTGAGATATTCCTTTGTCCTAATGTACATTGTACAAAATTTCTAAATTTTAAATCTTTCTTTATTGCTCCAATTTCTGAAATATATATACATAAATGTATAAAAGATACCGTATAATTTTACTTACGCTCAACCCATTTAAACATCTCCCACTTCGTCATCCTTTCAGTCAGTAATATGGCTTGTTTCATATTAATGCCTCTGAGGTTTTCCATGTCTTTTTTCTTTGCAAGATTTTATTTTATTCAAGAATGAATTATGTAATAAAAATTATTTCGTTGACAAGCCATTGTCATTTCTGTCAATACTTTTTAAATTAATATTAAAAAAAATAATATAAAAATAGTTGTCATGGGTATGTACCCAACTAAACTCCAGCCACATAGCACCTTATTTACTTGGGTACATACCTTGGGCATGTACCCAACTAAACTTCTACCTCTATAACGCCTTATTTACTTGGGTACATCCTTTTTTTTTCTTTTGTTCCCCCTTCTTAACCCCTTACAAAAGCCCCAGTGCTTTTCAACATCCCCATTAAGTTTGCCTATTAATTTATTTTATTTCATTTCCCCATATTATTCAATAAATAAATGGTATGTACCCAAGTAAACTCTTTCCCTATGGCACCTTATTTACTTGGGTACATACTTATTGGTATGTACCCAAGTAAATAAGTACCCACCCAGCATTGATTAAATAAATGGGTAGCTGCTCGAAAGAGTAGCGCAACCAGGTTTCGGCCTGGAACTCTTGGTTCGATTCAAATCGAAGGAGAGTCAAGGTTAACGACCTAACACTTCACTCAGATGTGAAGAGTTTGGTTTCATAACCGGGGTTTGTTCAATGGGCCCACCTATGTGGCCTGCATCTTCGGGTGAAAATGCCCTCATGAATAAAATTATTAAAATAAAATAAATAAATAAAAAATGTATGTATAGGGATATGTATATACCCTACTGTATATACCTATATGTATATATCCGAGTCGAAGTACACGATTACCTAAGCCACACCCCAGCCAGTACACTATTTCCGGTTGTACGCTATCACTCCACCTATACTTGAGGCCGATAACTTGTGTCACGATCTATCTTTTGTACCGTCTGAATTAGAGGTGGGCAATAACTGTTATTTGACGGTAACTGGTTATCACGCAGTAGTGGAGATTAGGGGGGCGAGGGGTGGCGGTCGCCCCCCCCCCCCCCCACTTTCTGGGAAAATTTAACTTTAAATAAAAATCCCAACGATGAACCATCTATAAAATTAGCCTCAAATACTCTTAAACCTCACCATATTGCACCTATATTTTAAAAATTTTCCCGGTTTTGCCTTAAGTCAGCCGCAGGGCCCGCAGATACACTCACACTAGTAGCAAAACTACTAATTAGGCAGAGGAAGGGATGAGGGTCCCAAGTAAAGTTCCAACCAAGCTCCTCTACCCTACCGACAATCTTGCAAATCTTTGTCTTTTTTCGTAGTAATTAACATTATTTAGATAGAAATAACATAACTTAACAGTACAGGGAACGTAAATGGAATTCGATAACGGTAACGGAAATGAAGAACGGAACTGAATTGATCCCCTAAGTTTCATTAATTTATCTCTAACCGTTCAGATTTTACAACGTATTATCGGAAGGGTTATTTTGCTATCTTTGCCCCCCTGTAGGGAGCAAAATATTGGAGTATATAGTATATATACTTTCAAGTAGTCAAAAGTTTATTATTATTCACTGTAGAATCCAAATATGCTATCAAAAATATACACTCCAATTTGAAATTTTGAAGTTGGGTGGCCTGGGGGCAAAGTGGGTGGTTGCCCCTAATGCACGATTGCATGAAAAAAAACTTCTATTTCCATGGTACGGATTCTCCCATGATTCATTTATTTATCTCAAACCGTTCAAATGTTAAGAGGGGAGGGGGAGACTTTTGGACCACCCTGTATAGTCAGTGTAAATGATGAGAATGGGGTTTAAAACTATTTGAGGTTGAACCTTTTTACAGTTGACACTTTTTATCTCGCTATATTGCATTTATGATTAGTACTTACATGGAACCTTTAGGTACGGCCATGTTAAGACCCTTAAGAATATAGTTTGATCCTGAGTATTTTTTATATGCATCTTGAACATCGATCACAACCTCTATTGTTTGTGGCATCTGAAAAAGAAAATAAATATCTTTAATTAGATTAAAAAAGGAATCAGTATAATTGACAAACCATAAATAAAATTTGTACAAAATCAGACCAGTTTCGACTTTACATAATTAAACAAAGTATATTATATTTAATAAATTATTGGGGAAAAAATCGATGTTTCAAACGATAAAATAAATATAATTAAATGAAGTAAGTACACCAAATCAAATAATCAATTTACATCGAAAGTCTTGGAAAATTTATGTATAATTAGAGGCACGGAATTTTTGTTTTTACTAAATAGACGCGAATTTATGCGAAAATTTCTTATATTTGCAAATAAATGCGAAATGTGACAATTTGTGTTTTTTTGCATAAAGAAAATTTCTCGCTATTTGTGAATGAAAATTAGAAGACTTTAAACACAAAGTCAAGGGTGCATTGGTATTAAAAATTTGCTCCTAAATTACTGCGAAGGAATAGATTTGGATCGAAACACAATGCTAAAAACCGCATCTGAAAAAATTTTCAATAACATTTCTCTGCACATGAGATTGAATGCAACAAATGAAGCCTACATTTATATTGGTCAGTTATTTCGCCCATCTATGGCTGCAAGTATGACCACCTTAAATCAAATACATTACTCGAAAGCTTCTCAAAATTCCTTTATTCAGAGCACTTTCTCAAAATAAGCTTATTGATGGTTTACTCATTTTTGCACAATACTTCAATTAATAAACAGGAATGCCCAGAACGCTTCTTTAGTAAATACAATTTCGTGCAGGAGAACGATTCTATAAAAAAAAGTCTAATGTTGAAATTACAACGATGGTAATTAAATTTTGGTAGAAAATTTAATTCTTAATTAACATTAAAAATAAATTTTCCGTGTATAAAAAAGTTTTTTATTTTACGTATGTAGTATATGCGAATTTTAGCATAATTTGAACTTAACATTATTATTACAGTAGAACCTCGATAAGAAATGTCTCAAGGGGATTAGGGAAACAGCCTTGTTATCGAGGGGCTCTTTTTGTTGAGGGTCGTGTTATCAAGGTTGTTTTGGCAATCAGTCGTGTTATCGAGGTTAAGGGCGGGGTTTTAAAGGCTAAACTTGTTCAAGGTCGGCCCATTCCTGTATAGAGTCGCGTTATAGAGGTTGACTTCTCAAAACGACTTGTTATAGAGGTTCTGAGTTAGGTTGTGAATTGGAAAAAATTCGTGTTATTGAGGTTGTTTGGATAATAATAATCGAGTTACAGAGGTTAATTTAACATTATGTGTTATGACAATCTCAAGGGGATTTGAAAATTGCACTTGTAATTGAGGTTGTCGTGTTATTGAGAGTCGTATATGCGAGGTTCTACTTATTATTATTTTGCGAATTTCTGTTATTTATTTGCGAAAATGCTGTACCTTTATGTATAATAAAAGATGAGAAACAATCATTTGTTTCTCTTCGACATGTGCTTAAACAACAATTTATTTACTTTTAAACTTACAAATGTTTTCATCTGACTTTTAAAAAATTTAGACGGATTTTATGTTAAAAATATCCGGCAGACCACCTCAGATGAATTTCAACCATCGATTAACCCATTGTTGGACCCATAGAAATTTCAACCGCCCGCACCCGCGCATTTTAAATATGGCTAAATTTGTATTTTTATTCATAAACAAAGTTTAAAAAAGGAGGAAACACTTAAATAAATTTAACAATTATGGGCTGTAAAAGTATAATATCAATAAAATACGTGAAAGGGTGCCAGGAAGCTGTGCTCCACACTAATTGGCAGGCTAATTTTTAAATTTGTTAAATTGAATTGTCTTTTCACATGATTAAATGTAATATTTTAGCAATAATTAATGTGCGCAGAAGGCAGAAGTTAATTTGAGGACATCTGTGGACTACTTTCGAGAAAAGATTCACCAAAAATTTGATAGGTATTGTTAATATTATTGGTGTAAATAAATGTATGTTTGTGCGCATGTGTAAGAGAATCAAATGAAAAATAAAGGTATAACTTATATGAGACCAAGAATTGACTAAGTATGACCTATCATCCAAGTTTTAATAAAATTGGACACATTTTTTTTAAGATATGAGTAATTAAAAAATTGAACGACAGACCGACAGGAAGACAAGGGATGGATGTCTGGGAATTTTTTTATTGGGGACATAAAAATGTTTGTTCTTCATAACGATCCCAAAGCTTCCGTTACCTTTGGTAAGCTCGGAAGCAAAATAGAGAAAAAAATACATAAATTTGACAATGGGTTGTAATAGTATAAGATCAATGAAATCATGTGATAGATGCGAGAAAGCCATGTGCCACACTAATTGGCAGGCTACTTTCTTTTATCATCCTTATAATTAATACATATTTATTTTATTTTATTATTATTATTTTTTTTTTAAAAGTGTTAGATAAATAACAAAATAAAAACAATATTGACGTTTGGGTTGATTGATCCCATAAATTTAACGCTCTACCACATTATATAATAATAATAAATGTATTATAAATTAGTGGTGTAAGTACGGGACCAGACTTTCTCCTTTATATATAGATAATGTATAAATCCCATAATATCTCATTTAAGTAATATAATCATAAAATATTTAAAAACTTACTTGATGTTCATCAAAATCAGATTTATTTTTATAAATACCTCCAAAACGTTTTCAGGGAAAAAACTAATATCTTTAGATTTATATTTTGATGGGTTGCATTTTAGAATTTATTAATCAAAAACGACGGAACCGTTTTTAAGAAATATTATTTTCACGTTACTAAGATTTTTTGGGGAGTAGCGCCCATAAATTTAGAACTTGAATGTATTTCTTAATCTTGCCTTGGAGTATGATATTGTGAACATTCATGCCAAATTTTATCAAAATTATTGGCCCAGTAGTTTATGCTCCACGCGTTTAGACAACTGAAAATTTTTTAAACCCTTTTTTGGGCTCAGAACGTGTAAATCCATCAAAACACAATACTATTTTTTTTTTTATCAGAATTCAGGGTATATCAATTTCTGATCAGAATTTTAAAAGGGGATGATTTTACTAGTCATTTGGAGTAAAAATGTTCATACAAGTGCAGTCAAATTCTCAACGGTATAGGAGCTATAAGCAAAAATTGAGTGTTTTAAATTAATCGTCCTGTACCTTAAAAATTTAAAATAACATTAAAATATTTTAATCTTGGAGCAATGAATGACCATTCGTTAAAAATGTCAGATAAATTGCGTTTCAGTTGATCTTTTGTCAATTCAGTGTCCTTAGGTAGTTTGAAAATCAAAATATAATTTATTTTGTATTGAGCCTAAACTACTGGACCGAATTTCGATAAAATTTGATATATATTTTCAGAAAAATTATTTCTCGAGGCGGAATAAAGAAATAAATTTTAAAAAGTGAAAAAACTTTTATCGATAACGGTTCCGACGAAGAAATTTAAAAAAACGCTGTAAAACAAAAAAAAGTCCAGTCATGCACCATGACTTAATCAGCGAATTTTCAAAGAAATCTGCGTATTATTGGCTTACGATAAGATAGGAAAATTTTGCTTTAGAATTTAGATGGGTGAAAAAAAAATTTGTACACAGGGGTACGGGGTACAAAAATCAAAATAGTATAAACCCTTCAAGATGCATGTCGTTGAAAAGCTCTTTAAGAGTACAGAAATTGTTTTTATGTACACTTTTGTCATATTTTCATATAAGAGGGGGGTGAATTGAAAAAAAACAACATGTTTATATGCTATTTTTGACCCTAAATGGTCAAAATTTGACCCCTAAATTAACTCCAAAAATTCTGGCCAACGAACTCATCCTTTCTTTTGATATTATTGACATTTTAAATTTTTTTTGAAATTTTTAAGTGCATCCTAAGGGGAGATATCGTCTGGAGGGATACATATATGTATATATAAAAAGTGTTACATTTTAGGAATCGATTCAGAATGGTCTAAAACGGATTTCCATTGGGAAAATTTTCAAAAATTCGCATTACAAAAATTTTGAAGCCATTGCAATAGCTTAAATAATTTTTTTTCGAAAATTTGCTAAAATTTTTTATTTTTTTATTTTGAAAAACTTTAAGCCCACATATCGATATGACCCGATTGTGAGAAATGCGTCAAAGTTAAAAATAAGCTAATAATATGCATTAAAACTATACCACAAATACGTTATAATAACTCAAAGTGGACAAACAAACAAGTGTGTTGAAATAAAACATGAACTTGCCACTGGTCATGAACTTGCCACTGGTGTAGAGCTTATTAGTAATGATTTTAAAAATGTAAATGATCACAAATAAGCTGTACACCACCTGCCAACACGACATTATATTAGTAAACATATAATTAAAGCAATAAAACAAATAGTTTTGATCTATACATTATCATAAAATCTCATTACATTTTCAACACTTATTTGCGCTTCTCTCAAAACATTTGGTTATTCAAAATAATTCCAACTACAGTTTTTTTTTTTTGTTATTTTTTTTTAATTATTGTATATAAAAATGTTCCCCCCCCCCCCCCCCATGGAGCAGGGCCCCCAGTAGCGCGGGGGGCTATTTACGCAACTGTTATAAATGCTACTAATTTGTAATAAGAATTAGGTAAAAAATGTAATAAAATTAGATGTACGAGTATAACAAACACAAAAAAATATTGCACAAATCAATAGCATGGATTTCATAATAAATATATATATATATATATATATATATATATATATATATATATATATATATATATATATATATATATAAAAAAATGTTAATTCTAAATACAAAGTTATTTGCTAAATTGAGTACCTTGTTGTAAACAGTCGAAATCTAACAATACTAAGTATAATCCTTTAATCCTATAAAGATTTGGATTGGTTCGTGGTGTTCCGACAGTGCACTTTATCAAACTGAAGCTTAAGCTGGCAAGGGCAAGTAGCTCGACACAAGGCCGCTACGCGCACTCTTTTCCACATTGTAAGAACTCACTTTAAAATTATTTCTAAATCCCAATCCTCACCTTTCTCGAACACCAACCTTTTTGAAACTAATCTTTGTTTCATTTAAATTTATAATTTATTCAATAGGTAAAGGATCTTACGGCGTCTCTGACCACAATACGCAAATGCAGTTGCAAATGGATACGAAACCTTTGTAATTCGACAAATAAGACACTTCAAATACGACGCGATAACTGTATGATGCGATATCTCCTCCCTTTTACTTTATTAGTAGTGAATAAAGATCGATCAAATCCCATACGTTGAAGCAATCCTATATTATGCTATGACGAAAGTATAAACAATTAAAAGTAAACAATTAAAAGTAAACAATTAAATACCAATGCGATGTATAGTGAAGATTGATTTCAGTTGATTTAACAAATCGTTAACAAGATAAAGGTTTTTAAATCATATATTTGGGTGGGAGTTCTCTAGTGTAGTCAATTTAGATCCAAAAACAAAGCAGTGAAAATGGTTACAGATTTTGCCTAAGCTACAGAAAAGGTCCAAATGGAGTTAAAAAATACAAAAATAATGCTTTTTAATACCCAAAGAGAAGTAGTAGAAATAATAGATAAAGGTAGGGGATAGCATCAACGAGAAAGTCCGAAGAATACATTTATCTAGGAGGGTGGGCCAAAAATATTGAAATCGATAAATGGGTACCTATAAAAACAAGTGATTTAAATTTGGGCCAAATTGGTTTACATAGGTCTCCCGGCAGAACCTTGAAGTAATTATCTGATAAAAGTATATAAATATGTGGTTTTATCGATATTAATATTTTTGTTACTACGCATTTTAAAATATTTATTTATGATCAAAATTAGAAATCTAAAAAATATTATATTTTTTTATTAATGGCATCGATCACATACACACTCAATCAATCTCTGCACGCAGTAGGCATTTCTTACTTGTCTAAACTCCTACTTTATTTCTGTACTTTGTTAATGGGAAAAATGTAATTAGATGATAATTTTATAAATTCCCTATTTATATATAACTAAATAAAAAATTTAAATCTAACGCATATGGCTTTGTCCACAAAAAATACTTGTTGCTTTGAACACAAAAAATACACGAGAAATATACTCCACAAGCAGTATAATTATGTCTAAAAATATGTTTCTAGGTAAAACTTGAAGCAGTTTAGTTCAACTTACCCACTTATTTAGAATTTAATGGTCCCCCCCCCCTCATATCAATTCTCTGACCTTTCTCCCATTTGGAACAAAAAAATTATTAATAAATATATATAAATACAAAAGCTAGTTTACCGACCGATCCCATTGCTGATTTTCAAAATGTATTTTAGAACGTTAAAATGAAGCTATCAAAAAAATAATTGATGCTCCGAATTTTTTTTGAACAGAAGTCATATTTATAACTAAAATAACTGCACTATTATTTTTGATTTTGTCATTTATGATTATTAATGATATTATAAAACATTAATATTATATAAATAGCATAATATATTATTATATTATTTAT
The DNA here is from genome assembly GCA_951217055.1 of Gerris lacustris. Taxonomy (NCBI): domain Eukaryota; kingdom Metazoa; phylum Arthropoda; class Insecta; order Hemiptera; family Gerridae; genus Gerris; species Gerris lacustris. The sequence continues at coordinate 42,570,646 of OX578276.1, forward strand.
TTATTCATATATTGCTTCGGAGTTAACCGAAGGTAACGGAAGCATTGTGTTCACTTTTGAAGACGAAACAGTTTTATGTCTCCGATTTTAAAAATTCCAAGACAGAAATCCGTTTCAGACATCAGGAAACGTTTTTGATCTCGTGTCTGTCTGTCTGTCGGTCTGTGTCCGTGTCCCCTGAAACGTGTGACGATAACTTGAGTAAAAGTAGACCGATTTTGATGAAATTTGGTGGACATGCTCATTTTACCAATGCCCAGGACGAGTTCGCTGGTCAACGTTATCCGCCCAAGCGTTCGAGCGCAACGTTGAGTTTCAACCTTCTGCGCTTATTTGTTTCTATTCCACATGCGCTCAAACATACTTTTATTTTCACATATAGCTTCAAAAGTACTTATCTGATTTGTATGAAACTTTTACAGTTTATCGAAAGTAACCCGCAGATATCCCAAGATTAATTTGAACCGTCTGCGCTCTTTAACTTTTGCTAAATTGTTACTTTAATTCATGTAAAAATTAAAACAATTTTGACAGATTAAAACACGGGGAAAAATTAAACAAATTACACAATAATGGCTTTAATAAAAGCATAAAACCAATAAAGTACGTGGATATGATGCGAGGAAGCTATGTGTCACACCAATTGGCAGTCTATTTGTCTACCGCTTCGACAGCAAGAGGGTCATTAGAGGTTGAACTTGTAATAACTTGTTTTAGAAATGCCTAAATAAATGGAGTTCCACTCTCGCTATAAAACTCACCACATTCTTTAGATTTCTTCTTTGAATTGTTTCCAAATATTTTTCAATTTTGATGGAATCATAATATGCTTAGGCCTTTGAGATGCCATCATACAATCTGTAAAGTTCTGTCAATACAACCGAGCTGTGGTATATCGCATTACTTTCTCTAGGGTGTCATGTTCCGTCATTTTCGTAGTTAATATCACCAATTACTTTCTGCTTTTTGATACTTATTCAGATCTTGTTCATATCTCTCTTTAACAGATTGAGTAACTTCAGCAGCTATCTCCACAGGTTTTGTCAGTGTCCCTCCTATAACTTCCATGTAACCTGGAATTAATCTACATTGATATACTGTAAAATAAACAAATTCAGGTACTTATAATTTGGAGCTATATATATATATATATATATATATATATATATATATATATATATATATATATATATATATACTAGCTGGATACCCGTGCTTCGCTACGGAGTGTTTTTAAATTTGATAAGTATATAAACTACCAGGAAAGCATACAAATTATTTTACTATGCGAGAATATCTAGATTCTATCCCTCCTAGTTATATCCTCCACCTCTTTGATAAGATCATTTGCAAATATCCTAAATTTACCCCCTCCTAAATGAAAATAAGACAAAACTGTACTTAAGAACAATTACTGTACTCTTAAAGAGCATTTCAACGATATGCATCATGAAGATAAAGAGTATTCATTACTTGTACCCCGTACCCCTTTGAACCAAAAGTTATAGTTCGAAAATTCATGTAAACAGTTATACCTTCCCCTTGCTTTGAAGGTCAAGTGTGCAAATTTTCATCGAGATCTGAATAAAACTGTAGATTTGTATAAAAGAACATGCATATGTACACTGTACACACATATGTTGACTTTTATATACATATATAGATATAGATATAAATTTCAATTTTACCTCTCCCCCTTCTAAATGAAAATCAGACAAAACTGTACTTAAGAACAATTACTGTACTCCTAAAGAGCATTTTAACGATATGCATCATGAAGATGAAGGGTATTCATCACTTGTACCCCGTACCCCTGTGTACTAAAATTTTAATTTTGTAATCTCATGTAGGCAGTGAACCTTCCCCTTGTTTTGAAGAAACAGTGTGTAAATATTCATCAAATTAGGATAAAAGACATACCCTCATACGGATACACTTCTTTTTATATAACATATAGCTATATTTTTTAATTATACCCCCTCCTAAGTGTGTGGTACACAGGGGTACGGGGTACAAATGTTAAAGTAATGAACATTCTTAATGATGCATTCCGTTGAAAAGCTCTTTAAGAGGACAGTAATTGTGGTTATGTACAGTTTTATCATATTTTTTTTATATATATTTCATATTTGTTTAGAAATATATACATATATATATATATATATATATATATATATATATATATATTATAATTTATGTATCCACTTCTCCCAGAAGACGACCTCACGAATATGCTGTATTTTGTTTTATGTTGATTATTGTTACAAATACAAGATAAAAACTTAATTATATACAAGTATATATAAATTGGCTATAAGAAAATATAATAAATATTTAACCCAGCTAATGACCGTCATGTAGTCGAACGGTAATAAAAAAAAAACATACTTCCTTATTTATTTATCTTGATTTTAAAATGGAATGCTTTTCATATAATATAATAATTGCACACAAATTTACTTTTTTTAAGTATAAAGTAATTAATAAGAAATATTAAATTAAACAAAATAAAATAAAATAATAATAAAAACCTGATTAATTAAGGTCATACTCAATGGCCCAGACGAAAATATCCTTCTAATTAGTAGCCATTCCTTAAATAAATGAATTTTATTATCAGATATTTATAATGAACATTTTTCGTTTCGACTCTATCAGAGCCAGTATCAAACATAGCATTTGTTTTTACCTCGGCCCGCAAGGTTTAAATAGAAGATACAGTAATATTAACGTTACAAAAGTAACAAAAAGGGGGGGAAATTTAACTTAATAGTAACTATGGTGAAGGTTTAGAACATAATTAAACTGGAGTATAAAAATAATAAGTGATTTCATAACAATGATTAGATACATCAAATAAAAATGGTAATTAACCCATATTATATGCTACCTAGAAGGGCACTCTTTTAGTGGTGGAACCCCCTATTTTATTGCAAATTTGAGAAGGCCTGGGTGGGTAAATGAGTGGGAAATAGAACTGACTTGCCTAGTTGTACAGTTAGTACAATGTCCAACAAATTTAAACACCTAGGTCATCTTAAATTTCCAATGAAATGGGTCAGTTATTAATAATATATAATGAGTCGATTTTACATGCTTTTACCAAACATCCTTTCTAATAATCTTATCTTTCACTTGAGGTGATTCCTTGCCATAATTAATACAGCCTCCTTGGGGGAACTTACTCTCTTCCACTGCAAATCTGCGATATAGGAAGATATGGGTGAGCGATACTGGGACTGGGTTATTTTCATTAATTTTAATATGTTCAAATTTTAAGAAATAAAATACCTCGTACAAACTTTCACAAAAAAATCAATTTACGTTTTAAGTAACTTACCTTGCAACCATTAGGAAAACTTCATCCCATCTAATTGTCCATTAGACAAAATTACACTTCGGAAATTTACACCTTTCTATTCCTCTAAAACTCAACTTATTTTAAATTCGTTTTAGACAAATCTAATATTTTTTCTGACAACGAAATAAAATTTAATTTACAATGCTTATTTTTACACGTAACAGGTCATTCAATTAAAAAAAAAAAAAAATCCCCAAGAAATGATACATAAGAGGTGTTTCTCACTTTTCCATTTCGATTCTTGTGCTAAATTAATTTAATTAAATAACCCTACTAGATTATTCCTTTTTCTTAGGAGGGTATCAAATTAAAAGAGGCGTAATATTTTACAAGTAAACATCATTTCAATGTCAATGTGTCATGTCCTGACACTCCTCCCCCTCTTCGACGAAGCTTGTCTGCATGCCGATGAACTTCTTTTGAACGTTCTTTTATAATGTAATGTGCCTTCCCTAGCTTTTTCTGTACATTACCTTCAGTCCATTTATCTGTGTTTTTTCCTCTTGTCCACACTTCTTCTCCAGGGGCGCCTCTTTTAGTTTGGTACGTCCCTAATAGATTATTCCTTTTTCTTAGGGGGGTATCAAACTAAAAGAGGCGTATATAGGGGCGCCTCTTTTAGTTTGGTACCCCCTATCTTCTTTCTTTCCCCTTTCTCAACCTCACACAAAAGCCCCACTGCTTTTAAACATTCTTCTATTAAGATTGTTAATTTTTTTATTTACATAAAATAGCATTTCAACATGTATTTAAATAAAAATAAACAGGGGGTACCCCCTGTTTATTTTTATTTAAATACATGTTGAATGTCAGGAAGATTTAGCTGGCCATGCATTTCTTTAATTCTTGTGAATGTAGGGAAATTGCTAATTATTCGACAGCATTTATTTTGTAGTACTTGCAGGGACCTATAGTTTGATTAAGACACGGAGCTCCAGACTGGACAGGCGTACGTAAGGGCGGGGCTTATTAATTGTTTGTAGATTATTAATTTATTGTTTTGGTTTAGTTTGGACCTTTTGCTAAATAAAGGGTAGAGACTATATTATAATATATAATATGTTGAATTTTATTGAGATTTGCTTTAATGTGGCTGGAAAAATTTAGATTTTTTTATCTAGAATCAAACCTAGGTATTTGATTTGATCTTTGCATTCTATAACGGCTCCTTAAAAGTTAAGGGGTTCAGGTAGGTGGGGGCGACGTCTGGTAAATATTATAGTTTCTGTTTTAGTCTGGGTAACTTTAATATCTCCATTTTTTAAAATAACTTGTAATTTTATTTAGTCTATTGAAAATCGTGTCTCGACGCCACGAGCTGCAGTATATTGCAGTGTCATCAGCGAAAATCAAAAGATCAAAATTTACAGTATTTGGTATACCCTAAATTATTATATTGTATTTGGAGGTTTGGTGTCAATATTGAACCCTGGGGCAAGCCGGAGGACATACTATAATTTTTCTAGGAAGTATTATTGTTATATATGAAAAATTTACGGTGTTTAAGATAACTTCTCAGTACTATAACTAAATACCTCGGTAACTGCAGTTTAGTTATTAGTTTTTTTTAGAAGGCCCTAATGCCCATGCCACACACAATCAAAAGCTTTCTCTACGTCCAACGACAACATGCCTGTAAATTTATTTAAGTTGTAGTTATCGGTATCTATCGGCTAAGCGCACGAGTTGGGCAGCAGCAGAATGCCCCGATTTAAGTCCGAACTGATAAACTAACAGCAAGTTTCTTTTAGTAACGTGATCGAGAAGTCTAACATTTATTATTTTTTCTGTGATTTTATTCAAATATGAGAGCAAACTAATTGGTCTGTAACTGCTAACAAAATTTACAGACTTGTTAGATTTCTGTATAACAATGGGTTTTGCCCTTTTCCAGGCCGAGGGAAAATACCCTAGAATCAATATATTGTTAATTATAACAGTTAGGTAGAAAATGGCTCTTAGCGGTAGGTTTTTAAGCATTGATTTCATCTGGTCCAGGGGATTTTTAATTTTGTATATTTTTTTTATGTTTTGTTTAATTTCATTTGGAGTTGTTAGTTTAATTTCTGTTTCCTCGCGAACATGATTTGTTTGAAGATAAGATCGAAGTGTTTCTTTTATCTTGGTATTTTGAACACAGGAGGTCGTTTTATTAATGAATTGATTCAAAATATTTCCCGAGAAGGTTACACTTGTCTACTTGTTTGTAAGCGGTGGGGGAGTCAGGTGGTTTGTAATTCATGTTACTTTTTGCTCTTTTCAAATTTTTTTGTGAATTGTGAGCCACTGCTAGGATCTAGGGATTTTAGCTTTTAGAGTTTTGTGTAGAATTTTTGAAATTGTTTGTATTAATATGGTTTGTGACGTTGGTAAAGTCTACAATATTGAAGTTTTATTCTAATTATAGCAATTATCTGAGGTGGCTTGATTTGATTATATAACGTGTTTGCGAGTGGTTTACCGATTTCCGTGAAATGAATAAATTATTGTTCACTTTGGTATCCGGATTACCAAGTGCTTCGGTCATCCGGTGTCCGTTCCCACTACGAGATCTCTTTCCACTGTGTGGACCGAACATGTGCCGACGATGCTCGTTTTTAGGCTTCCGTGCCCGTCTAGGCACTTAAACCGTTACATACTCCACACTCGCATGCAAAATGCTACTCACCGCACTAGACGTTTAATGTACTTAATAGTAGCAATGTTTTTGTTTTTATCTCTTTTGATTTAAAAGTTATTGGTAACGTATAGAGTGACAGACAGACACAGCAAAAAACTAGAAGGTACTGTAATTTGAAAAAAAATATACATCAAATCGTTTTTTTGTTGGTAATACCAAAAAAAAAAGAAACCCTTAAAGAGTAACGAAACTTTAAGGGTTTATTTTTTTGGTGTTCATCGAAATATTTATTTTTAAGTAGGTATCTTAATAGGTATACGATTATTTTTAAGTAGGAATACGAGTTATAAGTAGTATTTACCTCAGCTAAAAGCTGGCATTGAACTAACTATAAAGAAGTATTTATCTGATTTATAATTATTATTGTATAATTATTAATATTATTAATCAATAAAAATACAATTTATTTATATATTGAGTATTGTTATGAAAACAGCAAGAAATCATTGAAGCATGTCTATTCTCAAGCTACCATATTATTGTCTTTATTTCTACATTTATCTTCTTAGCGTCAAAATATTACTTTTATTTGTATTAAACTGGATTAATTATTAATCTCAGGGGAAAAACGTTTAACACAATTATTATAAAAAAATAAATAATTCCCTTATTCATTATAGTCTTACTACTAGCCACGTTCTCTACAGTTCTGATATTTAATATCATTTCAACTATAAGTTGAATCCTGAAGGACACAGGAATTTTTAGTAAAACTGCCGAATATATAAAGTACATGTATTATGCATTAAATAAATTAGCATATTGATTACCACGATCATATAATAGCTATTATATACATTGACTTCAACGCATTAATTACCAAAGAAAACAACATTTCATTTTAATCATAAAATATAATACAACATAATAACACAGTGTATAATTAGCTAACCGCCAACAAGGTTATATGTATATATTTAATTTAGCTAAATTTAGTTTCAAAATATGCGACTCTTTTTATCTCTTAACAAATTAAACTGAACTTATAACAATACATTTTAAATATCATGTGAAAATCAACCAGTGTTGATTTTAACACTCTCCCTCGACACGTTTCTTGTCCATCCCCATTCCTTCACACAGCCTCTTTAATTGAGGCAATAGCAGTGACTTTGTAAGAAAGTCCGCCAAATCTGTTCTAACGTTTAGTACCTCCAGCTCTCACTCAGTGAGAAGCTCCCTGGCGAAAAAAATGTCTAATGCTGATGTGCTTTGTTCTTCAGTGGTATTCCGGATTCTGAGATAGCTTTACAGCTGCTTCAATTATAATGTTATCTCTGTTGGAACGTCTTAGTTGACGGATGTTTCTCAGTTTATGAATTGATATTATTTTTTAAGATAAACTCCTCCCCCAGGCCAAGCATGCTTATTTGCCTGAATTCAGGGTTGAATGATGGAGCAAAGCATGACTCCGTCAAAAAATAGACAGTGTGACCAAGCTGTGATAGTAAAATTAGAAATCTAAAAAATATATATTTTTTTTATTAATTGCATCGATTACATACACATTCAATCAATCCCTGCACGCAGTAGGCATTTCTTACTTGTCTAAATTCCTACTTTATTTCTGGACTTTGCTAATGGCAAAAATGTAATTGGATGATCATTTTATAAATTCCCCATTTATAACGAAATAAAATAAAAATTATTTTTTGTGGGCAAAGCCATAACCATTATATGGCTTTGCCCACAAAAAATACACGAGAAATATACTTCACAAGCAGTATAATTATGTCTCAAAAATATTTTTCAAGATAAAACTTGAAGCAGTTTAGTTCGTCTTACCCACTTATTTTTAATTTACTTTATCCTCAGTATAAAGTCATCTATATATTGCTATTTGAATCAACAATAAAATAGCCTAAATTGACTGTTTTTAACAACTTGAAGTAAGAATTGCACGTATTTGTTACATTGCATTGTGCTTATTACAAGAAAATCAAACTAATGTCCAATATTCGGATCGTATGTCGAACTGAAGGAGGCAGTGATACCAACATTTTGTGATATTATTAAATGTGTACTATCAAATGTACCTTTAGGGAAGCTATAAGTTAAACTAAAAACACCGATAACCTTTCTACAACGAACACTTTATAATATTTAGATTATACATTCAATATTACAATTTAAAATATTACCTACTTCAAAAAACAAACTTGACATTCTATTACAAATGAACTGTTAAAAACTTGACATCAACACTCCCCCAGTAGTCCAATTTTACTACAAAGATCCTTGACCCTAGGGTTCTTCTAGAAGAATGTAGTGGTTTTGTCAATAGATCAGCAAGCTGCTTTTGAGTTGGCACTTTTGCAATACCTTTTGTACCATCAGTCACAAGTTCTCTCACATAAAAATAAAGAAGTCGAATATGTTTCGTACTCTTGTGGTACTTAGGATTTTGTCCTAACTTTATAGCAGCTTCATTATCTACTTGAAGAATTTGAACATTATCTTTTAGATTTCCTAGTTCATTCAATACGTTCTTACAATAAACCATTTCTCTATAGCTCCTTTACTTGCTGCAATTATTGCTGCTTCGGTGGTGGACACCAACAGACGGTTGCCTTCGGCTCATGCACATAACCGGACCTCTAGAATGCATACATATAACGCCTGACGTTTCCAAATCCCTAGCATGAAGCTCCAGTATAACTTATAGACAATCTCTCTTGTATCCTTTCCTATCAGTTATTTTATAATCAATTGTTCGCCTTTTTTAGTTTGGTACCCCCCTACAAGATTAAATTCCTTTTTAATAGGGGGGTATCAAACTAAAAGAGGCGTATAGGGGCGCCTCTTTTAGTTTGGTACCCCCTATCTTTTTCTTCTTTTTCTTTCCCCTTTCTCAACCCCACAAAAGCAACAAAAGCCCCACTGCTTTTGAACATTCCCCTATTAAGATTGTTAATTTTTTAATTATATAAAATACCATTTCATCATGTATTTAATAAAAATAAACGGGGGGTACCAAACTAAAGTGCTGCCACATGGCGCCTATTTTGTGGAACCCCCCAATAGGGGGGTACCAAACTAAAAGAGTACCCATTAGTGTTCCTACTATTTGATGATAAGGAAAACTGTCATCTAATTTTTCTTCTGCACTCTTTATCTCAGAATTTGAAATTATCGGAGTTGACAGCACGATAGTTGCTCACCAAACGTTTCCAAAAGTTTCTTGATGTATTGGGTTTGGCCTAATTTAATTGATTCATCTGATTATTCTATTTCCATACCTAAGAAAAATTATGCTTGCTTCTCTGTAATTTTAAATTCTTAAATAAAATCTAGTTTCAATTCACTAATAAATTACTTTTAAACATTTTCATCTGTTGCTGCGTAAAATAGAGTAATATTATTACATTGTTAAGAAATAACTTATTTATTGACATGACAACTTCTTGACATAAAATGTTAACTCAACATAATTATATACTACATTCTCCCCTATATATATATATATATAACATAATGTTGTCTTGACAACAGATGGACCAAGGAACTCATAAACTAGTATCCAAGAGACAGAAAAAGAATGAGGAAGACCAAGGTTAAGTTGGGATGAGGAAATGAAGAAATCATGAGGTGGAAATACCTGGCAAAGGGTGGCCTGTGACAGGATAGAATGGAGAAGGATGAAGACAGCATGTACTAGCGAATGCTTAACAATAAATTAAACTAATTAAATTAAAAAGAAAAAATGTAACTATATTAAATGTAAAACATTTACCTTATTTAATAACTAGCTGGGTACCCATGCTTCGCTACGGTGTGATATTTTAATTTGATACGTTTATAAACTAACGTTGAGAAACATTTAAATTATTTTACTATGCGAGAATATCTAGATTCCTTCCCTCCCACTTATTTCTATATCCCCTCCTCTTTGATAAGATAATTTGCAAATATCCTAAATTTACCCCCCTCCTAATTGAAAATATGACAAAACTGTACATAACAACAATTACTCTACTCTTAAAGAGCTTTTCAACAAAATTGCATCATGAAGGGTATTCATTACTTTGACCCCGTATTCATTACTTGTACCCCGTACCCCTGAGAACCAAAATTTTAATTTCGAAAATTCATGTAGACAGTAAATTTTCCTCTTGCTTTGAAGGTTAAGTATGCAAATTTTCATCGAGATCTGACTAAAACTGTAGATTTGTATAACGAACACACACACACATACGTTGATTTTTATATATGTAGATATAAATTTCCATTTAATCCCCCTCCTACATGAAAATATGACAAACATGTACATAACAACTATTACTTTTCTCTTAAAGAGCTTTTTAACGATATGTATCATGAGGGGTATCCATTACTTTGACATTTGTACCACGTGCCCCTGTGTACCAAAATTTGAATTTCGTAATCTCATGTAGGCAGTGATCTTCACCTTGTTTTGATGAAAAAGTTTATAAATATTCATCAAATTGGGATGATTTTCCCCTTGCTTTGAAGGTTAAGTATGCAAATTTTCATCGAGATCGGACTAAAACTGTTGATTTGTATAAAGAACATACACACACACACATATATATATATATATATATATATATATATATATATATATATATATATATATATATATATATATATATATATATATATATATATATATATATATATATATATATGGCCGCCATCTTGAATCAAAATGCTGATTGGTAAACTATTTATCAAAAGTTTCTACTTTCATAAAAGGATGCTAACTTCTAAATTTCAAGGTTTTAGAGATATTCCGGAGATAACGTCTTGTCGAATTTTGTATATAAATGGACGCCATCTGGATTCAAGATGGCGGATTTTAAAAATATTTCTTAGCGAGCACCTAGGAGGTAAGAGGAACACACCTACAAAATTGCATGGTCATAGGTCCAGTGGTTTCAGAGATATCGTGATGTGTCAGTCAGTGAGTGAGTGGTATTTGGATTTTATATATATAGATTTACATTATAATAATACATTTTAATGTAAATATATTTATGTCTATGTATGTATGTGTGGATGTACGTGTGAGAATTAAAAATTGTAATGTTAAAAATTAATTTTAAAACTTTTATTATTTAATTACTTATTAATTATTTATTTTGGTTCCGAGCTTACCGAAGGTAACGGAAGCATTGTGTTCACTTTAGAGAACAAAAAACTTTTATGCCTCCGATTTTAAAAATTCCAAGACAGAAATCCGTTTCAGACATCAGGGAACATTTTTGGTCTCGTGTCTGTCTGTCGGTCTGTGTGTCCGCGAATTATGAAACGTGCGACGATAACTTGAGTAAATGTCGACCGATTTTTATGAAATTTGATAGACATGTTCATTTTACCAATGCCCAGGACGAGTTCGTTGGACAACATTATCCGTCCAACTGTTCACGAGCAACGCTCGCATAAACGTGAACTTCAAATTTAAAATTGGAATTTTAGGTCGGGAAAAAAATCTAACTTCATCTATTCAATGAGGAAACATTTTTTACAAATACAATTTTTTATTAAAACCAACAGCGACACCGCTATAGTGTTAAAGATCGCTAAAACTATTAATAGTGTTTACACAATAAACAATATAACAATAATTTGAATGTTAATATAACAATAATTTGAATGTTAGTTAATATAACAATAAAGTACATGATACGATGCGAGGAAGCTATGTGCCACACTAATTGGCAGTCTATTTTATTAATAACTTTTTATTAATTATACTTATTGTAATTGGGCAACTGAAAACCTATGAAGGGGAACCACGGCTATATGCCGATTTGCATGTTTCGAATATTTTGTATTATATATGTAATATTATTTATAGAAATAAATGGTATTATTATTATTATATATAACGTTGTTAATTAATTCTTAATACTAAATTAGTTGTATTTTTAAGTTTTTGGTAGTTTTCATACTACGGAAAGTTAAATTTTAATTTAAATCAAATTATAATTATTATTAACTACGGGAAACAGACAGTGAAAAATACACTCCTGTGCCGGGATTTGAACCACGGGCCTCTATATTTCCAGTATAGCGCTCTTCCATCTAAGCTACGCAGGAGAATGATTTTTCACTACCGTAATCGATAACTAGTCCCGAATCCAAGCTTTCAATATTCATATACATTTAGACAGTCAATATTTATGACATTAGAACTAAATCAAGAATTAACGCTTATAATTATAAAGTACTCAATTAGTACCTGTACCTTGTACAATCAATTCGAAAATTCAATTTTTAAGTTTTTGGTAGTTTTCATACTACGGAAAGTTAAATTTTAATTTAAATCAAATTATAATTATTATTAACTACGGGAAACAGACAGTGAAAAATACACTCCTGTGCCGGGATTTGAACCACGGGCCTCTATATTTCCAGTATAGCGCTCTTCCATCTAAGCTACGCAGGAGAATGATTTTTCACTACCGTAATCGATAACTAGTCCCGAATCCAAGCTTTCAATATTCATATACATTTAGACAGTCAATATTTATGACATTAGAACTAAATCAAGAATTAACGCTTATAATTATAAAGTACTCAATTAGTACCTGTACCTTGTACAATCAATTCGAAATTCAATTTTTAAGTTTTTGGTAGTTTTCATACTACGGAAAGTTAAATTTTAATTTAAATCAAATTATAATTATTATTAACTACGGGAAACAGACAGTGAAAAATACACTCCTGTGCCGGGATTTGAACCACGGGCCTCTATATTTCCAGTATAGCGCTCTTCCATCTAAGCTACGCAGGAGAATGATTTTTCACTACCGTAATCGATAACTAGTCCCGAATCCAAGCTTTCAATATTCATATACATTTAGACAGTCAATATTTATGACATTAGAACTAAATCAAGAATTAACGCTTATAATTATAAAGTACTCAATTAGTACCTGTACCTTGTACAATCAATTCGAAATTCAATTTTTAAGTTTTTGGTAGTTTTCATACTACGGAAAGTTAAATTTTAATTTAAATCAAATTATAATTATTATTAACTACGGGAAACAGACAGTAAAAAATACACTCCTGTGCCGGGATTTGAACCACGGGCCTCTATATTTCCAGTATAGCGCTCTTCCATCTAAGCTACGCAGGAGAATGATTTTTCACTACCGTAATCGATAACTAGTCCCGAATCCAAGCTTTCAATATTCATATACATTTAGACAGTCAATATTTATGACATTAGAACTAAATCAAGAATTAACGCTTATAATTATAAAGTACTCAATTAGTACCTGTACCTTGTACAATCAATTCGAAATTCAATTTTTAAGTTTTTGGTAGTTTTCATACTACGGAAAGTTAAATTTTAATTTAAATCAAATTATAATTATTATTAACTACGGGAAACAGACAGTGAAAAATACACTCCTGTGCCGGGATTTGAACCACGGGCCTCTATATTTCCAGTATAGCGCTCTTCCATCTAAGCTACGCAGGAGAATGATTTTTCACTACCGTAATCGATAACTAGTCCCGAATCCAAGCTTTCAATATTCATATACATTTAGACAGTCAATATTTATGACATTAGAACTAAATCAAGAATTAACGCTTATAATTATAAAGTACTCAATTAGTACCTGTACCTTGTACAATCAATTCGAAAATTCAATTTTTAAGTTTTTGGTAGTTTTCATACTACGGAAAGTTAAATTTTAATTTAAATCAAATTATAATTATTATTAACTACGGGAAACAGACAGTGAAAAATACACTCCTGTGCCGGGATTTGAACCACGGGCCTCTATATTTCCAGTATAGCGCTCTTCCATCTAAGCTACGCAGGAGAATGATTTTTCACTACCGTAATCGATAACTAGTCCCGAATCCAAGCTTTCAATATTCATATACATTTAGACAGTCAATATTTATGACATTAGAACTAAATCAAGAATTAACGCTTATAATTATAAAGTACTCAATTAGTACCTGTACCTTGTACAATCAATTCGAAATTCAATTTTCAAGTTTTTGGTAGTTTTCATACTACGGAAAGTTAAATTTTAATTTAAATCAAATTATAATTATTATTAACTACGGGAAACAGACAGTGAAAAATACACTCCTGTGCCGGGATTTGAACCACGGGCCTCTATATTTCCAGTATAGCGCTCTTCCATCTAAGCTACGCAGGAGAATGATTTTTCACTACCGTAATCGATAACTAGTCCCGAATCCAAGCTTTCAATATTCATATACATTTAGACAGTCAATATTTATGACATTAGAACTAAATCAAGAATTAACGCTTATAATTATAAAGTACTCAATTAGTACCTGTACCTTGTACAATCAATTCGAAATTCAATTTTTAAGTTTTTGGTAGTTTTCATACTACGGAAAGTTAAATTTTAATTTAAATCAAATTATAATTATTATTAACTACGGGAAACAGACAGTGAAAAATACACTCCTGTGCCGGGATTTGAACCACGGGCCTCTATATTTCCAGTATAGCGCTCTTCCATCTAAGCTACGCAGGAGAATGATTTTTCACTACCGTAATCGATAACTAGTCCCGAATCCAAGCTTTCAATATTCATATACATTTAGACAGTCAATATTTATGACATTAGAACTAAATCAAGAATTAACGCTTATAATTATAAAGTACTCAATTAGTACCTGTACCTTGTACAATCAATTCGAAAATTCAATTTTTAAGTTTTTGGTAGTTTTCATACTACGGAAAGTTAAATTTTAATTTAAATCAAATTATAATTATTATTAACTACGGGAAACAGACAGTGAAAAATACACTCCTGTGCCGGGATTTGAACCACGGGCCTCTATATTTCCAGTATAGCGCTCTTCCATCTAAGCTACGCAGGAGAATGATTTTTCACTACCGTAATCGATAACTAGTCCCGAATCCAAGCTTTCAATATTCATATACATTTAGACAGTCAATATTTATGACATTAGAACTAAATCAAGAATTAACGCTTATAATTATAAAGTACTCAATTAGTACCTGTACCTTGTACAATCAATTCGAAATTCAATTTTTAAGTTTTTGGTAGTTTTCATACTACGGAAAGTTAAATTTTAATTTAAATCAAATTATAATTATTATTAACTACGGGAAACAGACAGTGAAAAATACACTCCTGTGCCGGGATTTGAACCACGGGCCTCTATATTTCCAGTATAGCGCTCTTCCATCTAAGCTACGCAGGAGAATGATTTTTCACTACCGTAATCGATAACTAGTCCCGAATCCAAGCTTTCAATATTCATATACATTTAGACAGTCAATATTTATGACATTAGAACTAAATCAAGAATTAACGCTTATAATTATAAAGTACTCAATTAGTACCTGTACCTTGTACAATCAATTCGAAATTCAATTTTTAAGTTTTTGGTAGTTTTCATACTACGGAAAGTTAAATTTTAATTTAAATCAAATTATAATTATTATTAACTACGGGAAACAGACAGTGAAAAATACACTCCTGTGCCGGGATTTGAACCACGGGCCTCTATATTTCCAGTATAGCGCTCTTCCATCTAAGCTACGCAGGAGAATGATTTTTCACTACCGTAATCGATAACTAGTCCCGAATCCAAGCTTTCAATATTCATATACATTTAGACAGTCAATATTTATGACATTAGAACTAAATCAAGAATTAACGCTTATAATTATAAAGTACTCAATTAGTACCTGTACCTTGTACAATCAATTCGAAATTCAATTTTTAAGTTTTTGGTAGTTTTCATACTACGGAAAGTTAAATTTTAATTTAAATCAAATTATAATTATTATTAACTACGGGAAACAGACAGTGAAAAATACACTCCTGTGCCGGGATTTGAACCACGGGCCTCTATATTTCCAGTATAGCGCTCTTCCATCTAAGCTACGCAGGAGAATGATTTTTCACTACCGTAATCGATAACTAGTCCCGAATCCAAGCTTTCAATATTCATATACATTTAGACAGTCAATATTTATGACATTAGAACTAAATCAAGAATTAACGCTTATAATTATAAAGTACTCAATTAGTACCTGTACCTTGTACAATCAATTCGAAATTCAATTTTTAAGTTTTTGGTAGTTTTCATACTACGGAAAGTTAAATTTTAATTTAAATCAAATTATAATTATTATTAACTACGGGAAACAGACAGTGAAAAATACACTCCTGTGCCGGGATTTGAACCACGGGCCTCTATATTTCCAGTATAGCGCTCTTCCATCTAAGCTACGCAGGAGAATGATTTTTCACTACCGTAATCGATAACTAGTCCCGAATCCAAGCTTTCAATATTCATATACATTTAGACAGTCAATATTTATGACATTAGAACTAAATCAAGAATTAACGCTTATAATTATAAAGTACTCAATTAGTACCTGTACCTTGTACAATCAATTCGAAAATTCAATTTTTAAGTTTTTGGTAGTTTTCATACTACGGAAAGTTAAATTTTAATTTAAATCAAATTATAATTATTATTAACTACGGGAAACAGACAGTGAAAAATACACTCCTGTGCCGGGATTTGAACCACGGGCCTCTATATTTCCAGTATAGCGCTCTTCCATCTAAGCTACGCAGGAGAATGATTTTTCACTACCGTAATCGATAACTAGTCCCGAATCCAAGCTTTCAATATTCATATACATTTAGACAGTCAATATTTATGACATTAGAACTAAATCAAGAATTAACGCTTATAATTATAAAGTACTCAATTAGTACCTGTACCTTGTACAATCAATTCGAAATTCAATTTTTAAGTTTTTGGTAGTTTTCATACTACGGAAAGTTAAATTTTAATTTAAATCAAATTATAATTATTATTAACTACGGGAAACAGACAGTGAAAAATACACTCCTGTGCCGGGATTTGAACCACGGGCCTCTATATTTCCAGTATAGCGCTCTTCCATCTAAGCTACGCAGGAGAATGATTTTTCACTACCGTAATCGATAACTAGTCCCGAATCCAAGCTTTCAATATTCATATACATTTAGACAGTCAATATTTATGACATTAGAACTAAATCAAGAATTAACGCTTATAATTATAAAGTACTCAATTAGTACCTGTACCTTGTACAATCAATTCGAAATTCAATTTTTAAGTTTTTGGTAGTTTTCATACTACGGAAAGTTAAATTTTAATTTAAATCAAATTATAATTATTATTAACTACGGGAAACAGACAGTGAAAAATACACTCCTGTGCCGGGATTTGAACCACGGGCCTCTATATTTCCAGTATAGCGCTCTTCCATCTAAGCTACGCAGGAGAATGATTTTTCACTACCGTAATCGATAACTAGTCCCGAATCCAAGCTTTCAATATTCATATACATTTAGACAGTCAATATTTATGACATTAGAACTAAATCAAGAATTAACGCTTATAATTATAAAGTACTCAATTAGTACCTGTACCTTGTACAATCAATTCGAAAATTCAATTTTTAAGTTTTTGGTAGTTTTCATACTACGGAAAGTTAAATTTTAATTTAAATCAAATTATAATTATTATTAACTACGGGAAACAGACAGTGAAAAATACACTCCTGTGCCGGGATTTGAACCACGGGCCTCTATATTTCCAGTATAGCGCTCTTCCATCTAAGCTACGCAGGAGAATGATTTTTCACTACCGTAATCGATAACTAGTCCCGAATCCAAGCTTTCAATATTCATATACATTTAGACAGTCAATATTTATGACATTAGAACTAAATCAAGAATTAACGCTTATAATTATAAAGTACTCAATTAGTACCTGTACCTTGTACAATCAATTCGAAATTCAATTTTTAAGTTTTTGGTAGTTTTCATACTACGGAAAGTTAAATTTTAATTTAAATCAAATTATAATTATTATTAACTACGGGAAACAGACAGTGAAAAATACACTCCTGTGCCGGGATTTGAACCACGGGCCTCTATATTTCCAGTATAGCGCTCTTCCATCTAAGCTACGCAGGAGAATGATTTTTCACTACCGTAATCGATAACTAGTCCCGAATCCAAGCTTTCAATATTCATATACATTTAGACAGTCAATATTTATGACATTAGAACTAAATCAAGAATTAACGCTTATAATTATAAAGTACTCAATTAGTACCTGTACCTTGTACAATCAATTCGAAATTCAATTTTTAAGTTTTTGGTAGTTTTCATACTACGGAAAGTTAAATTTTAATTTAAATCAAATTATAATTATTATTAACTACGGGAAACAGACAGTGAAAAATACACTCCTGTGCCGGGATTTGAACCACGGGCCTCTATATTTCCAGTATAGCGCTCTTCCATCTAAGCTACGCAGGAGAATGATTTTTCACTACCGTAATCGATAACTAGTCCCGAATCCAAGCTTTCAATATTCATATACATTTAGACAGTCAAATATTTATGACATTAGAACTAAATCAAGAATTAACGCTTATAATTATAAAGTACTCAATTAGTACCTGTACCTTGTACAATCAATTCGAAATTCAATTTTTAAGTTTTTGGTAGTTTTCATACTACGGAAAGTTAAATTTTAATTTAAATCAAATTATAATTATTATTAACTACGGGAAACAGACAGTGAAAAATACACTCCTGTGCCGGGATTTGAACCACGGGCCTCTATATTTCCAGTATAGCGCTCTTCCATCTAAGCTACGCAGGAGAATGATTTTTCACTACCGTAATCGATAACTAGTCCCGAATCCAAGCTTTCAATATTCATATACATTTAGACAGTCAATATTTATGACATTAGAACTAAATCAAGAATTAACGCTTATAATTATAAAGTACTCAATTAGTACCTGTACCTTGTACAATCAATTCGAAATTCAATTTTTAAGTTTTTGGTAGTTTTCATACTACGGAAAGTTAAATTTTAATTTAAATCAAATTATAATTATTATTAACTACGGGAAACAGACAGTGAAAAATACACTCCTGTGCCGGGATTTGAACCACGGGCCTCTATATTTCCAGTATAGCGCTCTTCCATCTAAGCTACGCAGGAGAATGATTTTTCACTACCGTAATCGATAACTAGTCCCGAATCCAAGCTTTCAATATTCATATACATTTAGACAGTCAATATTTATGACATTAGAACTAAATCAAGAATTAACGCTTATAATTATAAAGTACTCAATTAGTACCTGTACCTTGTACAATCAATTCGAAAATTCAATTTTTAAGTTTTTGGTAGTTTTCATACTACGGAAAGTTAAATTTTAATTTAAATCAAATTATAATTATTATTAACTACGGGAAACAGACAGTGAAAAATACACTCCTGTGCCGGGATTTGAACCACGGGCCTCTATATTTCCAGTATAGCGCTCTTCCATCTAAGCTACGCAGGAGAATGACAGATTCGCGTAACTTAAGTCGCAATACCAAGCTTTTGGTTTATAAAAGCATCAAAAGACCAATTGTCACTTATAGATCAGAGACCTGGAGACTAGTAATTAATGACGAGGACAAACTCCGGAGATTTGGGAGCGTAAGATTCTCAGGAAAATATATGGAGTGGTCCCGGAAGAAGGAGTGTGGAGGAGCAGGAAAAAGAGATCAGTGACATGTACGGTCAACCGGACATAGTAAATGTCATTAAAGCATCAAGGATCCGCTGGCTTGGACATGTTGCCCGAATGGAAGAGAATAGGATACCCAAGAGAATGATGGACGGAATACCAGGGTATGAAAGGAGATTGAGGTGGCTTGAGGATGTCCAAGATGACCAGAGGAGGCTGGGCGTGTGCTCTTGGAGGAGACGTGCGCAGGATAGGGAGGGATGGCGAGGAGTTGTTATAGCGGCAAGGGCCCTACATGGGCTGTAGCGCCGAGGAGTAAGTAAGTTAAAAACTTTAAAAAATAATTTTAATCATTAAATTTTATCAGCATAATTTCCAACTAAAGAGATGGCAAAACTGTTGTGCTAACAATAATGTTTGGATCAGCATGATTTTTTACAATAACATATTTTAATCAACCTACTTAATATTATTTCGATCTTAATAAGTTTTCTTTATTATTTTTGTATGTTTTTTAAATTAAATTTGCTACAAACATATGTAAGACTAATAAATATTGCCACCCAAAATACACAGCTGAGGTAACCGATATAAACTGATGGATGAGTCATTCCAAAATCCTTTATTATTATGTAACTTAAACTTCTGAAAACTGGTTGAGTGGGAAACAACCATTTAAGATAATTAAGAGTCCAGTGCTGTCCTTCTTCAGGCCATAAAATTCCTTTAAAAAAAAATATATTATTTTTTTAATACACCAAAGCACGAAAACAATTTAGGGTTAAAACGGGTACTTTAAAATGCTTGGGTGTGGAAAAAGTTTTACTCCTTGGTGGTATTTAATTTAAAAATGTTTGTTATCTTGAATAAGTCCTAGCAAGTGCTCAAAGAATTACTCCTAAATTCAATTTTCTTTCATTAAAAGAATAATGAGTAATAAAGCTTATTGTTATAATATACCTCCAAGAATTATTGCTGAAAGAGTGCAAAATAATGATCCTGTGGCCACTGAAATTGGCGATGAACATGTTTTTGAAAAAAATACACCTGAAAAAAGGGAATTTAACATCAATTTGTTAATACACAAAGAAACAATAATAAAAATTAAACAAGAGGAATATACTATACATATATTAAAATCATAGATTATATATATATATATATATATATATATATATATATATATATATATATATATATATATATATATTTATATATATATATATATATATATATATATATATATATATATATATATATATATATTTATATATATATATATATATATATATATATATATATATATATATATATATATATATATATATATATATATATTAGGTTTTAATATATACTGGCCCTGGTTGTTTAAATACTGCTATCTCACTCTTAGCTACATTTACTTTTGAACCGTTTAGAGAACAGTAATTTGAAAGCTCGAGTAATATTTATTGAGCTTCCTTCCTGTTGTCGGTTACTGGAAAAATATCGTACGCAAACAAAAATGACAGCTGATCTGTTGAGCTGTTTAATTTAATGAAATTAATAACAAGGAAATTATAGAACAAGCAAACGAAATGGGAACATCACTTTTGACGAGAGGAGATAATTTAAATAAAAATGTGGTGCCTACTTATAGAATTCGTTCGGGATTCTATCTGTTCCTGGAAATTTATTATTCTTCAGACCTGAAATAACCAAGTGAAATGTTGGGTGAGTTGGAGGATTCAGCAGTGCCTAAAAGTGATGAGATCAAGAAACCAGATTGATATCATTTCCAGGACTAGGAATTGTGACATTATTGATAATGACGTCATATCTCATTTAGGTTGTACTTTGTTCTTTATATTATAAATATTAATTCAGTCTTGAACTCACACTCGTATAGTTAACATCTAACCCTTCCTACCTCTCTCACATGGCGCAGTCGGACTTTGATCTTATGCTCTAAGGTGTTATAATATCATATTCAATTAAAAACTTAATTATAAGTTTAAATTTATACAAGTTTTTATATTATTAAAAATTATTTTAAAAAATGAGTTCAACCCATGGTTTAACCGGCATGAATATGTCAGGCAATTTATCGGCAAACTGGACGTTTTGGAAACAAAAATTTTTAAATTATCTCCAAGCGACCGAAACTAATAAAAAAGATGAGAAAACGCAATGTGCTCAACTTCTGTATTATATAGGGGATGAAGGTATTCGTATTTTTAATACGTTTTCATTTAATTCGGGTGATAATGATAAATGAATTCCACTGTTAAAAGCTTTCGATCAATATTTTATTCCTCGAAAAAACGTGGAATATGAAATGCATTGTTTTTTAACATGCAAGCAAAAAGACGGAGAAACTTTGGAGTATTATTTGACTCGCTTAAAAAATCAATCGTTAAACTGTGATTTCGCTCAGTTAGGAGATGATCTTGTGAAAAGGATTTTTATTTGTGGGATCATTGATAATACGTTGGGAGAACGTTTACTTGAGATAGATGGAAAAGGCCTGGATGAAATTTTCAAGATGGCCCAAAACATTGAAAAATCTAAAGAGAGGTCTGATAGAATAAAGACGGGTACTAGTCACAGCGAATCAGTAGAGATTAATCAAATTAGATCTCGTGGTAGAGGAATTGACCCGGGAACAGGCAGGTGTATCAGTGATAAAGATAGACAGACTAGGGGCAGAGGTCAGTCCAACATTAACTACAGTTCCTTTAATCAAAACAAAAATAATTTAATTAAATGTAAAAGATGTAATTTATCTCATGCAATAAATAAATGTCCAGCCTACAAAGCTGTTTGTTATAACTGTAACAAGGAAGGTCATTATTCCAAATGTTGTTTGAGCAAATCTAAAAAGATACAAAATTTAGAGGGTTACGATACGGATGAAGAATATACTAATTATTTCATTGGACACTTAAATAGAAGTAATGAACTAGCTAAAGAGTGGACCGCCCACATGATAATAGAGAAAAATAATACTATAAAATTTAAATTGGATACTGGTGCAATGGCAAATGTTTTCTGTATAGATGTCTTTAATGCTTTGAAGTTAAAGGATGTTGAGATACAACCCAGTGTGATAAAATTAACCACTTTTTCAGGAGAACATGTCCATGTTATTGGTAAAACAAATCTTTTAGTTACTTATAAAGAAATGAATGATATTTTAGAATTTTTTATTGTTGAAAATAATTTTCCATCTGTGTTAGGGCTAGACGGATGTAGAAAATTGAATTTAATTCAAAGGATTGATTCTATCAAGAAGAATGATGCTGTAAATATAATAATATCTGAATTTAAAGATCGTTTTAAAGGAATACGCTGTATTAAAGAGAATCATCACATTACCATGATTATTCGGTAAAGCCTGTTTTTCACCCTGCTAGAAAAATACCTCTTCCTTTGATGAATAAATTAAAAGAAAGACTCGATCAATTAGAGGCTGATGTCATCATTAAAAAAGTAGACGAGCCGACAGCTTGGGTAAATTCTATTGTTTTGGCACGAAAACCAAATTCATCCGATATCAGGATATGTATGGATCCAAAAGATTTGAATACCGCTGTTCAGAGAGAGCATTATAAATTGCCTACAGTGGACGAAATCATTAGTAAATTAGAAGGATCAACAATTTTTTCAACACTTGACGCATCCAACGGATTTTGGCAAGTTCCTCTCGACGAGGAAAGTTCGAAATTGTGTACGTTCAATACTCCCTATGGTAGATATCGTTATTTACGTTTACCTTTTGGTTTAAAATGGGCTAGCGAGGTCTTTCATAAGAAATTTAGGTCTATTTTTGAAATAGAAGGTTGTGTAGAAGCGATGACGTTTTTATTCATGCTAAATCAAAAAGTGATCACGATAAAATTTTAAAAAAAGTTTTGAGTAGAGCAAGGGAAGCTAACATTACTTTTAATAAAGATTAATGCCACTTTTATCTCCCTGAAATAATTTTTTTAGGTCACACCTTCACATCTAAAGGAATGAAACCACAGACTGATAAAATAAAAGCGATAGTTGAGATAAAAAATGCAACCACTAAAAAAGAAGTGCAACAATGGCTAGGGATGGTGAATTATGTAGGTAGATACATACCAAATTTAGCAACTTTAACTGAGCCTTTAAGACTATTAATTAAAAAGGATGTTTTATGGGACTGAAATAAGCAGTGCGATGATTCTATTAATAAAATCAAACAACTAATTTCCTTTTTACCCCTCTCCTAAATGAAAATAATGACAAAAACGTACATTACAATTACTTTTCTCTTAAAGAGCCTTTCAACGATATGCATCATAAAGGGTACCTATCAATTACTTTGACATTTGTACCCCGTACTCCTGTGTACCAACATTTTAACTTTATAATCTCATGTAAGCAGTACACTCATAGACACTCTTCATTTATATAAGATAAAAGACACTCATAGAGACTCTTCATTTATATAAGATGTAGTTATACACATTTTTCCATTTTACCCCCTCCTAAATGAAAATATGACAAAACTGTACATAACAACAATTACTGTACTTTTAAAGAGCTTTTCAACGATATGCATCCCCGTACCCCTGGGTACAAAAATAAAAATTTCGCAAAATCCTTTCTTAGTGGATGCCTATGATATGAACCGAGTATATCCTCAAAATTTCAAGTCTCTCGGTTAAGCAGATTTGGCTGTGCGTTGATTCTATGTCAGTCAGTGAGTCAGTCAATCAGGACATTGCCACTTATATTATAGATATATATATAAATATATACATGTGTGTGTGTGTGTGTATGTATGTAGAATTCCATGTTTTTAATTAACTAATGGAATTAGCTACACCATATGAAGTGATTAAGCTACCTTCGAAATCAGTTGCTAGAAATCACAGGAATGACGAAGTAATAAAAGAAGATGTAGCAAAGAAAATAAAAATTGGCATTAAAAAAACACCACATTATCAAGAAGTAGATGAAATTCGAGCAAGTATGTAAAAGTACCAAAGCTATGTGTTCACTGTGGACACGTGGGTCATGAAGCGGAAATGTGTTTCAGACCATGCTGTGTTTCACTAACAGCTGCCATGCTGATAAGGGAAAATATCACAGGGACTTCATACTTTTTAGAGTTTCGTAGGTTATTAAGCATATACGTTATTACATTCTAAAATAAAATTTTATTATTTCCCCACCCAGCTCTATGAAAGTAAATAGATATAAATAAGTAGTAGATTTGGGGTCTCTGGTTCTATCCCCTGCGGGTCACAATGTTTTTTTTCGGTAATATCGAAAAGATAAATAATTTTTTTTCCAGTAAATTTCATCACCCCACCACAAGGTATTAGCATGAATTATTTCATAATGATAGGGTGGTAAGGGGGAACAAATTTTGGGGTTATATTTCGACTTATACTACTGTTAAGAAGGAAAAAAACTTGTTGTAATGAGTTATTTCGGAGGGAATTTGTAAGCAACCAGATTTTTTTAAAAGAAAATTGAAATTACCTATTGAAATTCCAACTGAATCCACCAAAAATAATCCCACAATTACCAATAAGAAACTTCCATGGAACGTGTAATGAAATATTACGTAAAATACGAATAACATTGATCCATTCTGAATAATCAGCATGAGATATTGCATTACTAAGTGTCCGGCAACTACTTCTAGAAAAGTTACTCCTGAAACAGAAACAATATATTATTTTAATTGGATTATAAAGTTTATATTAGATAAATTTGGATGTTTTTTTGTGGCAAAAAACACATATTGAAATTCTGACAGCTTAACACGTTTTAAGGTCCTCAGAGTTCAACAAATATTTATTATCTGTAAGTAAATATTTTTTCTATGATCAGAGCAGACACATGAATTATGAAACCTAAAATTCTGAAACGGTTTTAATTGGAATTTGGTATACATGTTCAGAAAAATCATACCTAAGACAAATCTCTAAATTTACGGGTGATGTCATCCAAAAACTATGACAACATACATTTCCTATAAACAGTTTTGATAATTGTGACGTGAACAAATGTAAATTGTATTTTATCTAAATACCACTTTGACCATATTAGTGTTAATTTGAAGGTATCTTATTTAGAATTTAATCTTATTTATACCTACCTATTTATCACCTTTAATTCAGAAGTAGGTATAATAATAATAATAATTTCATTACAAACTGGGTTGGATATGACCCATATTGTGATATCTCATACATCTTACACATATATCTAAACTTTGGTTAAGATATGACATAATCAAATAATACAATATTAAAAACAACATTTTTACAATTCATAAAAACTGCAATATGTTTAGAAGCCTACTTCTACATTGTTTTTCATTAGAGGACTGAGCGCACGGCAGTGCGTCAGGCCAACATTTAGCGGTATAACTTTACTTGCACCAATTCACCTGGTTTTTTTCTCCCTCATATCTTTCCTTCCTCGTGAGATGGGCATTTGAAACAGATTGTGTTTAAGTAGCTAAAGACACTGTCAAATATTGAGCCCTTATAATTTAGTTTTTGTTACTGTTCACTCATCAAAATTATGTATCTTCCAGAATAGCTATAGAAGAAAAGCACACTTGTGCTATGGCCGTGTAACTAATTGGAAAATTACAAAAAAATTAAATTTGCATTTTTACCTAAGTGTATCTTTACTTGATATAATATAATATGTCATAATAATTATATATAATAATCTATATTCTATACCCGTGTTCTTCATTGGTTTAATGTATACATAGGGAAAACACTGTATCCTTGCTCCCTCCAGTGCCTCGTAAAAAACCAAAGCGTCGCCTAAGCTCGGTCGACGAAGCTACTGAAAAGAAGTGATATTCCCCCCAAAAACCCTAAAAGAGAAAATAGATTCAGACCCCTGCCAGAAAGTTCAGCCATCAAAGTAGTGATATCTACATTGTAGTCAAGTCTGCTCTGTCATTAGTCCATAGCCTCACTTTACTCCCACTTTCATGAGTAAGACTGGTCTAATTGTTATTGCTTAACAGTTGACCAGTTTCTGAATGAGGCATAAAACATCAGTATCATGTGTACTCACATAAGAGTTACGTGGGTGATGGGAATGAGAGAGCACAGGAGAAAATAAAACTTTTCCAGACCCCCTACCAAAAAAGTAAGGCTATCAAAGTAGTGATATCTACATTGCGGCCAAGTCTGTTTTATGACATTATACTTTTTTGGAGAGGGTCTGAAACTTGACACTTTTATCACTATTAGGTTTTTGTTGTTGACGTTTATTACCATATGTATATCTCACTGGCCCTCACTATTCAGGCCACAATATATGTTTATTGTTCACAAAGTTGATCAATTTTTCTTTTTTACCTTCTGATCAACAAAACATGGGGTTATTATAGGGGATCAACCATTTTACACATCTACTCGATGGGAATCATCAGTGTAAAATATGCCCAGGTATTTTTTTTTTTGTTTAACACTCGGCTATGCCTATCCCCTGAGGTACCTCTTCAAAATCATTGGATAAAATTTGTTCATAAAACATTTGTCAACCTTTATTAAATTATATTAAGCACTTACCTATAGCTTTATTTCTGTTTTGAAGATCTCCAGCTTTATTAATTAAAGCACTGCTTGTGTACATTATTGATACATATAAGCTGAATCTAAAAAATAAATAATAAAATATTAACTGATTATATTATTATAAATATATTCTACAGGTGAATTGCGTTTCTCACGCGGTGGTGGTACGCTTTGCAGTAATAGTCGTTATTATATTTTTAAAAGTACAGTCAATTAATAAATGCAATAGCTTAAGCCTAACTGCAGCTCTGTAAATCAATTATCTTCCGAGATATGATACTTCAAAAATTGGCAGTTTTTACCATTTTTTTTCTTTAATTGGCTATCAAATAAGCACAAAACGAAGCCTTTAGACACAATAGTTCTGTTCCAATCAAGGAAAAAATCAAAATTGGATTTTTAAGAAATCAGCGTAAACCACTGTTTATATCAAGTTGTAGGCATTCAACGAAAGAAATGCATAGGATAATATTTAAAGGTGGAAAAGTACAATTACATGAATGTAATGTATGTACATTTCTTATTAAAAAAATCTTAGCAATCTGTTTTTTCGAGATTCCAGATTAATGACAGTCGTATTCCGGGTCTAAAGGAAGTTCATGCGTATTTTTTTCCTAGTTGGGCTGCTCGTCAGAAGAGGAGGATCATCAGGGTCGTCTCCATCCACGTCTATTAGATAAAAATAAAAGCGACGTCGTGACAAGTCTTACTTGGCAACAAAGCCCACTTCTCCAGCAAGTGCAAGCTCCCATGTATTCCTTCTTGAACTTATATTATGGCGATATGAGAAGGATTTCTGGGGGTGGATCGCATTATATTGTTAATATTTATATTAAACCAAGTGAGCAGTTTGACTAACCCCACGTTGTGGCGTCCTTTTCCACCTCACCCACTTGTGCACTCGGTGGTATGCGCGAATTAAGTTGACGGACTTCAGGATAGCTTTGTTAAAAAGTTTATTTTTAGATAAACATACAAAATTTAATACTACATATACCTCAATGCCTTAGACCAGTGTTGGGGATAACAACTGCTGGCCTTAAAATGTATAATGAATACAAGTGGCAAAAATAAGAAAATGAGAATGCACCGTGCCCTGGGTGTGGCCGACTTATATAAACAATGTAGTGCTGATGTCATGATTAAGTTGTAAGTGTATGTGTTCGTCAGTGTTTCTATGGATTGTCAGAGTCAGCACTCTATTAAAATATAAGTTGCGATTATTTTTTGGTTGGGGGCAAACGTTCACCTGGTGAAACCAGGTTCACATTCGCGTTGGCCGCTGACCGTTTAGGGTGTCGATGGATGCGTCCCCTCTATACTTAGCTACCAGGTGCCAGGCACTCTCCAGCTTCGGCTGTAGCCTTGTGACCGTCATCTGGGAGGAGAACACGGTGGCCAGGTCCATCAGGTTTCGCTTCTTTTAAAAAACACTCCACAATTTCGTGTTTCCTTGCCAGAAAAGGGCAGAGGTGGTGTCGCATCCGCTGAATGCGTGGAGAAAGAGTTGTCCTCCCCAAATCCAGAGGGTAATTCCAGTACCCCTCGACTGAAAGAAGTGGTGTGCAACTTGACTTACCTCTGCCACTTTTCTGAAGTAAACTTCGAATGATCGAGCCCAAGAAGCAAAGGAGAACGAGTAGGCCCACATCCTCTCCAACCCCGATCACGTTCTTATAGAATGTGTTTTGTCGAGGGCGGTCCAGATAATGTCGCAGTCAGCATCTTCTGTCGTTTGCTTAGTTTCAATGCCCTCGTACTTGAATTCTTAGTTTCGTGCCAAAGTACTTAAATGTGGAGGTGATGTAGCTAGCAACGATTGCCCTGATCGAATATTTTCGGTCCCAGGTAACCTTGTGGAGAAAGTATCCCCCATCCACTGCTACAAACGTACTGGTCCCAACAGAGATGTTTTGGGAGAGTGGTGTGAAAATGGCGTAGATATTAATTTGCCTCCTTTATGCTTCCCCTCTTTGTTGAGCAATGCCCATGGTCCACTTCGAATTTGAAATGCTCCATCAATTCCGTGTCTGACTGCTTATAGATGTACATTTGTACATGTACATCTTTTGAAAGATGGTGTGTGAATCCACGTCAACACGCTTGTTATGCACCGTAATAGAGCTAGTGATTGTCGTCAAATGCCCACAACGTTTTATTGGAAGTAGTTTAGGCTAATTTATTAAAAAAATCAAATTTTCCGATTTTTTTTTTTTTTTTTCACTTTTGCAACAGAAATATTGTGTCTACAGGCTTCGTTTTATGCTATTTGAAAGCCAATTAAATTTACAACAAATTTCGTAGTGAGCGGTGATATGCCGATATTAGACCCGAAACGAGAGCAAACTTAAAACTTTCATTTCTTTTTGTGAAAACTGCCAATTTGAGGTGTCATACCTCAGAAAATATTAGATGAATAGAGCTGCGCTTGAGGTTAAGCTGCTGCAAATTTACTGTTCTTTAAAAATAGTAAGAGCGCCTACTTTGAAAAACACTTAGTTTACTAGTTATATGGCAAAAACTAAAGAAAGTCCGAAATATTTTTCAGTTTTTCACGTATTGCGCATTTTATATTCTAACAAAACATTTAGTAGGCACATTAATACACAGGTTAACTGCAGACAAAGTATTCTAGTAATTTCTATAAAAGACCAGGTTATAAAGACAATGCTAGAAGTAATTCATATTTACTAACGCAATAATAAAACGGGGAGCCTCTGAAGCAGATCTTCTCTCTGAGCTTTTGTAAAATTCTTCCACTATCTAAAACATTTTAAAAAAATATGTTCACAACTTGTATATAATTACTGGCTGAATTAACCAGTGTTCCAAAAATAAAAATATTGGCGGATAAAAAAAAAAAAAAAATTAAATAACTAGATTAATATATATAGACCCAGAACATAGGAAAATAAGCATAATATTGAACATTGTTTTTTAGTTGTTGGCATTTTTAAGATTATTAACTGTATTGTTTTTGTGTCTTGTATTAGATATATTCGTTTAAAACTGTATGAGGTACTCTTTGAATCCTAGAACGTGTCAGTTGGTTTCAAGTGGGATACTATGACGGGATAGTTAAGCCTATAGAGCACAGCTACAAGAAGGAAGGCTTGTTAGTGGCAGGTACTCTAGTAAAAATCAATAGAAAAGTGCTCATACGTGCCTACATCAATCATTATGAAGTGAATCTTTCAAAAGGGACTGTTGTGAGTCAGTGCGAAACGGTAGCCGTTACAAGAAATCTGGCGTTAGAATGAAGTGACACCTACTGTAATGCGACCCTACCATACGAATTAGAAACACTGGTGGCTACCGCCTCAGATGAATTAAAAATGGAAGAAAAAGAAAGAGTAAGAACTTTGTTCTCTTATTTTAATTCAATTTTTGCACTATCTGATAAGGATTTTGCCCGAACAGATGTTGTGAGCCACAGGATTGATATAGGTGATGCAAGACCGTTACGCCCATAAGCAAGAAGGTTGTCGATGGCTAAGCACGAGTAGGCTGAAAAACTGATAAAGGGAATGTTTTTTTAAGACATTATCTAGCCTTCTTCTTGGCCATGGGCATCACCATTTGTATTAGTTTCGAAGAAAGACGGCAGCGCTCTTTCGACGGAAAGACTCAGCTCTTATAATAAGCTTAATGCCGTTTCCAAAAATCCAGGAAGTAAGAAGCTTTCTAGGTATGTGTACCAACTATAGGCTCTTTGTAAAGATTTTTCTAGTATAGCTAGGCCTCTGATCTGACTTAAAGAGTCATCTGTTAAGTTCCAGTAGACTATTGAGAGTCAAGCAGCGTTTGATAAGTTAAAAAATTGTCTGTTGTCCGCACCCATCTTGTTATATCTCCAGGCAGAGGGAGAATTTATGGTAGATGCCGACGCCAGCAACCAAACTGTTGGGGGAGTTCTTTCTCAGATTCAGGATGGACAGGAACGGGTTATTGGTTACTTGTGTAAATGCCTTTCCAAACCTTAGCGAAATTACTGTGTAACACAATGGGAGTTGCTAGCGTTTGTCAAGACAGTCAGGAATTTCATAAGTATTTATATGGAAGAACCTTCAAGTACCGGATGGACCATTCAGCACGCAAATGGCTGTTGCAATTTAAAAACCCTGAGAGCCAACTTGCTAGGTGGATAGAGAGTTTGCAAGGTTCCATTCGAGGTTGAATATCGCCCTTGCCACCAGCACCGGAATGGGGACGCACTATCACGGCGCCCCTGCAGTGTTAGTTGTAAATCCTGCAACAGGATGGAAAGAAAGCAGGGTTTTATTCCTGTATCATGAACAGGGATCGTGGTTGAGGAATGGGCCTCTCAAGATATCAAAGATGAGTAGCGGAGTGATCCAGAAATTGGTGTGATATTTGGATGGAATGAATCAGGATCGAGACCAAGCTGGAGTCAGATTGGTGACAGCAGCCTGGCTGTGATGTGAAGGCCTACTGGGCGCAATGGGAGTCGTTTCTGGTTGAAGATGGCCTTCTAAATCAAGTCTGGGAGTCCGAGGATGGAACAGAACACGGCATCAGCTAGTCATTCCGAAGGGAAGGGTACGACAGGTTCTCGAAGAAGCGCACGCAGGACCCTCTTGTGGTCACATGGGCATCAATAGAATATTGGCAAAAATCCGCGAAAGAATTTTATGGCTAAAGTACAGAGCTGATGTCGAAGAGTGGTGCAAAGGTTCACATGAGCAGGGTTGGAGGACCTAGTAGGAGAGCTCTTGATCTCCTCAAGAGGAAAATTGAAGCTGTAAAGTGGGAGCTCATTTTGAGCGAATAGCAGTGGACATAGCGGGCCCATTTCCTGAGTCTGACCGCGGCAATAAGTATTTGATGTTAGTCATGGCTTACTTCAGTTAGTGGCCCGAGGTTTGAGAATTTGATCTCGAGATTCGGAGCACCTTTGGAAATCAATTCAAACCAAGGCAGGAATTTCGAAGCAGGCATCATTAAAGGATTACTGGAAAGAATTAGAAGAAATAATGGTGATATCAAAAACGAGAACCACACCACTCCACCCTCAATCAGACGGAATGGTAGAGAGGTTTTATCGGACCCTTATAAGGCACCTAGTGAAAGTGGTGGAATTGCCTATGACCTACCGAGCTACTACTCATGAAACCACAAAGGAGACTCACACAAAAGAGGGTGTTGGTTGGAAGTACGATTGCCTTGTGATCGTATGTTCGGAAGAACGGAGCGTAGACCAACTAATTTGACCAGTTATGACAAGATATGCCAAATTTCTAAGTGTACTTTTTGCTGTGAAAAGTAATAATGTGTAATCTAATTTATTTAATGTACTATTTCAAATTAACGATGTTTTAGGCATGAATGTGACCAGGAGATGGTCGAAATATGCCAATTTGAAATTTTGTATTTATGAAATTTTTACCCTGCATGACCTACACCAAAGAAGACTATATATAAAAAATGTCGGACAAAAAAAAATTATATATATATATATATATATATATATATATATATATATATATATATATATATATATATATACATATATATATATACATATATATATATATACACATATATATATATATATATATATTAAAAAAGTGATTTACTAAATAAATTTGATTTACCTGAAGTGGTGGAGCAACAACTTTTTCTTTGACTCCACAGCCATTAGCAGGGACAGCTAAAATCTTTAATAAAGCCTGCTTAACATTATTTAGAATGTGGTAGCCAAGTACAAAATCTGCAATTAAATAGAACCTTTAGTGCCATGTGTTAATTAATAAAATACAAGATGCAAAGAAGGGAGCTGAGCTCAAATATAATATATTAATCCTATGTTCAAGTTTTATAATAGGGGTTATAGGAATTTACATAAAAAGCATATTTTTTTTCCTCAGCTTTAATACCAATAAAATTCCTAATTTTCATGTTTTTAAAAAACTTATAAGGACATAAAAAGCACATTTCTTAGTTCATAGAATATTTTTACATATTTTACACGTTTGAGAATATTAAATATTTTAATGATAAAGAAATTCAAAGGTTATAAAATATAAATACAAGGTTAGAAAATATAATTTTAAAGTCATGAGGCAAATAATTTGGGGGAACAAGGCGCAGGTATAGTGTCAAGTCGAGGACAATGTCAATGAGAAGGCTCAAGTAATAAACGTAACGAATCACCATTGGACATTCGTAGTGATGTGGAATAGTTTAGGACTAAATCCTCCTTTAGAAACGATCAGTTTTATTTTGGTTTGCCAACGGTACCTTTAGGAGAGTCCGCAGATGGATCTGCCAGTTACCTGTCCTGTACCATTCCTAAAGTAAAAGTGTAGAATTATTATTTCTTAAAATTAATTAGAATACTGTCAGACTGTTTGACTTCCTTTTCTCTTTCTTCCTTAATTTGATTTGGCAGCCATTCAGTGGCGATCCTAGGTCAAAAGTCCTGGGGGGCTAAAGCCTCCCCATGTTTTGTGGGTTTAGTATACATGTAATTTTGTATATAATTTTGTATACATTAATGTACCAGGAAGAACTCATTTGTATGTTATATTATGTTGTTGCAGTCCTTCCTAGAGGCAATCCTATGCAATTTGTTCGTTCAGGCTAAACAATTAAATTCATACAAGAATGTTATAATTGCAATTGGCATTAAACTGGGTCTGAGAAGTTATATTATAAGTATAATTGGAGGCTTGTTAGTATCATAGGAGACTGTTTACCTCTGATACTAACCATATCATCACAAAAGAAAGTATTAGTCTTTAAATAATGATAATTTTAACTTGAGTATAACTATAACATATACCTTGTAAATTTGTAATAGAGGAAAAAAAGGATTGGTTTAAAAACTGAATAGGTTAATTAAAAAATGTATAAATTGTCAGAACAATATAATATTTATTGATAACAAAAATGTTAAAATAAACATGGGCGTCAACAGCAGTGCATTATTGGAAGGAAAATTTTGAAAATATGACCTCTCAATAAACATGGGCGTCAACAGCAGTGCATTATTGGAAGGAAAATTTTGAAAATATGACCTCTCAAGCGTTTTTATGCATCTCTGAGGTGAAATCTGATTTTAATCCTTTGTCATAAAATAAAGTAAACTTATGGTGTATTTCGTTGGCACAAAAGAATGCACAAGTATTTTTTATGCATGCGTTTTCTTAGGGTGGCCATAATATATAGTTTTTAGTCCAAAACGGGACATTGGTGGTCGAGCTATTGTAGCCCCAGACAAAAGTGGGAACCTTAAGAAAAATTTGGATAAAGTTTAAATTTGATAAAGAAAAACTTTAGATAAAGTTTGCAGACATCAATTGGTAAAACTGCACTATTTGACCCACCTATTTCGTAATGTCTGATTTACTTAATTTTTTTAACTGTTCCTTTTTACAGAATTAGTATTTTTTACAGTATCTCTGAACATTGTAATCCGGTTGTAGCACTTCGATAAAATCAGGATTTTTTTTAATACACAAAGTGTCACGTTTAATGTGGAAATGATTGAAGGTCAAAAAGTTTTAACCTAAACTAACCATAAGCATCTATAATTTGACCTAAAATACAAAAAATAAATAAAAAATAAGTTAAAAAATAAGGTTGGATTTATCGAGATGCTACAACGGAAATAGTTTTTGTAATGTAAGAAATAACAGTCTGAAAGAAACCGAATTAAATCGGACGTTTAGAAATAGGTAGGGCTTATAATGCAAATTTACCCCGCACAATAAATAGCATATTCGCAATCATTTTGAAATGAGGAGGGGGAGGAAACACTAGGTCTTGACACAAAATATTTGTAATAATTGGCTACTTAGCCATCTTCAGATTCTAAATTAGTTGTTCACTGTTCGTAGCAACATAGATTATCAAAATGACACATAATTGATAATCATGTATGAATGATAAAATATAGGCAGAAAAGTAAAAACCGTTTAGATATTTTAATCTTTTTTAGGTTGAATACGCCCGTGAAAATTAGAACTTAAAACTACAAAATCATATTTATATGTTAAATTAATTTAACAATATAAATGATTTAAGTCCTTTCAATTTATTATTATAATAATTATTTATTTAATATTTATTTATGGAAAGGATTTAAATAATTTATCCAGTGTAATAAATAAAATAATATTTATGATTTATACTCATTTACTTAGTTTTTTAAAAAATATAATTTAAGAAGGGTGATGTCAAACTATTTGGGGCTAATTCGATTCCTGGGGGGGCTAATTTGATTTCTGGGGGGGCGTAAGCCCCCTTAGCC
Organism: Gerris lacustris; assembly: GCA_951217055.1. Classification (NCBI taxonomy): domain Eukaryota; kingdom Metazoa; phylum Arthropoda; class Insecta; order Hemiptera; family Gerridae; genus Gerris; species Gerris lacustris. The sequence continues at coordinate 42,606,082 of OX578276.1, forward strand.
CCCCCATAGGATCGCCACTGCAGCCATTATTCTCTTTCTACATGAAGCTTCAATGGTTATCGAATCTAATTGTACATAAGCACCAGTCTTTCTGCTTTCTAAGCTTTTACGCATAAACAGCCGATCTTGTCTCCCTCGGGCCACGCGCCCTCGGCCCGAAAACCCGGTCGTGTAATTCGAGTTCCTGGTCACGTTTAGGGCGTGAAACCAGACAGGGCGGTCGGATGGGAATTCCATCCGACGTAGGGTAGAAAAGTCGGGGAACTATAGGCCCTCCACTACTTTACCCTTCGACCTGACAGTTTCTTTCCTATTACCTTAAGAAAAAGTGGCTAGATAGAAGTGGGTCGGGCCGTGTAAATGCAACGCTCTGTCAAGTGGGGGGGGGGGGGGGGGGGGGAGACCGGAGATAGGGAAACTCGGAACCAGAACAGGACCAGACGGCAGGGAACGGGTCGTATAATCGCCCCTTAAGGAGTCAGTTGCATTACAAGGACGGATTTGTCCACGTTATAAGGACGCTCTGAACTCTGTATATTAACGATTAACATTCAAGAGACTTCTTCCCTGCCCTTTCTTCGGGTTCAGTCCCAACCACTACGGATAGACTCTACTGCGCTGTTTTTAGGGAATTTCTAGCGCCTGGAAAGGAAACCGACCTTGAAAATTTGTAGGAAAGGAGAGTTTGTCTGGCAACTTTCTGCGCTAGCCTAGTTTCATTAGCGAGGTAAGTCTCTTCAGGTAGGTAAGTTGAGTTACACTTGAGGTAAGTCATTTCATGGAACTGAATAACAATTCTTTTCAGGACCACCCCTATCTTCTATAGTGGGAATACATCGCGTGCGATTCGCACCATATCACCTTATTTCTGCGCTAGGTTTGTGTCATTTCCTCTTGGGATACAATTTTGATTCTTTTAAGCAGTTTGGTGCTATCGTCTTCACCGAAACTACTCTCCTCACCGAACTCGTTTTATCTTTTATATTATACTTCCAGACAGTTTACAATATCCTTTATTAATTTTAAAGTCTCTTTTACATTGCTGTCAATGCATTTCAAGATATCATTAAATATTTTAATATTCTTTCTTTCATTCACTTAATTTACACCTTTTCTTTTTATGCATCGTGGTCCTTTGGTATCACGGAATTTGAGGTGCCAACCAACTCTTACCCTGAGCCCTCCTTTATAGGGGTGGCGTAAATTATAGCTAAGGTACACGGTAAATTAAAAAAAAAAAAAAAAAAAAATTACTAGACATATCAAGCTGAGAGTCGACTTGAGCGTCTAAAATATCTTTATCTGCAACATCCTTCCCATCATTAACTCTTGCCATCAAAGCTTCAGTGAAATTTGAACCTAGCTTCAGCACACCCCATATTTTATTAACTCGAGCATCTTTTACGGCTGCTTCTACGTTGTCATATACTACCTTCAACAATGAAAATGAAAAAAATACTTTAGAAAAGTGTTTTATATAAATAACTATTTGTATATAATAGTGAGACTACTCGTACATTAATCCTGACTTATCATAGGATTCTCTAGTTACTCAGCTCCTTTTTGTAGGAAATCCATATTCTTCAAATAACTTGATTAAACAAGGTAACACTGCCTTAGTACTAGTACCTCTTACGGCAAAAAGTTTGGAGAATCGAGTTAAATTGTCGATTGTCGCAAATATATATTTATTTCTTCTTCTTGTATTCACCAACGGACCAACATGATCAATATGAATGATGTCGAAAGGATGTTTACCAGGAGGGATCGGGTTCAGTAAACCAGGCTGCTTGCCAGATAAAGGCTTGTGGACGATACAGTGTAGGCAACGCCTCACATGATTTTTAACGTATCCCTCATACGAGCAAACCAATAATGCTCTCGGATTTTCTCGACTGTCTTTTCTATTCCGCTGTGACCAAACAAATCGTGGAAACGTATGCACAGAGCCTTTCGCATACTCTTTGGTGCCGCTAGCAAAAGTCTTTTCTCGACCATCCTAAATAGTATACCTCTCTTCATCGTAAATTCGTTGATTAGGTTAGTTTCGATAGGGGTTCTCTCTTCCACTGGTTTCTTAAAAATATCAATTTTAATTCTAAAATCTGCATCTTCTGATTTAAATAAGTTGACTTCTTCTTCTATAGTCAAAATATTAAGCATCTCAAGTTTGTCTTCGACTATTTCCGACATCACCTGAAGGTTCGTATGGTGCTCTACTGAGAGCATATGCATGTGCCATCTTCTCTCCTGGGCGAGAGTGTATGTCACAGTTGTATTCTATGATGAGATCATACCATCTAGCAATTTGTGGATTCTTAGATTTGTTTATATTCATATAAGCAATATCTTCGGTATATATTTTGAAAGTAATTCCTAGTAGATAAGGTCGAAGCTTAGTTAATGTCCACACTATAGCCATCAATTCTAATTTACTAGAATGGTAGTGTCTCTCGATTTCATTCAGCTTTTTACTCACACAATGCACCAAGTGGAGTCTTCCTTCTTCTCCTTCTGTAGCAGCATACCTGCTAATCCATGCTGGCTGGCATCGGTGTGAATTTCTGTTTGTTTATTCGCATTATACAGGGCTAAAACAGGATTACTAGTGAGGGCTTCCTTGAGGTGTTTGAAGGCTTCTTCTTGCTCATTCTTCCACTCAAAAATTGAGTCTTTCTTTAACAAGTTGCTCAAAGGACCAGCTAATTCTGCATAACGTTTGACGAATCTTCGAAAGTAGGATGTAAGTCCTAGGAATTTCGTATTTCATGAACATTTTCTGGTCTCTTAAATTCACTCACCGCCATAGTTTTTAGATTTCCAGGTTGAATTGTCCCAGATGCTATGCGATAACCAAGGTATTGGATAGATTCAGTCCCGAAGACACATTTATTCAATTGGAGTGTAAGGCCTGCTTCCTGAAATGCAGCCAAGACTTCTAGGGATTTAATCAGTTCTGTCCACGATTTTGCAAATATCAGAACATCGTCCAAGTAGCACACTGCTTTTCCCCTAAGAGGGCGGATAAAGTTAGTCATAAAGCGTTGGAAATTTGCCGGACCATTCTTCAGACCAAAAATGAGTCGTTCAAACTTACCAGTCTCGTCGGGTGTCACGAACGCTGTCATCTCTTTGGCTCTTGCGGTTAATTCCATTTGCAAGTACCCATGTGCTAAATCTAATACACAAAATAAGGAACTACCAGATAATTCCTCTATTTGGTCGTCAATCACTGGTAAGGGAAAATGTTCAGCTACGGTTTGGGCGTTCAACCTTCGGAAGTCAACCTTCGGACGTACTCACTAACAACACGGGAGACGCTTACGGGGACTTAGTCTCGGTGACAATACCTGCATCCTTCCATTCTTTTACTATCTGCTTGATTGTTTCTCTTTCCTCACGAGTCGCACGATACGGTTTACATACTACGGGTTTACTATGTTCGGTTTCGACAATATCCATTTTGAAATCCTTCGCACAACCTAGTTCATTCATGGATATTGCAAAGCAGTCTCTGTATTGGTTCAGAAGTTTATGGATTATTAACTTCTGATCTTCTCTTAAAGTCTCTCCAAATTTTATATCTTCAATGTTGATAGGGTGCTTCACAGCTAGTACGTTCTTTTAATTTATTTTCTTCTTGTCCTCTTCTATGCGGACAGAATACACTCTTGCAATGCAGTCACCTCCATTAATTGTGTGTTCTTCTGTTGGAAATATAGGAATCTGGGTCTTGGACTCTTCTAGGTTCATTAATCCAGCTGACATCCTAGTTTCCCAAATTACAGGACCAGAGAGTGAATGTTCGGCCATGACATCAACGGATTTTTATGTCCTTGTCGCACAACAGCTTAACTTTTAATGGATTTTGCTCATTGGTGACATCAGGACATTTAAACTGTTCGTTTGGAATGATTTTTAATTCTTCTCCAACCTTTAGAAAGCAGATGTAAGGCTGTTCAGTCCACGTAAGGCCTACTAATACGGGGTACGATTGTGCAGAGTCGGACACAACCCATAAATCAATCTTAGCCTCCACCTCATCTATCACGATACTGCTACTGGCTTTTCCAAGGCATTTGATTGCTGGACTCGAAACATTTCCAAAGCCAAACATCGGTTCATTAAATGTCGATTGCTAGTCCTGCCTAAAGGGCTGCTGTGGCAGTAACAGTACACACGGCACTGCCCATATCCATAAAAGCCTTAAATGTTTCACCGTTGATATTACAACTTTTAAAATATTTGTGTATAGTATTACTCACAGGAGCATCCAGAACCATCTGCTTACTTTCGTTTTTGGGGCCGCTACTGTTGGTCCTAAAGCTACGACGTGGTATGACACAATCATGGGATAAGTGTCCGTAAAGGTTACAGTTGTAACAGCGGAAACCCTCGGCTCTCCACGGTGCACTACTTTGACTTGTTGTAGCATCTCTCTGTGTTCGGCTTGTTACTCCAGTGTTCACCTTCGGCTCATACTTAGGGACATCTTAATTATTAGTTGTAGTTCGGTATCGTGGTTGTCCAGGATTTGATACCATACTGAGGCAGACGGGCCTGACGATGTCGTTGAATTTCTTCAAAGTTCCTGATCTCATTTAACAGTTCATCTTCGTCCACTTGGACTGTAGCTAGTAAATGGTTAGCTAATTCCCGCGACCAAAGTCCTTCAATTAATAACTTTTTAATAGTTAAAAAGGTTACGTTGACGGCGCGACCTAAGCGAATCTTTTCATGAACATAATCATAAACATGCTCATCCCTATTTTCAATCCTTTCATTTAGTTGACGCCATTTTTCGGCTATGTCCACTTCACCAATGAAAGACTTACGGAACTGGCTTTCAAAGGACTTCCATGTTGTGAAATTCCGGCCTGCAAACCAACTTCTGGCAGGTCCAACGAGATGTGAGCGAGCAGACTTAAGTGTAAAATGGTCTGGCCACTGATGAATTCTAGCTAAACCCTTGATATCCTTTAACCATTCCTCTGCCTTTATGTTAGATCCTCTGCCATCAAACTGATTTATGCTCTTGTTGAAATTGGGCATAATTCTATATTCACTTCTAACGGGAGCTGTCATCATTTGTTGCATTAAAAATTGAATTTGGTCACTTACTTGACTGGAATTATCACTCCTCGGTGGCGGCGGCGGCGATGGTTGCCGGTTGTTAATTTCACCCTCACTGAAACCATGAAATGGTCTGGAATCGTCTTGGTCTCCTTCCATTTCTTGATTATAGAGTATAAAATAATAACGGTGCTTAAAAATCGGTTTACAAAAAAAACTAACAAAACAAAGTTACGATCTTTTTTTTTTTCGTAAATAATTTTTTTTTCGAATACACGGGTTAATTTTCGAAAGTCTCTCCTCGGCTCGAAAAATTAAACCAAATGGCGGAACTGTAAACAAACTAAACTATCTTAAAGAACAAGTCCAAGCTAGAAGCGTCTCACAACTTTGATTATATCGGTATCGGTCGGTTTCTTATGAAATTATCGGTCGTAAAAGTAAAACAACGAAACAGAACAGTCCAAAAATGAAAACGGCACTTTCAAACACGTTTCTCACCGAACTTACGAAAGTTTTTATAACACTTCTTGGTTCTTAGCGTCTTCGAACTAGTCTTCTTTTATCTACGGTCTATCCTTTTTCTATCCTACTTCTGATTTGTAGGAAAAAACTACTACTAATCGGTTTGCACGGGCGTGCTTGTGGATAGAGGGTAAGGGTAGATACAACGGCGTGAATAATAACATGGTTCACTTTGATATTGTTACAATCTTCAGGATGATTACACTCACAATTATACATGTATACTAGACTAAATGCTACTCTTCTACTTTATATTTTACTATTGACTCTACCAAAACTCTTGATACAATTACAGTTGACTTCACTGAACGAACGCTAGAGATTGTCTGATTCAAAGAGGACGCGACGCTTTTCCCAAGCGACGCAACAGGTTGGCCAACTTACTCATACTTTCACAAAAATCCCTACATACTACATATTATACACCAGTTTGATATTCCTATGTCCCAAAGTACATTGGATTAAATATCCCTTTGTCTTATAAGTAATTTAGACTAAGAAATATATACTATCTTTATATAGAATCGATATATCGATTTTGTTATCGTATTACCTACTTGAATGGTTATCATTCGATATTAAGGAAGGCGATGATTTGTTTTCTTTTTACGTGTTTAAAAAGTACAAGTTACTGTTACAAAAATGCTACTTTTTTATGTGACTTTTTGTGTTTAATGAGTGTTTAAGTGTTTGTGCATCTATATCGTAGGTTTTTACCTATCCTAGGTGTTTTCTCCAAGACAACACACATATATGCCAAATTTCAAAGTGATCGGATGAAAAGTGTAGTCGTGAGAGTAGGCGATAGACGGACGGACGGACAGACAGACACACGTCTGTCCAATAAAGGGTCCTTAATTTTGCATACGGACCCTAAAAACTATTGACTTAACTCGTAAAACCAAAGGTACCTAAGTTCTTAAAATTTCAACGGGAACACTTAAAAAAAAACCGATCAAAATCGCAGTAAAAAAAATAAAGTGGGTCAGTTACGACATATTTACCAAAACAACTTTTTTGGACTCAGGGCACCTCAAAGCCTGTAAATCCATCAAAATGTCAAAATCGAATTTTCGCGCCCTCACAATACTCTTTATAGGAGAAAGTAAAAGATAAAGTAACATAAATAAAAATATTAGTGAGAGGTGAGTCTACTACATGTGGAGAGGAGATCGACGTGAGACTGACCCAAACCAAAAGGTGAGGAAGCCTGTGTCCTCATCGGTGACGAACACTCCCTTCTATCGTTATTTTTTTTATCGCCTGCTCTACGTATACTCCGTAGGATAACCAAGATGTCCAACAAATCGAGTTTACGGTGTTTCTCCGCGAAGTAGAGTAAACCGATCCTGTGTAGAGCGTGTACGTGGCCTTTTGAAGGCTGAAAGCTGCTTTGGCATTAAAGTTTTTCAATTTACGTGAGAGACTGTGTTATTCCTTTATTGATGTCTTTAGTTTATGTATTTATAATAAATTATTAAAAGAAGAATTTAATAATTTCTTTAAAACATTTTGTTTTCTTATCATCAAACAGTTTTATATTAGAATAAAATAGAAGACCTTACCACATCAAATTTTTTTTTAAGTTGCTGGTAAAACTGACAGGAGAGTGATTGGTAGAGACTGCAGTTTTTGAAATCTTGAAATGCATCCCCATATCTTACATACTTATGTTGTAAGCAAATATTTTCTTTACTTGCAGAATCAATTTCTTCTGTTACCAATCCAACCTTTAAATCATTCGGATAGGAACCAAAGATCCAACCAAATAACAGTGCAGTGTAGACAGGAAGAGAGAGCAAAACAAGCATAAGTCTGTAATAAAAATAATTATAACAAGTATTAGATAAGGAATAAATTGTCAAATATTTAAATGAACATAATACTCGAGCCAAAACAAATAGCAAATTAGACTTTATAGAAAATTTGGAAATTCAAAGATCTACCCAAGACACAAATATAGCATGTAATAATGAAAAATCTAACCTTATTAACTCTGCCCTGGTAAATCCTATAAAAAATAATTTTGTAAAATATTGTCTATTCGTTGTAAGGTATAATTTTAGTTATTGGAATTTAATGTTTAACAGCAGTTAAAAAATGTTATACCTAACATAATCAATAACTTACACCGGGTTCCGCCATTCATCTCCACTTCATAATTATCCCTTACCTCAGTTCTTTCCCTAATTCTTCTAATCACACAGGCCCTTGTACTGTTAGTTTTTCATAAAATCTTGTGAAATTGTAGTTAGTAGAGTCTTTAATAACGTGTGTTTATTTTAGTATAAAATTGTGGTGGACATAATTTTGTTACTTTCTATAACGCATCTAGTAATAAGTAGGGTTAAGAAGTAAAATAATCACATTCGTGATATTTTCACTCATTCTGGAGCCGTTCTCGAGTTTACTAGATGGATACATTTTAATAAGCAGCCCCTTACTGTAACATATCTTTTAATCATTGCAATTCGCATAATTTTTATTAGTTGGTTTAATTTAAAAATAAACCACTGAGCTACACTAGACGAACGACTTTTATTTCTCTAATCAAGAAATAAACGTTAATTGGACAATTGCATTTTGTTTAGATGAACATTAGTGACTCTTATATACGTAGTTTACTCGCCACTGTATAGGTATTACTTTATACATCTTTCTCCATTTATCTTTTAAAATAATTGTGAAGTTTTTCGCTTTTGATGTTTAAAAGAAAAGGATTTAAAACCAATCCCAGAATGGACTTCTTCGAAGTGACCATCTAATGCAGACTTGATAAAGTTTAAACAATTTGCCAATTTATGACGCACATACCTTCTTCTCGTCCCGTTATTGGACAAGTTGTCACATGAGATTTGAATCTCTTTCTTTTCCCATTGGTACAAATTAACAGGGGACCAAAAATTTGAATGAACAAATATGTTTTGCTTCCTGATGTCTGGAACGGATTTATGTCTACGAATATTTGAATTCTGAGGCATAACAAAACAAATTCGTTCTCCAGAATTATCATAATCCTTCAGATACCTTAAGCTCGGATGCAAAATGTATATATATAAAATTCTTACACTACATTCCTCTTGGTCCAAAGGAAGTCTAGGTAAACATGTGCTTTGAATCGATCGAAATTAAACAATTCAGATTTATAATTGTAGGATGATTTTGCATCTTTATTAGTTCTTTTAGATTGTGGCTGAAAAAAAAAAAAAAATAAATAAATAAAAGAAAAATTGCAAAAATTAAATTCTGTAGACAAAATCAGCTGCTGAACCTAAATCATAAATTTTAGAGTTATTCATAAGAAATTGGGAAAGCCTTTAAGATAAAATTATTAATTATATAGACACAGGGGGGAGGACCGGCAGGCATAGCAAACAAACCCCACTTGGGATCCTCGCCAACTCAAAATCACCCATCTACCACTGCCATCCCTTAACCTCAGGACATCTTGCCATCTTAATTATCTATGCTCCTCCTCCCAAAGTTTTTCTTCTCTTAAGCTAAGAATACACTATTTGAGACAAGAGTGAGGTACCTCTGATTTACTCTATTGTTATTTAGGGCCCTTCAAGATATGGGCATTTGTTATCAAAGCTCCTGATCTACTAAGCAATAACATAATTATTTTCAAAGAAATAATAGAGAGAAATAAAAATAACACAGGGACGCGCGGCAAGATTAGTTCTTATCCTGCCCACTTAGGGCGAAGAACTTTGATCTTAAGGTAAAAACCAACTGGACACAGCTAGGGTAGCATAGCGAGGCATAATTTAGAGGCGGTGACAGGTCTCCTCATTGCTAGGCAGCTCTTAAAGTTGATACCCAGCTTTATTCATGTCTCTACCCTCTTTATACCTGTTCTAATAAGCTGTCTCCTTCTCAAAACCTCATACAAGACATAGTTGGTCATCTTTTATTTTCATAAGAGCTAGATGTCTTCTTAGCTAACAATGTCTAGTTAGAACTCCTAAGTGTGACCCTATTTAGTCCAAAAAGCCTATTTAGTTTTTAAATTTAACATCATAGACTCCCTTCACAGATGTCATGTAAGCCTTTTACTTCAATCCTTAACAGCTGATTTGGCCTTCCTCTAGACAATTCTGTAGAATGCTACTATCCACAAAATGGTGTAAAACCATCTATTTTGACATCATCTGTCATTTAGTTTCCTGGAATTCTTATATGTCCAGGGGAATCAAAATCAGTTTATCTCTTGATATTAAATTCCACCTTATAATAGATATAAAAACATTTGTACAAATATTTAATTACCTCAACTGGACTATATGTTGTTTGATCCTTTTTTTGGGCTCTACAAAGAAATATGAAAACATCTTCTAAATTTGTACAACCATATTGGTACATTAATGCATTGGGTTCTCCTTCCTTCATGATTATTCCGTCTCTCATGAAACCTATCTAAAAAATCAAGAATAATAAAACATAAATATATATTATGTACACAGAAATAATATATATACAATTTTTTTAAACAAATAATATCATAAATCTATTTAAAAAAAGTTAGTTATGTCAAACGCGATTTATAGAGCGAGGAGGGGGTAACGAAGAGGGGGCCATATGATGCAGTAGGTGTAGCACCCATGTAGGTTAGCACCCAGGGCAGGTTAGCCTAGAGAACCAGTAAATATTTAATAACAGTTTTAACTACAGTTTTACCTCTTCAACATAAGGCACTTGTTAGCGCACTTCAAAAACCGTCAAAAACATCTGGTTAACAACCAAAGAAATTTACGATTTAATTTTCTTGTTGTGGAACGTTTGTCTTTTAAAATAAAATTACAAGAATGTTACTTGTCTTAATACTGTATTATTTGAGTACTAGATATTATACGTGGCGTACGTAAGTCTAATCTCTTCATAAAGTATATGTTATTTGTCTCATTATTTGAACTTCTCAATTTGAAGTTAGTGGGGAAATGCAAATGTAGGGAACGCTTTGTTACAACCAAATTATGGCTACTATCTTACTCTTATAAACATTTTATTACACTTAATTAGAGTGTAAATGAACGTAGTGATTACCTTGTCTGAACGTCTTGCTTCGTCTATATAATGCGTTGTTATTATAACTGTTCTATTATTCTCTCTCGTTGTCTTATGTAAATACTCCCATATTCTGAAAGCATTAAACCAGAATTAATTATATAGCAAAACAGCAACTTTTGGAAAATTTGTTTGTTCTTGCTAATCCTAATGACGCGAAGCATTCGATATCTTATCGTATTATTCCTTTTATTGTTTTAGAATGAATATTGTTTATGCTTAGATGCTTAATATTTTATTTTACTTTAGTGATCATTGTCTGATCAATACAACTCATTTTTGTAAAGTGCGGACTGATGATACAACTTCGGGTGGTTATTCATGTGACCTTTCATTCATCTGGTAATCCAGTGACAAGAAGCGAGAAAGCCATATAACAGCAATTGGAAGACGTTTTTATTGAATAAATGAAAGATCGTGAACATCATATTTATTATAAAGTACATATTTGATTTTGGAAATAACTAGAAATTATGGATGATCATCAGTCAGGAGAGCACTTCAGTAGAAGCTTCGTTGGCAAGCAAGATAACAGTAAGGACGACGATAGTGTAAACGTCCATAAATCGATCATTGACATTTACCAGCAATCATAAGAACACAGTACACTCTGCGTAGATGAAGTGCATACATGACTAGGAGACTTTCACTTAGATGACCAATTAAAGAAGTTAAAACCGCACACAATGAAAACAATCATCCCTTTCATTTGATACCCATGTCATGGGCGTGCTTAAAAAATAACTAGTCCACCATATTAGGCCGTCCACCATATTGGATTTAGAATGACGTCACTTAGGTAACCATGCATTGTCATCCAAACTAAACGTGTATGCAAAATTTTAATTCATTCGGTTGAGGATAACTGCTTTATAATTTTGTTGCAAGATTTGACCCGAACATAATACATACATACAAACATTGCAAGTTAAATAAAAGCTTGTAAGAAAAAGAAACCGGTGGAGAGCGGCCATGGCCCGTGAAGATTAAATGATATTCAAATAAATGACAAAAATAAACAAATAAAATAAGTCCACAAAAATATATTAAAGAATTAGAGTAGATACGAATAGGCAATGATGCAGATAATTAAATTCGTCCCTAGGCCACTGTCTCGAGGAGAGTTGTCTGGTATAGATTGGAAAGAAAGGAGTTGAACTTGAGGATTAGGACGATCCTAATAAAGATTCATGGAATGTGGGATATTGTTAGATCTGGAAGGAATGGAACATTCGTACTGGGATATAGACTGGATGATTTGAAGACGGCGGGAGTTGGAGGGTTTGGGGCTTGGTGCTACCCCACACTTCCATGCCATTGTTCCAAGCTGGTTTTAAGGCTAAATTACAAATTTTGTTTTTACTTTCTCATATAAAGAGAAAGTATTGTGATGGCGCGAAAATTCGATTTTGAGATTTTTATGGATATACACGTTTTGAGGTCCCTTGAGTCCTAAAAAGTGGTTCTTAAAAAATGTCTGTCTGTCTGTCGTCTGTCGTCTGTGCAGACGTCTGGAGCCTAAACTACTGGGCCGATTTTGAAGAAATTTGGCATACATGTTCAGAAAAATCATACCCCGAGGCGAAATCGAGAAATGCGAATTTTAGCTCCAAATGTAGGGGCGCTACCCCCCAAAAACTCTGAAAAAACGTGAAAATAAATTATTTCTTGAAAACGGTTCCGACGATTTTGATTAAAAAATTCTAAAATATAGTTTATTTAAATACGAATCCAACGATGTAAGCCGTTTTCCCAGGAAAAATCTAGTTCCTGAGAAATAAGCATTAAACGCGGACCGAGAGAGCCCGGGTTCGATTCCCCGCCCGGGAGGTTATTTTTATGATAAATTTTAATGAAATGCTCAATAATAATTAAATTTACATACGAAATCTAATAAATGGAAAACACTGGGCTAAATAATTATGAACTCGTATATGAGAAAGTTTGTCTGAGTTGTCTCGGACCGATTTTTTATTAAGAGTAAGATTGGACGATCCAGAAGACGGTGCAGTAACTTGGATCGTCTTGTTATGTCAGTTCCTTTTATTTTGTGAGTTGCAGCCAAGGATAAGGCCAAGGTATCATCAGGCTGAAATAAATTGGGGCATAAGAACTTGGTTAAGAAGCTAAGTACTATGGCGAAGGGTAATGACATGCATACTTTTCTGTTCGATTCACTTATCATTTCCATAGCTAGGCTTAAGAAGGAGATGAGGGTGACTTTGTATATTGTCAGATGTAATTTGATGATTCTTATGCCCAGACAGGATAGCCTTGTCATCCGCAAAGTTGGCAAGAAATGACATAAGAACTGTGGTTTAAATGATAATAAATAATTATAAACTAATTATAACTATGGTTTAAGTGTATTACTCGCTTGCAAGTATAGGATCGAGGCCTACAGTTGGTTCATCCAGTAGTAGGGTTTTTGCTTCATTAATCAGTGCCACTGCAAACGATACCCTTCTTTGTTGTCCTCCACTGAAATGTATAATTATTATTATTATATTATTAATGTACTCACTATTAACTAAATTTGAATTTCTAGTCTGTTAGTTCTCAATAATCCACGGTCATTGTAACATGGAATGACGGAATATTGTGATTTTATGATACAATTAGACAGGTGGAATCCATTAAGTGCTCTTTTAAAAACTTTTATTTCAGGTAAAAAGTAAACAATGAAAAAAAATCACTTCGTTACTGTGCATAAAAGTGAATAACATCAAGCTAGAATTTTGTTTTGTGAGTTAATTTCTTGGTGTCCTTCAATAGTATGTGGTCGGCAAAGTTCTTCTGCAGAACATAGCTTGGTCATAAGCTGTAAATAAAAAGATAACGGCGGAGGTCCATGTCCATGGTGATTTCATGATCCTGAATACAAAACTAGTAAGTAGATCCCGAAAATTAAGTTGATGTTAGTTTATTACTTAATAGGTGACCACTTTGATTTGGAGAAATATTTGTCTTACTAACCTGAGAAGTGACATATTAATTTTATTTATAGCCAGATATTCAATTATTCGGGCCCATTACTTTCTGTCCTGTACCCTACCATAGAAGCTTCTTATTATCTCTATAACCTACCTGTTACCTGTTCATGGAGTGATAAGATAATCCATTTATTAAATTCATTTCACTTATACATTTACTGATCTATACAATTTTTCGAATTTAAATCAGCCAAAGCTGTGGATTTACCTGTTCATGGAGTGACCTCTTCTTAGTCTAACCCTATAAAACTACTGGAGGTCCCCGGATTCTTAGGAATCTCCAATAGTTTATTGCTAAGTTCACTTTAGGGTTGGGCATCGATGCCGATATGTCGGCAACATCGATATTTTTCTAAAATATCGGAAGTCGGCGACCATTTTCTTCTGTTAGTGAAATTGGGGTGGAGACCTAAACCAAGACCTTTTAGAACGAAGTTCCTTATGGCACGTTTTGGAGCCCGGGAGTGAATCCGAAAAAAACGGCTGTCACAAAATCTTCGTCACAATACCAACCCAGTTGGCACACCATATATGGGAAATAGCAGGATAATAAAAAAATAAGTGGGCAATATCATATATGGGTAATATGAGATAAAAACGTAAGGCAAATATTTGGTCCTAAAATGGGTAATATTTTTTTTAAATATATAGGTTAATATAGGACCAAAATATTTGGGCCAATTATGGTACATATAATGTTTGGCAAATATTAAAATTGATAAACTTGGCCCAGGTCTGGGTAATATATAGTTTGGCAATTATACAGAATTATTCTTTGGGCTTTTTATGGCGAATAAACGATAATATAATATTTGGCATTCTTTTAAACATTATATTCTGGCCTTTGTATGGCAATTATCGTAATAATAATATAAGGATAATATAAGTTTCTATGATGAGGGCCAGACTTGTAAAATAAACGATATTGTAATATTTGGCATTCTTTAAACATTATATTCTGGCCTTTGTATGGGGAGTGTCGTTATAATAATATAATGATAATATAATATTCTATGATGAGGGCCAGACTTTTAAAATAAATGATATTATAATATTTGGCATTCTTTAAACATTAAATTCTGGCCTTTTTATGGCAATTATTGTAATAATAATATAAGGATAATATAGTATTTCTATGATGCGGGCCAGACTTGTAAAATAAACGATATTATAATATTGAACGTGGTGTCAAACGTGTCCCTTTCACACCCACTTCAAACTTGCCCTACTCTCGCCCTATCAAAGTTATAACCAAAGAATTATATAATTTTGTAATCAGCTCGAAGTTTCCTTTCATATGATACCCCTCAATAAGCGTCACAAAATCTACAGATAACTTGAGGACAATAACTTGAGTAAAAGATAACCGAGTTAGTTGAAATTTGGTACAAATGTTCATTTTACCAATGCCCAGGATCCGCCCAAGCGTTCACGCGCTATCTATATTGTGTATGTGTATAGATATCAAATTTATATTAAATAAATCTAAATATATCCATGTTTTCTGGGATCTGGGACCGAGATTATATGAGAAAGACCTTGCAAATTTCTTGAAGGAATCGTCTAATATGTTTAAAATGAGATCTGGGCACCTAGAACATTTCTGTGGCGTTGAAATCAAACAATTTGAGAATAGCTCTATATTTATAATATTTCAGAAGAATTTATGCTCAAAAATTGTTTAATAAGTTTCATCAAGAAAACTGTAGGTAGCCTTCTCCATTACCAAGGGAGAGATAAATGCTGCTATTAAAGAGGAATACGAGCGCTATTTGTTTGGATACGATTGATCAAACGCAATGGAGAGCAGCAGTAGGGAGATTGCTTTATTTGGCATTGTCTGCCAAATAAAGGAGTGGCAGTGCCTGTACACATATTTTATAATGTGAGAATTATTTCTCATAGTTATGAAAATGCAAGCAGTTGGATTGGACTCGGATGAAGCACATACCTATATTTTTGGACAGCATATCAGATATAGAGATGATCTATTTTAATAGGAAGCTTGAAGGACTTAAAGTTTACTCTTATGTATATTATACTGGCACTGGCTATAAGAAGACACTACGCTCAATGCCTGGAGTCATATTCTTAATGCAACAGTGGACCGATTTCTTGGCTTAAAAAGAAGCATAACTCCATAGCTGTTTCTACAACAGAAGTTGAGTTTATGTGTTGGAGACCAACAGTTGTTCTTTGTTTTACTTTATTATTTATGTTTTTTATTATTTTGTAAAAAATGGCAATTTTAGCAACAAACGGACATATCACTTCTACATTTTAAACTCATTTCTTCGTTAACGTAAATAACGTAAGATTCGCAGGAAACCACGATGCAACCTCCTCCTTTTCTTCGAACGTGTTCGGAAAAGGCATCACCTTCACTGGAATTCGAACACATATGATCCTACGCAAGATTTTCCTTACGTAATTACGTAGCAAGTGTTAAGAATTCCGTTACGGCAAGACCAACTAAACTGAGGTTGGCAAAGTTGAATTAAGATTAAAAAGGTATGTGGACTGTATTACATAGAAATAAAAAAAGATTAAATTAAAATGGTTGAAAAATAGGTTTTATTGAAATGAAAATAAATATTGATTCTAAGTGAAAAAGTTATACAAAAATACAAAATAAAAAATGATAGGAAATGGGAATGGTTGATGAGTTGAGACGAGATACCTTGTTGCAGGATTCCAAAATGTAAGTAGGTTGAGGATTTGAAGTGATGAGTAGAGTGATGTAGATATGCACTAAAGGAAGTTATCACCAGCAGCATAAACTCGGTGGATAAGTGATGAGTTGATAATATGATGATGTGGATATGCACTTATGGTATCACCAGCAACATAAACTCTGTGGATAAGTGTCCGGTTTCAGAATGTTCATAAAGCTTAAAGGTGTGATGTAAAAGAAGTTACTTCGGACAGTGTCAGATACAGACTGAAAGGTGGAAAAGGTAAAGGATAAGGGGTAGGGTGATGGAAAAGAGGGAGAGATAGAAAGTAAAATAATAATTGAATTTATATAGAATTAAAAGCAAAACCAAAGGGAACCAGGTGGCCGGAAGGATATAATTAGTAGCAGGGAAAATTTAAGAGATCACTTAACATACCGCCCACCAAATTTGCCTGCGGTAGCTAAGTAGCAAGTAGCCAGCTGGTGATAAAAGTTTCAAGAAGTTATGGATGGATTAAGATTCATTTGTAACGGGTTTAAGAGGTATTAGCTTAATTGATGGCCGTTTATAGATACTAGTGGCAGTTTTAACGGTTGCCACCCTGACGATACCATCATTTCCAGGATGGACGAGTTCAAGATGTAGGGCTTTTGGTGAGAGTCAAACAAACAAGCTTAAGTATGCCTTAGAAAGAGGAGCGTTTCTTCGGCTGGATTCTTTGATTAATAAGGGTCCAGCAAAATCTTTACCAGTTACACAAAAGGCACAAACTTCAGTAAATCTTGAGGACGGTAAATCGCCCATTCGAGGGGCAAGATATTGTCGAGAAAATTTTAAGCATGTGATGCACAGCCGTTTTCTTTGCTTGATTAAACTTTTCGCAGAGAGTATCCAATAGGAACGGTTGATGATAGATTGGAGTGCCGAAGGCCCAATATGAAGATAAAGTTTATGAAAATAATCAATTAATATATTAGTAAAGTGGGAACGGCGAGGCAATAATATTGGGTGTTTTTTATCATAATTTAAGGTTGATTTAGAGATTCGTCCGCCCACCCTGAGTAAACCCCGTTCGTCAAGAAAGACGCTAAGTGAATTAAGAAGATGAGATGATTTGGATTTACAGTCAAACGCTTCTGGATAGAAGTAACGTTGAAGGCAAGAAATAAGCTTAAGATTTGCTTCTCGAAACTCAGAACAAGAGATGGGTCCAGTTAGCTTATTAGATTTAGTGAGGGCGTTAAATTTAAATCTGAAAATATAGGCTGCAACTCTAATAAGTTTGCAATAAGAACTAAATTTCTCTGTAAAACAAACACAATCAGATAAAAAATCAGAAGTGATAAGAGTTGTTGGTTCATTTTTTACTTCTGGAAGAAGATTAAAAGGGATTGCCTCGTAAGAACTTGGCCAATCTTGCTTTGAATGATGTATCCAAGGAGGGCCAGACCACCAAAGAGGATGATCTAAGAGCTCAGAGGGTATGAGACCTCTTGAACCACAATCTGCAGGATTATAAGAAGTTGGTATATAATTCCAACAGCAGACGTCCACCAAATCAGTGATGCGAACGACTCTGTTAGCAATGTAGGTTTTAAGTTGATAAGGAGGCGTGTTAAGCCATCCGAGAACAATGGCTGCATCAGTGAATAATGTCACAGTTTCTACGTTGTAGAAGGTAAAAAAATCCTTCATAGAAGAATAGAGTTGAGCTAAAAGTAATGCAGCATTTAATTCTAACCTAGGAATTGTTAGAGGTTTTATTGGCGCAAGCCGTGTTTTAGATTTTAGTAAATAAATATGAGATGAATTAGAGGTGTAAATTTTCAAATAGATGCAGGCACAAAATCCTACTGATGACGCATCACTGAACCCAAAGACTTCACAACTAGAGTTAGGGTTCTTTTCCAGGTAACGAGGTATTTTAATTAATTTTAGATTAGGTAAATCTTTAAGGAAACTGATCCATTTATTTTTAAGAAGAGGAGGAACTGGATCATCCCAGTCAAGTTTAGTCTTCCAAGTTTCTTGAAGAATAGCCTTAGCAAAAAAAATAACAGGGCCAATATAACCTAACGGATCGTAGATCTTTCCAATAGCAGATAGTATAGCCCTTTTTGTAAATGTCGGTTCTGGGGGTTGAACATTATAAGAAAATTCATCCTTTATAGGATCCCACTGTAGACCCAAAATTTTAATTGAATGTTCTGTATCCCTAATAGCTATAGGGGTTGAAATATTATTATCTGAAACATCGGAGATAATTGAGGGGTTATTACTCGTCCATTTGCTTAAAGTGAACTCACCAGATTTTAACAGTTCAATTATTTGATGTTTTATTTCTAACAGTTCATTAGTACTAGCGGCTCCAGAAGCAATGTCATCGATGAATATGTCATTTTTCAACACATCAATTGCCAGAGGAAACTTCGACCCTTCATCTGATAATAGCTGTTTAAGTGCTCGTAGAGCTTGATAAGGAGCTGGAGCTACACCATAAGTTACAGTGGTGAGTTCATACTCTTGGACAGGTTCATTAGATTCAAACCTCCAGACTATATGTTGGAATAAGCAATCTGATGGATCTATTAAAACCTGGCGATACATTTTTACTATGTCACAAGTAAACACGACTTTATGACGACGAAATCTCAAAACTATGGTAGCTATGTCATTCTGTAACTGGGCCCTACAAGGAGGTGATCGTTAAGAGAACCACATGTGGTCTTAGCAGACGCATCGAAAACCACACGGATTTTAGACTTGCCGTTTTCTACCTTAAAAACGGGATGATGAGGGATATAATATTTACCAGGACAAGTTGCTAATTTCATATGTCCAAGTTCAAGATATTCTCTCATAAAAGAGGTATAATCTTCCTTCAAAGAGGAATCTTTTGAGAACTTTTGCTCTAAATTTAAAAATCTTTTAAGAGCCAACTGTGTAGATGAGGAAAAAATAACAGGTGGAGACCCAGGTTTAAAAGGATATTTTACGACGTAACGACCAGAAGATAATCGATAATGATTAGAAATGAAATGATCTTCACAGATTTGATCTTCAGGAGAGAGGGAAGCTATTGGTACTTCAACTTCTTCAACTTGCCAAAACTTATTCATTATGTTTTCAATATTTTCGTTGGTACAATTAAGAACATCAATTGAAATATCAGAACCTACAGTTGAAGTTAACGATTTAAGTTGCCCAATAATAACATAACCAAAAATTGTTTTTAAAAGTTGCGGCTGTCCGTTGGAAACAGTTATTGGGAGACCGGAAATGATCTCACAAAATTTATCAGCACCAAGGAGAAAATCGATAGGACCAGGACGCCAAAAATAAGGATCAGCTAAATCAAAATTAAAATATTTCTCTCTAAACGAAGATGGTAAAACTATTTGCGGAAGTTGAGTAGTGATAAGAGGAACGACAATTGCCTGCGATTGAAGTTTAGGTTGTGATTGTGAACGAGGACGAATAATATAGGACACTTGACCTCGAGTCTTAAAAGCTGGACAGGAACCGATTCCTTGAATAGATCTGTTGAACTCAGACGCAGTTAATCCGAGTCTATTGACACACTCCTCAGTAATTAGAGAAAATTGACTTCCGGAGTCAATCACCATTCTTATCGGTTGATATTTTCCTTCACTGTTTTTTATAAGTGCTTGTACTGTACCTAAAAGTGCATCACAATTATAATTGATTGCAGCTAGCGTAGTGCTAGTTGGAGTTGAAGTAGGTTGATCCAATTGTCTTTCACTATTTGGAGTATTGTTATGAGGTACAGACAGGCCAGAAGAGTCATTTTCTTTTGATGGCAAGTGAAGGAGAGTGTTGTGAAATCCCTGACATAATCTACAACGATAATGAGAGGTGCATTTTGAAGTAGAGTGAGAGGGGTGCAAACAGTTTTTACAACCTTTCCAAGGTTTTAGTAAGTTGAATCTCTCAAGAGGGGAAAGAGAATTAAATTTAATGCAGTTTTTTATAATATGAGGGCCGTGACAGGCAAAACATGATAATTGTTTATCGTTAAAAGATGGTTTAGATTGTAACGTAGAAGTTTGTTTCTGTTGAGATTTAGTCATTAAAACTGTAGAAGAAGAGGGTTGGAACCTATTTTTCTTCGGTTGCAACTTGTTAGGAGAAGGTAGAGTTAAACTAGATTTAGACGGTTGAGATGGTTCAGGTTTGGACTCGTTGATCATTGTGAGGGCTAAGTAGCGATTCTCAACAAAATCCTTCAGTTGATCAAAAGAAGGGAAGTCCGTATTTGCATTTGCTATTTCAAATGCTTGCCTCGTTTCCTTATCTAGGTTCCGAATAGCAAGTTCAAATAAAACAAAGTCTGCCCTGTTAGGTATAGTTATATTGTTAAAGGCAGTTATGTTTTCTAAAACGTTTAAAAGGAACTCCTTCAAACAATCAGTTTTTGTTTTGAAGGTAGAAGGCTTGAAGTTAAGAAGTTCAGATATATAGGCGGAAGCTAATTTTCGCTTGTTGTTGTAATATTTATTTAGAAGAGACCAAGCTTGGTCGTAATTATCCTCACAGACTTTTATATGTTTGATTAAGTCGAGTGCTGCATTGGAAAGACAACTAGTTAAACAATGGTATTTTTCGATAACAGGAATATCTTCATTATGAATTAGGCTTTCATAAGTGTCCCTAAATAACGGCCAATCAGAAATATTTTTCCCGCTAAAAGAAGGTAAATCAAGTTTAGGTCGTCGTATGCGGTTAAAAGCTGAGGTTGTATTAGCTAAAAAACCCGTATTAGTAGCTGTTATGTGTGGGTTACTTAGGGCCTGCAGAAGCTCTCATAGGAACGGCATTAATTGCAGCTGTAGCTGCTGCTGTAGCAACTTCCTTCATAACATTAGATAGTTCTGAGTGGGACAGACCACTCGATGGTTCGGGAAAAAGAACCTCTCCCTTGCCTGCTGCAGCATAATATTGATTATGGGTGGTAGCAATAAAGTTTGAATCGGCTTCAGTAGGGAAAATTAATGTTTGATCTTGCAAAATACAGAGTTCAGTTAATTGGTCACACAAAGAGTTAAAAGATTCGAAGTTGGATTGAAGTTGACAAAGCATGCCCCTAAAGATGTTAATTTGATCAGGATTTTCAATCGACATCCGTTGACAATGGGTATAAGCAGATTTAATGCGACCAGCATAGTTTTTTATTTTATTTTTCAGAATAGCTACTTGGGATTCAAAAGATTGGGACATCTTGAAGTTCTGTAAAAAAATA
The DNA here is from genome assembly GCA_951217055.1 of Gerris lacustris. Classification (NCBI taxonomy): domain Eukaryota; kingdom Metazoa; phylum Arthropoda; class Insecta; order Hemiptera; family Gerridae; genus Gerris; species Gerris lacustris. Next base: position 42,627,678 of record OX578276.1, read on the forward strand.
ACCTAATTAGAATCAACAGGAAATTAAGAATTAAGAAATTAAGAAAGAGAGGAGCCTGGTCCTTCCAAGAAATGAAATAAAATAACTAGCAGCTGGCAAATCAGTTAAAAAACTCAGAATGCAGGTCTATGGAAATTCCAAGCTATACTTAAAAAGCTAAGTATACAAAAAAAAATTAAAAAAGCAGAAAAAAGATAAATTATAATTATGATAGGTAAAAATAGGTAAAGGTAAAAGGTGAGGATAGGAATATTATTAACACATATAAGAAAGTTTAAAAATTAGTGAAACAAATAAAAATGTTCAATAAAATCAGGTCCAAAGTGACCAAAAAATTATGTTAAGAATTCCGTTACGGCAAGACCAACTAAACTGAGGTTGGCAAAGTTGAATTAAGATTAAAAAGGTATGTGGACTGTATTACATAGAAATAAAAAAAGATTAAATTAAAATGGTTGAAAAATAGGTTTTATTGAAATGAAAATAAATATTGATTCTAAGTGAAAAAGTTATACAAAAATACAAAATAAAAAATGATAGGAAATGGGAATGGTTGATGAGTTGAGACGAGATACCTTGTTGCAGGATTCCAAAATGTAAGTAGGTTGAGGATTTGAAGTGATGAGTAGAGTGATGTAGATATGCACTAAAGGAAGTTATCACCAGCAGCATAAACTCGGTGGATAAGTGATGAGTTGATAATATGATGATGTGGATATGCACTTATGGTATCACCAGCAACATAAACTCTGTGGATAAGTGTCCGGTTTCAGAATGTTCATAAAGCTTAAAGGTGTGATGTAAAAGAAGTTACTTCGGACAGTGTCAGATACAGACTGAAAGGTGGAAAAGGTAAAGGATAAGGGGTAGGGTGATGGAAAAGAGGGAGAGATAGAAAGTAAAATAATAATTGAATTTATATAGAATTAAAAGCAAAACCAAAGGGAACCAGGTGGCCGGAAGGATATAATTAGTAGCAGGGAAAATTTAAGAGATCACTTAACAGCAAGATAAGGAATCCGTATCCTGCGATATACGCATTCGCCCTCCAAAATCTGCAGAAGACGGTTCTCATCGCTTTGTAAAAAAGCGACCGACACGTGCACGTGTCACCATTCATTTCATTATTGTTTAAATAATTTAACTTCATTAGTTTAGCATCAGGGCCCTCAGCATCACTTAATTTTACTTCGCATCTTCTCATCTCTTCGAGTCGGACAGTAAAAGACGTGGGACTAGCAGCTTGCAGCCTAGGTCGCAGCGTCAGCGTAGACAAGTCACCACGGCTAAGTCCATTTTATTTATATAAAATTTCATGTATTTAATTTAACTTCAGTGTGAATGTGTGTGTGAATGATTGTTTTGGTGTGAAACAATTTTTGTGTATAAATTTAACTTTTAACTTAACTGGTGTGAATGCGTGTGTGAAAGAAGCTTCACTTACCTTAAATTCCTTTTTTTTCCGATCTATTGTCTGTATTCGGTTTTGGAACGAATGCAGACAATTAGTCCACAGGCCACCATAAGAAGTGAGTCGCTGATTGATAAAGTTTTCTTACCTTATGGAATCGCTTATTTATGCCGTGTCCACCGATGAATTGGGTATATGGCAACTGGGCGCTGGGCCATTTCTTTTTTGTTGACATGCCAAACTTGCCCTTCTGCGGGAACATTGAAAAGAGATAGATAAAGTTTTGATTTTCACAGGATCCTTTAATTAAATTATTTCAAAAACAGTGGTACAGGTGGCCACCGATAAGAGTGGGCCGTTTTCTTTTCAACGTCCCCGCAGAGCAATATGTTTGGGGCGGTGGCCACCCCAAACGGCCCACTCTTATCGGTGGCCACGTGTACCACTGTTTTTTAAATAATTTAATTAAACGATCCTGTGAAAATCAAAACTTTATCTATCGCTTTTCAATGTTCCCGCAGAAGGGCAAGTTTGGCATGTCAACAAAAAAGAAATGGCCCAGCGCCCAGTTGCCATATACCCAATTCATCGGTGGACAAGGCATAAATAAGCGATTCCATAAGGTAAGAAAACTTTATCAATCAGCGACTTACTCCTTATGGTGGCCTGTGGACTAAATATATCTGGTTTAACTTCATTTTTCATTTTTTAAACTTTCTCATTTGTAAAACAACTGCTGGTAACTTATACCGCGTGGCGTGTGCCACACGTAAATTATTTTATCTCAATTATATGCTTGTTCGTTACGCTATCAATTCTTGTTCGTAGTATTTATTTTCCTTTTTTAAAGGTGGTCCTTGGGTTATTTTTTTGTAATTTTGGAAACCAGAAATTATAGAAAATCATATAAGGTTTGTACCCTATGAGTCTAGCATCCGAAGCAACAAAGTATAGACTTAGGAGTCGCTGAGTCAGCTCTAGTTATTTACGTAGACAAAAAATGTTGCATTCAGTTACATCAATAACCAGCAGTTTCTCATGAGGACGAAGCACATTGATGTTAGGTACAAATTTGTTAGAGAGAAAGTGAGGAATAGGGATTTCAATCCCAAGCATGTGTACCAATCATACGCAGAGGTCTGACATTTTCACAAATACCTTAGGAGATTGCAATGTTTGGCAGACTGCGGAATCTACAAGGCTTTAGGAATTCCTCTTCTGTAAGACACAGCTGACAAGTCTTTAAGGGAGACTGTTAAAGAAAATAGTGGAAGCCTCTAAAGTATTTAGTTATTGCTTAATATTAGAATGTGTCAATGTATTAGTTTGACACTTTGTTATTCTATCTTGTGCAGCTTATTAAAATACAGTGTGCGTGAGACGCACACAAAATATTGCATTATGTAGTTATGTATATATATGTATTAATATATGTAATAATACATAATATATATAGGATATTAGTTAGAAACTGTATTTATTATATATGTATACAGAGAGTTGAGCATAATTACAGCTGGTATAAGTATTTTAGGTACAGCGTTACTACTTGAAAATAACTATCTTAAATTAACATGGAATGTTATAATTATAAGATGGTGATAACTATAACAGTAATTAACAAAAAATCAAAAAACAATAAAACTAAAAAAGTATTAACAATCACAAAGTATTATTATACACAAAGTAATATATAGGATGTTGTGTTATTTAACAGCCACTTATTTATTAGCCAACAAGACTCCATAGGCTGTGGTTACATTTAACTGCCCTCGTTTCGGCTCTGACAATGGTCAATTTATATATGTTTATCTAATTTAATCTATTAAAGATGGACTTTCTGTTGTTTCCTTTGGCCATCTACATTTTATTAGGGAATTATAAATTGAAATTAATAAGTTTTTTCTCACCTGAGGGTAGATATGATGCTGTCTTTACTAGGTAAATGAAGGAGAGAAGTTAGAAACTCTAATCGGTTATACACAATTTCTTCTTCGATACCAAACATTAATCCGAATATGTGAAACGTTTCTTTGATTGTCAGAGATAATTCTAAAGCTATTTCCTGGAAAAAAATACATTAAATTAAAAATAAATATTTTTGAAGTGAAACTTCTTTAGCCGCGGTAGAGTAAATTTGCTTGGATGAAATTGACATCGGGAAACGAAGTTCGCGTTTCGATACTCGTCCAAGTGAAACATTTGTGATGGGAAATTAAAGAAATTGCAAGTTTTTGTTTTAAGACTCGCCTATGATAGATATTTTAATCGACTGCTGACTTATGCCGGCAGTTGATTTACCGATAAAAAATTTCTCCTCTGGACGAGTCTCGAACCCCCGACCCCTGGATAGAGAATCCCTCGTGCTAACCACTATACCACGGAAGTAGTTGATTTATTCTGTACACAGATTTGGTATATAAGGGTATTATTATAACAATTAATATATATATATATATATATATATATATATATATATATATATATATATATATATATATATATATATATATATATATATATATATATATATATATATATATATATATTAATATTGTTTTCATGTTCTTTCATTATTCGCTAACATTTTATGAAAATATTTTATTAATTGAAATTATGTTTCTTAAAATTGTAAACTCTTGTTTATAAATATGTATGTTGCGTATTTAATAAATGATTTATTTAATTTGCATTACTTAAATAAGGGTCATTGAGCTATATCATATGTTTATTCTGTTTCTAGAACTAAAGTTTCACTTCTAATGCGTGAGAGTCTCACATTTTGTTTTTTTTTTACTAGTTCAGCGCTGTTTAAATTGGTAACTTGTCAAATTGGCTTGAACCATTTTACAAGCCAAATGGATTTTAGTACCAATGGCACTTGTTAAGTTCCATTGTTTTGTTTAATAGACAAAAAGGTAAAGTTCTTTACGTAAATATCTTATTAAAAATTAAACAAAAAATATGGACTCTTACTTAGTATTGGAGATTTACTATTTCACTAACTGCAGTAAAGCGAGGCACTTCACTCTGTATAAAGGAAAATATCTAAAGATTTAGATATTTTCCCAGCCTTGATTTAATGCTTTATCTGCCCTAGAAAATATTTTTGACTCCTCGAGGAGTATTAAATTCGAAAGTCCAGAAAAAGAGTTATTTGAAGAACTATCAAACTAAAAAGAGAAGGGACAAGAAATTCTCAATTCCTTGGTTGTTCACTTTTATTAATAGCAATATATTTTTAATATATTGATTGTTAATCTTTGCAAATTATTTATTTGATTTGCTTAATTTTGTGTGTCTTCCCGTTTGACATAGTTTTTTTTTGGTGATTAAGCGAAATTAGTCTGCCAATTAGCATTTAGCTTCCTTGCGTCCTATTATTTTGTATACTTTAATGATTTATACTTTTACAACCTATTATTGTCAAATTTATTTATTTTTCCCTCCGTTTTTTAAATCAGTCATAATTGTATTGATTTTAATTTAGCACAATTTAAATAGTGCACACGGTTGAAATTAATCTGGGGCTACTTTCAACAATTCATCTAAATTTCATAAAAATCAGATGAGTACTTTGAAAAGAGATAGGAGTAAATAAATGTATGTTTGTGGGCATGTTGAAGAGAAATTAATAGAAACGGAAGAGAAAACCGTGAAAGGTTGAAACTTTTATGAGACCAAAAATGGGTTTTAAAATATGTTGGGTCGCAAAAAATTGAGCGATAGACCGACAGACAGACAAAGTACCAAAAATGCTCCCTGATTTCTGAAACAGATTTTTTTCTTGGAATTTTTGAAATCAGAGACGACCACATAGCTTCCTCTACCTTCGGTAAGCCCGGAAGCAAAAATAAAATATTTAAGTAAGATTGTATATTTGGCAGAGCATAAATTGAGTACGAGTGAACAAAAATAAAATCTGTCAACTGAAATTTTTATAATAAAACGTCAACCTAAGGTTAAAGGTTACCCAGTGCTAGACGTAGGTAGTCCTCCTTATACGATTCTCTAAATCTAAAGTGAATGGAAAAATGAAACCGGCAGGTCTGTCCAGATTTCTAGTAGAGTAGTAAAAATCTGTTTCCTGAAGGAGATATTTTTTTGGCTTGGTCGAAGTAGAATTAAAAAGTCAATATATCCCTTAATATATTGATTACTTAAAATATACCAATCCATATTCAAGTGAAGCGGAATTTTGACAGCATGGGTTATTGTTGCGCGCCAAACCTAATTCGGAGACTAAGAAAGAAAATGGTTGTCTGGGAATGAAAATGCACCCGGCCTGCTTCACTACATTTTACACCCACCGTACGCCACTGTTCACTTTGGAACCCCCTCTATTATCTTATTATAGACACTTAGATATATCAAATTAATTTTTAATTAGAGTTCATTACAAACTGAACCAGAAATAAAAACTGCACACCTCAACCCATATCAGTTCATAGTATATATGAGCCAAAGTTTTGTTATTTTGTCACTGATCTATTAACTTATCTTAATTCTAAGGCACTTCTAGCTATCCTAGAAACTTAAAACTTGGTATATTGGTAGAGTTTAATGTACAAATAAAGGAAAAATTAAACAATTCACAAAAATCTTGTTCATTGCCCCTCTCAAGGCTAATAGAAAAACCACCTATTCAAAATATTTTAAGTACCTAATAAAATTATTACTTGAAGAAGACAAACATCACTTATTGTACTGGATAAATTGTACTTAAAAGAACTTTCTTGGACAGTGGGAGACTTGGCTAAACCAATAATCTCTCAATGTTTTAAGCGGGACTTGGCTTATTTTTTTACACAAGTGTTTTTGTTGGTATATACAATACCTGAGGCATAAATGAGAAATCAGAAGGTGTTTTGATCGATGGCATGTTGATGAAACCAGAAGACAGTTTCTGAAGACCCACTATGCAGCAGAGTAATGTTGTCTTGCCACATCCACTTGGACCAAGTAAACTATATCTGCAACAGAAACCATTAGTTAAGCTTTTATCCACATTATATAATACTAGCTGGATACCCGTCCTTTGCAACTTAGTGTTTACAGAGGAGATTAATTTAATTTTTCCGTGGTAGGCTGTGAAATAGTAACTTTAGAGCCAAAAAAACATAGCTAAAATCCATTTTTTCATTACGTGGACTTAAAAAATCTTTTCATTACTCCTAGCTGTAAAGAAAAAATCTTTTACGTCCTAGGAACTAAAAGATTTTTATTTTCCGGCGGGTAGTTGTCAAAACTTCCGTTAGTAGTAGTTCTGCAGTCTTTGTAGAAATGCTTCTAGTACGATAAAAATCCGCTAGATGTCAATGCGTTTTATATATCTTTTCTTATAGTGTAACCTCTTTTTAAGGTTTATTTTTTTAAGTCTTAAGTATGTACTAATATTTGTTATTATTAATTATTGATTAGCGATTAATATTTAATGTTTTTTCATTGTGTGCTACCTCGGAAAAAATAGCATATGCTACGCGACTGTGAAGTGTTTTTTCTTTACCTTGGCAATATTTACTGTCTCGCTTCGCTCGACAGTAAATGTAATTGCCGCGGTAAAGAAAAAACTCACTTCACAGCCTAGTCATATAATATACTATTTATGTTAAAATTAAATAAGTAATTAGTATACTAATGTCCCAATTGAAACGAAACTGTATCTTCAATCTATCATAGAGCGTTGTGTTGAAGTATTTTTTATGTATCCCACCAAAAATTTGAGCAAGACAAACTTCTGCGACTTTTTTCGTCAAACAAGAATAATTATCTTTTGGCTTTTGCACCCCTGTACCAAAATAAATTTCGAAATCTTATGTAGACAATGACCTTCCTCTTATTTTGAAGGCCAAGTGAGAAAATTTTCACCCAGAACGGAATAAAACTGTAGATTTGTAAAAGTCACACTCACAGACACTCTTCTTTAAATACATAGATAGATTGATATTAAAATATATGTTTTGAGAACTAGATTAATAGACGACATTCATATTAAGGCTCACTCTTTGGGTCAGGCATCACTATAAAAAGATTTGTTCCTATAAACTAATAGATAAAAGCCGTAATTTTAATCTATATAATATAAAATGAAAGTTTTGTCTGTACATTGGTCAGAATTGAAAAAGTGTTGGATACTTTATCATTTTATACATTCCAAAAACCGAATCCGGCCTTAACCTTTTTGTAGTATGACTTTATAGGCGCAAAACTGGCTGAACGAAATCGATTAATTTTTTTTCAGAGGTGAGCGCAAGCATGTTGCTCAATTTGTAGGCTTAGTTTCATATAAATATATTAAGTAGAACCAAAGTTATTAATTTTATAAAAAAAAAATGAATAGAAAAAAACCTAAAAAAATTAGGTTGACTCACCATAACCAAAACCCCCACACTCACTAATCAAAATGTTTGGGTACTTCTAGACCACATAGAGACTCTCGGTTTTTTTCGTTTGGTCGGAAATTGCCTCAAACCGAATGGAAAAATCGGAAAAGTTTAAAAAAAAGATTACCTCCCTTAAAAAATAAAATATGGCGGACGCAACTTTAAAGTTTTTTGGAGGCTTATTGAGGCTAAACAATAAGTCGCATCGAAAAGCAGATGGTACCAGCGGTAACTGATTTTAATAGATCTACAACTTTGGTCCTATGACTTTTTGTCGTACCTCCATCGGTTCTACTTTAAATACAGCTAAATTTGATTTTTTTTTTTTAAAGTTTGACATTGTGCCGCAATTGTTGACCGATTTAATTTCTGATTGGGGTGCTTAAACTTCACACTAATGCTCTTTAAATCGAATTAAATATTTACTGGTGCAACTGCCGTATTGAGAGAAGAGAGTGGTAATTAAATGAACGCAACTATGGTTGATGATTGTTCAATGACTTCCCAGCCTAATTAGTTTTGACTACGTTTATTTTCTCATTTATTATATTATTTTTAGCATTGTTATTTATCACTATATTACTTAGTTTCCATTGGATTTTTTTTTTTTTTTTTGTTTCCCCATAAATAGACTCCGACTTGGAAAATATTATATTCTTTTTAATGGAATGAATGATGTATAATATAGTACTGATTCTATTTCTAGAAGGCTTCGGAAACAAAACTATTTAGGTATTTCATTTAATTACTAGGCCTACATGATAATGGAACATACATGAGTATGGAAACATACTATACTAATACCTATAGTAATAAATCTTTAAAAATAGAACTTGACCTGAAAGTTCAGGATATTTATATGACATTTTTTCTCACAAACTGTATGAAATAACTAGAGTGTTGTAGAGAAAAAAATCACAAGGAAGTACTTTTTAGGGTTTCGTAGATTATTCGGCATATACGCTATTATATTCTAAAATAACATTCTAGTATTTACCCCATCCCGCCCTATATGAAAGTAAAAAAAAAAATTAAATGGATCCCCCAAAAGAAAAAATTGTATAGAGTAAGGAGAGTAGAGTAGATGTCCCTCGTTCGATTCCTCAAGACACCACAATGTTTTTTCTATCGGTAATAACAAAACGTTAAATAATTATATTCTGGCAATTTTCATCACCCTATCATAAGGTATTAGAATGAATTATACATCATATTAGGACAGGCCGTTATAGGTTGGTTGGGAGGGGACATTTTTTTGGGGGTGTCATTTTGGCCTTAAGAAAGCAATATTTGCGGAAAAAAGCAAAATAGCCATGAAAAGTCATAGATATTTGTAATCTACGCTTCAGTAGCTTTCATTTGATGCCCATATCGAAAATTAAAAAAATATAAAACTTTGACCATTGAACATTTATGCGCATTACGTATGCGCATATTAAAAGTTTTACTTTTCTATATTTTTCCTATGTGTGGGTCAAAAAGTTGCGCCAATATTTTAAATTTTTGCATCTCTGGCGTGAACGGTTCTGGGGATATGAACCAAAGTGCGACGGGCAGACAGACACAACACACTTGGAATAAGAGTTTCAAGGATGATCTTCGAAACCCTGACAATAAAGTTCCTTAGAGAATACTAAGTAAGTGAAGGACCGATTCACTTAACTTGGGTTAATTAGTGAATACTAAGTTGTAAAGGGATACTTAATTAAAGTTTAAGGCCATCTATTAGCCTATGTGTTTTTTTAGTTGACAAGTATTTTTTGTTATAAATTAAATTATTTTTGATATTTTGTTGAATGTTACAAAGCAATAATCTTGATGAAGGTGTACCTTATATATTTCATAACTTGTTTATAGAGAGAGCTGTTTCTCCTCTAAAAGTATATTTATCGTACCATGACGGCTTTCTACCATAAATAGTTACATTAAGTGCCGATCAGGCGAGAAATACGTAAATGTTGTGTCTTTAGCCCACAACATAACTTAGAAAAAAAGGTATTATTTAAAATAAAATAAAATACATTGGATTGAGTGGGGGCGAGTCATATCGTGAATAGATTCAAAACCAGACTCCCCGTCTAGGCTTTAACTATATAATACGAGGATGCCTCCCCACCACGCACTTCATTAAGATCTTGTATATATATATAAACATATGATTAAACAATGGAATTTAAACTCTATATATAACAGTAAGATATAAAATCAGTTTAGGAGTTAAGACAGATGCATTTGTTGAAATCTGAAAATGGCCACTACTGGTTAGAAACTAACTTAATACAATACAGTCAGTGTATATATTCTGAGTGGGGTTTGAACCTGTTTAACTATTTGGAGTTGCAGGGTCGAACCTTCTTATCACGCTGTATAGTATTTTTTTTATTGGTACTTACATAGAGCCTCTGGGAACAGCCATGTTAAGACCCTTAAGAATGTAGTCTGATCCTGAATATTTTTTATATCCATCTTGAACATCGATCACCACCTCTATTGCCTGAGTCATCTAAAAATGAAAATAAATATCTTCAATTACATTTAAAAAAAAAAAGTTATTTTTTTAATATGATAAACTTATTGGTAATCCAGGAAAATATCTTCTATAGAGTTAATAAGCACTAATAATTCCTAATATTTGCTTTCGCTTATCTTTGAGCCAGGACATCTTTGAAGGACATGATGAATAATAAGGGTAATAAGTCCTTTAAATTGACTTATGGTGGAATACATTTTTGGGAACTGTTTCAGATAATAATAAGTACAATAAAAATAATACAAATAAATAATACAATAAGTACCTATCTTTAAATGCTGTAAAAGATTCTATATACAAAAGTGTTTATTATATGTTAGTACCTTGTTGTAAACAGTCGAAATCTTGAAGGTACTTGTTACAATGGTTAGAGAAGGAGCGATTACTCTGAGCTATCCCCTCCCTTTTACTTCATAGGTAGTGTTTAATTTTTTTATCATTTATCAATTTGTTCTGGTTTTGCGTCAATAAGTATTATGCAAATTTATACCATCTTTTAGTTCATATTTGGCTTTATTTTGCCTCATTCAGGGTCGCAGACGTGCATAAAACATTATTAAAACTTATATACGTATTCAAACCCAGTATTATATATATATATATATATATATATATATATATATATATATATATATATATATATATATTTTTAACTGCACATAGGATTTAAACAATTTAAAATGTATAATTATAGTCCAGTCAACGAAGGAAAAATAGGGGAAATAATTAGTGTAGTCGCAAATTTTTGTACAGTGGTAGGGAGGTGTGCCATGAGCAACATACTAAAAATCCCCACCGGTGGGGGGTGAGCTAGGGGGTGGGGGACCCCTAAAGGTCACTTTTTCATGTTTTTCTTGGATATCTCGAAAACTGCGGACTCTAGCGAAAAAAAGTCCATGTACAAAATTAAAGTACATTACATTTTATACTAAAAAGGTCCTTTAAACATTTTATTTAGCTCTAACCGTTTTTGAGTTACAAGCGCTCAAAATTAGGTAATAAAAAATAAAGTAGGATTAGGGGGCAAAAGAACTCTTTTATTAGGGATTTCTGACCTTAAGCCACACTCTATTTATTTTTCCATATGTTTTTGGCTCCCCCTTCCAAATTATTAATTCCTCTATTTAACCCCCACCCCCTAGACTCCCCCTCCCCATTACTTCTCCTTAAGAGCACTCCCCCCAATTTTCTGCGTAATATATGAAAAACTGAAACATTTTCAGTTGTTGCTTTATACCTCGTAAACTATACGTAGTTCGATGTTAATTATTCTTACTAGTTTTTTAGTGCAATAAATTTACAATTTAAGTCCAACGCCAACTCTGTACGTCCAATAGTTCTCAAGATGTAGCACTTTAAAAATTGATTTCTTTTTTCAAAAAATAGAAATTTTAAGTATTGCTCTCGTTTCGGGGCAAATATCGGCGTAACACTATTAACCTACGAGAAAAGTCATAAGGGATGAAGTTGTAGAAAAGATAATTGGCTTCTTTTTACGTCCAACAACAACGTCTAATAGTTACCGAGATATGACACTTCAAAAATTGGCAGTTTCCCAAAAAATGGAAATTTTAAGTTTTGCCCTAGGTTCGGGGCGAATATCGGCATAAAACATCTACCCTAAAAGAAAAGTCATAATGAATTAAGTTGTAGTAAATTTAATTGGCTTTAATTCAAGCACAAAATGAAGCCTATAGACAAAATAGTTTTGTTGCAGTTGCAAAAAAACCAAAAATGGAAATTTGTATTTTTTTAAGTAATGAACCTAAACCACTTTAGTCCAATCAAATTAGAATATAACTTACAAAAATCCTTAAGTTTTGAAAAATGGCTTAAAATGTTCGTATGACATACTAAAAGTAACAGGGTGGGGGGAGAAGCTCCCCCCCCCCCCCCCCCCCCGGGGGAATTAGGTGCTTGTTTTGCTTTTTACCAAATATCTCGAAAAGTATTGACACTATGCGAATTATGGTTTTGGAAAAATTTCTTCTTCATTAAATTTTTAATAAAAATGATCCTTTAAAATTTATTTAAGCTCCAACCGTTTTTGAGTTACAAGCGCTCAAAATTAGCTAAACTAAGGGCATCCCCCCGATAAGTATAATTTACATTTTAGTTAGGTACATTTTACACACACACACATTCAGGTAGGTTTGTTTTCCCGCTTTCACAGGTACATGGTTAGGTCACTTCACATTTTATTTACATAGCATGCTCTGTAATACCCGGGTGTCGGTATTCGTCATCCGTCAGAAATATTACCAGGTACCCTTTCTTTGCCACCAACTGTATTAGATCAGCGCCTCATCCGTTATTAACGTACCCGTCAACCTACAGTCTAAACGCCATATTGTATTCCCGTACCGTGTGCCGCGGGCTTAAGCCCTACCACAAAGTTTTAATGGTTATTGTCTTGAATGTGTACATTTCAAAAATCATCATCAGATGTTATTTTGTCAAGTCAGAACAGAGAACTAGACGACGTGAAATGCGTTCGGGAGGTAGGTCGGTAGGTACGGGATAATGAAAGGGGTATGCACAAAATAAAATGTCCTGCCTTCTCTCACTCGCCCTTCAGCCCCCCCCCCTACGTACCAAGTACATAATTTATCTATTAATACAGCACTACTACACTTAGATGTAGTACAAAAATTTTATAATTGATCTCAACCCGCTTAATTGTACATTAAATATTCATTTTATACCATTAAACAACTTTTTTTTAAAAATTCGCGCTTTTTCCAGCCCCTGCATCTCACCAACCATTCATATTGAGAAAAAATGAGAATGAATGAAGGACCTTTTTTTGTATAAAATTTAATGTAGTTTAATTTTGTACTTGGACTTTTTTTTGCTAAAGTCCGCAGTTTTTGAGTTATTCAAGAAAAACATGAAAAAATGACCTTTGGGGGCACCCCCACCCCCCCCGCTCGCCCCCCACCAGTGGGGATTTTTAGTATGTTGCTTATGGCACACCTCCCTACCACTGTACAAAAATTTGCGACTACATGAATTTTTCCCCTATTCGGGCTTTCTTGGTCTTCGTTGACTGGACTATTAATAACCAACCAGTCTACGAAGTTATTATTTACAATTTTCAGTCAAATTTAAACAGTATTTCCTAATTTTTATTACTTTAAAATTTGTTAAAAACTATATGTAAAATTTTATCGCATGCAAGGACTTGAGATTAGAGATAACTTGAGATTAAAAGCAAATTAATTTAATTTTGTTTAAATGTTTAAGTTATAGCTTCATTAATGGAAAACATTTTTTTTTTTTTAATTTTATTTTATGTCTCATGATGCCCGTAAGGGGTGAAATATAACCTTTTTTAATTAACTAATTGTTAATTTTACTCACCTATATATGATCCTAAAAACAAGTAATCCAAAATTATCAAAGGTGCAAACCCGTAAGAATTATTCTTCAACTGAGGTATACAACGAATGATAAAAAATATCGTTTATTTAAAGTTATAACTGAGTATATTATTTTTTTTTTTTTAAATTGAATAACTTTATTATATGATGGATAAGAAACTACTGGCTAAATTTGGGAAGGATATCAAAGTTTAATCAACAATATCATAAAAGAAGATTTGGACTCATAAAAAGACAAAGATCAAATTATTGAACTGCAATATCCACACTATAACAAAAACAACAAAGTATGTATTGATAAATACAAAGACCAATTATTTATTTATATGAGCATTGTTATATAAACAGCATGCATTTATTGAAGCAAGTCTATCCTTATGCTACTGTATCATTGTGTTTTAAACATGCTGAAAATTTAAATTTAAATAATACTTTTTTTTTCATTTATATCTTTTTGGTATTCAAATATTACATTAATTCGTTTTATAAACTGGATTTATTATTAATCTTAAAGGAAAAACGTTTAAGACAATTATTTCAAGAAAGAATAATTTATTAACCATTCATTATAGTCTTGTTACTAGCCACGAGTTCATACTGAAGGACACAGGGTTTTTTTTAGAAAAAAACTGCCGAAGTTATCAAATACCATGTATTTTTCATTACAAAAAATTAAATATTTATAATCCATTATCATATAATAACTATTATAATATATTGACTTCAACGCATTAAATAACAAAAGAATAAAATTTTTATTTTAATCATAAAATATAATAAAACTTGATAACATAGTGCATAATAATCTCAACATATAATTTTTTTCTTAATTAAAATTTACCAATTTCTACACACTACAGTAACCTTCAAACTTTCATAGTAAATAAACTAATTAAGACCAACATGACCTTGGATGTGCTGGTTTAGCATTAAAACCTTAACTTAAATACTTCAGCTGTATTTCCATGCTTAATATGAAATGTATTATGTACTATTTTTTGTTAGGATTGGCATAGACTAGCATGAAAATTATTTTTATCTAGAGACCTTACATTCAAAATATGTCACTCATTTTAGCTCTTAAACTGAACTTTTAACACTAAATTTTAAATGTAATGTCAAAATTAACAGGTTACAAGAAACCAGTGTTGACTTTACCAGTGTTAACACTCTCCCTCGACTCGTTCCCCAGGGGGAGGGGTGGTGGTGGAGGGGCACCCCCCCCCCCCCCCCCCTAGATCTCAGGAAAAGAGGAAAAATATATATTGCAGTAGTCAAGTCAGGTGTTTTGCTTTATTCAAGGAGAATATTTACGTAAAATCAATACGTAATATAGTGTAAAACGTACACTATATTTTTTTCTATTTTCTCATATAAAGAGAAAATATTGTGATGGCGCGAAAATTCGATTTTGATGGATTTACACGGTTTAAGGTCCCCTGAGTCCAAAAAAAGTGGTTTTTAAAAAATGACTGTCTGTCGTCTGTGCAGACGCCTGGAGTCTAAACTACATGGTCCATTTTGACGAAATTTGGCATACATGTTCAGAAATAGTAAATACTTCTTGCATACGAGTCCGCAAGACAGTGAGACTTTTTCATGTTTTCGCTCTGCTTAAACTACCGACATAAAATAAAATAAAATCGGTAATTTATTCAAGTATAATTGATAAAAATAGATGAAAGATGATTTTTATTCTTATCTCCACACCGGCACTACCGCGGCTTGATTACAAAATACTGAATTCAAAGGCGCCGGCCCGCCTTCTACGAATTGTAAATATGCCTTCATTCTAGGTAGGCCGAGAGGGCTGTGAGTTGATGGCAACCTCCTGTACTTTCCTAACTCCCTGTCACACGTATAAATCTTTTCGACTCTCTTCGGCCCTATGACGTGCGGTGGGAAGGCCCAACAGCTGGAGAATACACACATCCTATAGCTTTTTAACTCCCTGTTATACTTTTCTGAGTTTTTAAGCTAAAAGTAACGTAACGTTTTTGACTTGTGTTCCATAGGCTAAACATAAAAATGTCAAAATCATACTCCGAGGCAAAATCGAGAACTGAATTTTACCTTCAAATTTGGGGGAGCTACTCCCCAAAAACTCTGAAAAAAACGAGAAAATAAATTATTTCTCGAAAACAGTTCCGACGATTTTGATTAAAAAATTCGAAAATGTAGTCCATTTAAATACGGATCCAACGATAATCCGTTTTCTCAGGAAAAATCTAGTTCCTGAAAAAATAGCTTAATACACGGACGGAGAGAGCCCGGGTTCGATTCCCCGCCCAGGAGAAGTTATTTTTAATATACATTTTGATGAAATATTCAATAATAATTAAATTTACATACGAAAACTAATAAATTGGAAACTCAGGGCTTAGTAATTATGACTCGTATTTGAGAAAGTTTGTCTGAGTTGTCTTGGACCGATTTTTTTGTTTATGTAGGTTGGTTTGAATCAGAATTCGCTCAGAACCTCTGCTATCTATGTATCTATGTATAACTAATAATTGTTGTGACTGTACATTTATCCGATTGGACTCAAATTTTGTATTTCCACTGAATGAGTAGTCCTGACAATGAATTTAAGTTTAGAAAATATCATTTCTGTTTGTCTGTGCTTTAATCACGTCCAAATGGCTGAATAGATTTTGGAGGTTCTTGGGTACAATGTTAAGCTCAATTCTGCGGGTGATATAGGCTATAAGACGTTTTGGTAGCTTTATATGGGGCAGAGAACGGGGCTTCTAAATAGATTTCAAAATTCTAATTTCATTTTTATAAAAAATCTATTCAACCAAAATTGCATAAGAAACTACTGAAAATATTTTATCTTTTGTGGAAATTTCTGTAGGAAGAACTGTTAAAGAAATTACTATTTAATCGCTGTCAAAAAATATTTAGATTTAATTTTAGATATTGAGACAATAGTTAATAAAACAGAAGGAAAATACCACTGCTTTTCCTTTTTAAATTTTTTTAGCATATTTCTTCAGTAGTCGTAATCAATTACTAATTTGGGATACTAGCAAATTATATTATCAAAGCGGAGGGGGTAAAGAAATAAGGGGGATTGATAGAATCTAGATATTCTCGCTTTGTAAAATAATTTAAATGTTTCTTGATGGTAGTTTATAAATCCATTAAAATGAAAATAAAACACCCCGTAGCGAAGCACGGGTATTCAGCTAGTATAATATAAGTGGCAATGTCCTGATTGACTGACTGACTGACATAGAATCAACAGCAAAATCTGCTTAACCGAGAGACTTGGAATTTTGAGGATATAACCTCTGCTTCATATACATTTTTTTTAAAGTATTCATTGTGTTTACTGATTTCTTTTAATATTAGGTATTTCTACTTATGAATAACTGAATTCTGAATAGAATAAATTTCAGTAATTGAAATAACTGTAGTAATTATTCTTCATTTCCGTTCCCTTGAATATCAGATGAGTTAATGACCTTACAGGTGGAGTGTTGTGCAATAAATTGAGAAATAAAAATGTAGTTAACTTCTTTTACACCGATTTAAATCAGATTAAATGTTTCAACCTATAGATGCACTAAATAAATCTTTTCCTTTCAACATTTGACACTTAATGATTTTCATAACAACTTTATGCAAACTTCAGCTGTATTCGTTCTTGATCAGTAGTAAAAAATCAAACTTCACTTGTCTAAATTTTAAAAATTTAAAGGAAATTCCAAGAATTTGACTTTATTTTACTATATTAACCTATCACACTACACTGGGAAGTTTGATTTTTAGGGCTTCAAAACACGTTTTTTATTGCCTAAAATCTCAAAACTTTAAAAATAGGGAAGGCCAAAAAACATAGTCCCTAGAGCTAAGATATAATTTCTGAAAGTAGTCCAACCAAATAACTTCTCTACCTGCTTCTCTAGCCGCAACCACTTGTCCCAGTATTTGAAATTACGACACTTTTCTGTCTCTAACTTAGTCAAGAGATAGCATCTCCAGCATAGAGACATAATATGTACCGTGGTAAGTTTTTGGAGTTTGTTTTTCGCTTGGAATGACTTCCGTAGGCTGGCGCCACCTTTCGGATTTTTGTGAGACTAGTTTCAGGGCCCATCACCTGCTGCCACCTAGCGGAATATCCGACGAACTACTTCGAACAGGTCCGACATGTTCAGTTTTATTCTTCTTCACCAGGTCGTATATATTGTATTTTCTTTCTCTCATATCTTTTCTTATATTTCAGCTAGGAAATTCCCGTTTGCATCTAAATTCTTATCTTCTCGTTCTTTAATTTTCTAGACCTTTTCCGTTTCATTTGTTTTCAACCATTATTTTAGCTTTTCTATGCCATCATTTATGTTGAAGAGTCGGGGAGACGCTACTCACTCGCACTTTCGGCTCACCGGTTCTCCATTATGAACGCTTAGTTTTTTTTTCCGGGCATCCTTCCAAGTTTCTTTGGAAATGCCAGCTTTTATTTTAATATTCAGTGATTTATTCTGATTCTCCGGAATCTGTTTTACCGTATGAATTCATTCCCGTTGAGATTAAGTTTTCCCTGTTCGTGATGGACTTGGATAATCTTGGAACAACCTGTTGCTTGTGACATTTAGACGCTTCGAGGAAAACTTCTCTAACCTTTTGACAACTGTAAGTTCATTTTCTTCTTTTTCTCTTTAATTACTGCGAGGAAATTATTAGCGGTTTAGTTCTACGTATCGGCTTTTCAACTAAGTTATCTCTTACAGGTGTTTGTCGTTTAGTAAGCCAGTAGAGACGCTGACCGGGTGATGTGCTTCACGACCTTTTTCTAACGTAAACTTCTTTGGAGCTTTCGTATCTTATCGTACCGGTGAGTAACGTTCTGTCTTAAAGTTTCATTTTTTGTTAACGTATTGAAGTGTGTCTTATAGACTTTTTCACTTCCAGTTTCAAGTATCGGGGCATGACTCTTAGCCAGCCAAGATCTACGTGGGAAAACCTACGCTAGTTTCACCTTTGGACGACATGTGGACCCGACTTACTTGAAGACTACGTTGACCGTCTCACCTATGAATCATACCTACCGTATCGTTTATAAACTGTAATAACGTTTTAGTTTGTAGTCCCGTCCCTTTTCTGTGTAACTTAGTATACTAAATCAATCTGGGCCTATCCGGTGATGATACGTATCACTTCTCGTAGCGTGCGAGATGTGACATCCTGAGGCTAGGCCAGGTTAGGTTAGGTTAGTGTCCCTTAATTTAGAATCATTTTATTTAATTTACTTTGCCTTATCTAAATTTTAACTTCACTTAATTAATCTTATGCCCCCCCCCCCCCCTTTTATCTTTCCGTTTATTTCACAATTTACTTACCTTTGGGTACGTGTTACCTTTTAACTGGCATTTAACTTTGAGTAATCCGGATAGCCAGGTCCGGCTATGTTACTCTTTAATTGTGTGATCTGTTCCGGACATTCACTTTGAATCATGGACAGGTCTTAACCCTTTTACTTCTTGGAAGTATTTTTAAGAATTTTTCTGTTTTATTTATGTTTTAAAAGTAATTCATTTTTTTTTGTTTCTTTACCCTTCTGGGTTGTATTTGCCGTTTAAGTCTCCAGTGGTGACCTGAGGGCAACAGGTCAATGTAGCCACTGTGTTTTTCTTTTATACTTGTAGCTACAACTACGAGTACTGCTGAGTATTGTTCACTATTATAACCTTGTTTTAATTCTTTCTTTTTTTTGTTTAGAGGACCCACTCACCGTGACCCAGTGTACGTGAGGATAGCGTAGCCGTTACTTTGTTCACCGGTGTTAGTTCAGAGTAGGGAGTGCCCTCTAACGTGAAGTATTTTACTTTCTTTTTCTTATTTTATTTATTATTTTACTTTTCACTCTGGTTGACTAGCCCCTTTGCGTTACCAGCTGAGACGGAGATAAGGCTAGCCGTTTTGGTGTTACGCGGCGCTAGGGCAGTTAGGGCTGGGCCGGTCTACCAGTTTTCTTTTTTTATTTTGTTTAAATTCAGTCAACCGTATTATTTCGAGTTGACTCTCCCGTGTTGTTGGCCACTCACGGTTTGAGTCAATCTCCAACCCTTTAATGTATTATGTTAAACCATACCAGAAATCAAATTTCATTTAATTATACTATTATTTATTGGACATTGTCCATCATTCACTAAACTTATCTTTTATTCTGTCTGTCTACCTACTTCCTACCAACACTCTTAATTTATTCACCTTGGTGAAGTTTCTCGTCTTGAACAGAGCAGTGGGACTCTTCTCAGAGCTGTACATCTACCTGGTCTATGATATCTTTGATATCATATTAATTTTTATAGTGCTACTGCCTTGGCAGGGGCTCAAATACACCTGTTTTAGATCATCCTGTTGTATTATCTGCATCACTGAAGCTCTCTAGAATTCTACTATCATAATCCATTGCTGTATATTATTCTGTAATCCAGCATGCCTCAAATATACTGGAGAATTCTTTTAACTCTTACCACATCTTCCTGTGTATGTTAGTCTTTTCAGCTCGTGGAGTAAACATGTCGCTCTATGTTTACTACATCCGCCTTATGTTTGATTGGATTCTGTGCTTTTCATTTTACATACAAAGCTATTAATTTCAACTAAATGAACAATTACTTATATAATAATGCTTATAGAATAATCATTACAGATCAACTTCCACTGTTCAATTAAAATTGCATTAAATATTTAGCATTATTTAATTATATTGTTTTCTGTTTATATGACGTGTATAATATATATATATATATATATATATATATATATATATATATATATATATATATATATATATATATATATATATATATATATATTGGCCGTCTCCGGTCGCGCTTTGCACGCCCATCGTCGTCTAGCCTTAGTTTAATTTATCTTTTTGGATATTATTCAGAATGATGGTACCTGATGGATTGTTCCTGACACCGAATATTTTTTTTTTTTTTTTCATTTTCACTTAACCAGTGATGTGTACGCAGATATGACTCAAATGTTGTGTAGATTTATATTAAAGATTTAAGAAAAAGAATAAGGAAACAAATTATAATACTGTATTCACATGACATAAATGTAAAACATAAATATGACATTTTATTATTAATCACTATCCGGATTGTGTGAAGGTAATAATTCATAGCTAAGCTCTATTAGTAACCTGCTTCTTTTCATTTCATTGTTAGGGTCCGAAGGCAAAACCAAGGACCCTTATATATTTTCCTGCGTGTGTCTGTCCGTCCGTCCTGTCGCCTGCTCTCATGGCTACACCTTTCGTCCAATCACTTTGAAATTTGGCATGTATGTGTCTTGTACCTACCCACATATTTTAAAAATATAGCAACTTAAAAAAAATCTTTTTCAAAAAAATTAGGGTAAAAAAACTTAAGGGTAAACATTTTTTTTTTTTTTTTTTCGACACCATGAGGGGTATCATATAAAAGGGTACGTCGAGATGATTACAAAAATATATTATTCTTTGGTTATAACTTTGATAGGGCGAGCGTAGGCGAGTTTGAAGCTGCTGTGAAACGTGCCCCCCCCCCCTCTATCTCGCTTATGTGAAGTGCAAAAAATTTGAAATAATTCCTGAACATTCTTCGACCAAAAGTAAAGATACCATCTTTTGGAAATTTCGAAAAAAATATTATTTTATTTTTTATTGACAAAATACGTTTTTTTTATAATTATGGTCTTTTCTATGTATTTATATGGTTGTAGTCCGGTTCAGTGGCAAACAAATACTTTATCGGAAGTTTGTTTATGTGTTTTGAGAACATCAGACCCATAGGATAGTTCAAAGAAGCTTTTTAGCATTTTAAAAAACACCATCAATAGGGAAATACTTAAACTATACAGTGTGGCCTACGGACCCTCGCTGTGTGCTGACTAGCATACACTTGACCTGTTTATTTCTAAATCTTTTCTTATTTCATTGATTACGTTTTGGTCTCGTGTTCTTTTTACAGTATATGTAATGAATGGTGCGAAGATTGCTGGGAAATGTTAAAAGAATCTTCTTCACAATTTAAGTGGTACCAGTCAATAAGCGGATCATTTTCAGAGAGGATTATTTTAATTACTGTTTCTGATACAACAATACATTCAGTACCCCCTCTAAAAGATTGTATTTTAAGATATGATATTTTTAATAATTCTTCAGGTTTTATATGGAAGGGTTCTCCTCAGCTCAATAAATTAATTGATCCAGAGGGGTCCCTTACTCGAATTTTGTGTAAGAAGACCTCTCCTGATTTTGTTTTTCATTTCTGAGTTGTTGGTAATGAAATGCAAACAGCTCTGATATTGCCACTCTGCTTATCTATTAAGTCAGCAATCTCTGTTGACTTCATTACACACTGTAGTAGCTGTTCAGTATTCTCAGTAGCTGCTTCAACGGATATCTGTTGTCCAAACACAAGTTCTTTTTTATTACTAAATCTAAAAAAAAAATAAAAAATATAAAATGGTGTTAATTATACGTGTGACATGTACTCTAGTCACATGTATTTATACGTTTTATAAATAATGCGTTTCAGTATCTTATACAGCTAGTAGTAAGATAGACTATGTGACATACGCTCTAACATCTCCTAATAAACCATTATTGGTGAGAGTGTCTATGTACTCTGACGTCACGGCTACGCAACAATGCCTTGGGTACAAATCCCGGCGAAGAGGTTTGCTCACGTGTTTCGCTTTCAGATCTATTTTTATAAATTTAACTTGTCTTTTTATTATGTCTTCTTTTCTGTTTATATTGAGGTTTTTAGCCTTTAACGATGTTTTAAGTAGTTAGTTACTGTTTTATTCGGTTACCGTTTTTATGTCTAATTATTTTAGTTCACCTTGATAATGCTTGTAAGTCGGTTTTATAATTTCGCCATCTTTGCTTGGTCGTGTTAACATCGTGCTCCGTTATTGTTCTCTTTTTTAGTGTGTTCTTAATGGTTTTTTTGTGAAAAAAGTGTGTGAAATTATACATAGGAACCGTCCCTAAGAATTTAATACATCATTTCATACAAGGCCGTGAGTTATATTTTGAAATCTTATTTTTTTTTCATCAAGATTTTTCTAACGTTTTTGTTTTGTAAATCAGTATACAGACAAGCTCAAAGGATCCCAGCGCGCTTGACCTTGAAATAACTTCTCCAAACTGCCGAGGGAAGCAGCAGTCATTTGTTCCTACAACTCTTATTGGATGATTACGGGAAATTAGGATCGATAGTGCAAATACATCGATCACCGTTGCGAATGAAGGGAACTGCCAAGGAATCGGCTCCTGTGTTTAAACGTTCGAGGGAAGAAATCAGCCCCAAAAAAATCGATAAAAGCAATCGTTCCACCAATAAAAAATCGATTATGGATCTGTCAGCGTTTGAAACAATGCTAGATGGCTAGATAACAAACTTAGGGGTTGGAGGTTGTTTGTAAAAAAAATAAACAAGATAGCAAGGGAGCTCTTATCACTATTTGTGAATGGGAGAGATTTTATCTATAGTTTTTAGGCAAAAAAAAAAAAAATACTAAATGTATCCATAAATGATATAAAGTGCAATGACCCCGACCTTGACAAACCAATAACATTTTAAAAAATAGCCCAAGCTATCAGGTCCGGCCGGAGTGCCTCAGCCCCCGGCCCTGACCTCATAGACTAAGACTTTTTCAAAAGCTTACCCGAGGACGGAATAAAATATCTTGACCTGTTTTTAACAAGATTTTTGAAATTGAACAAATACCATCAGATTGGTCCAAAATAAAAACTATTCTCTTATTTAAAAAAGGCAAAAAAGACGACCTAAACAACTCAGAGGCATTTCTTTAATCAACTGTATAGCTTTAATCTTTACGTCCATTATTAATAGTCGCCTCCGGTTATGGGTTGACCAGAATAATATTTTACCTGAGTCCCAATCGGGATTCAGACAACATAAAAGTTGTATGGATAACATTTTCATCCTTAACTCCCTTATTCAAAATCATATAAGGCTTCCTAAAAGAAAACTTTTCATGGCCTTTGTGGATTTCAAGAAAGCGTTCGATAGTCTTAACCACAGCCTCTTAATTCAAAAATTACAACGCCTTCGTCTGAGCACAAAATTTTTAAACATTTTAATTAGTATTTATGATAACGCTAAAACAGTAATCCATTACAAACACGAAAATCCCGCTGAAATCCCAATAAACAAAGGAGTTTTACAGGGAGAAATATTATCGCCATTGTTGTTCAATTTATATACAAGCGACATAGATTGTTTTTTCAGGGAGAGAGGATATGAAGGTGTAAGCATTGACGCTGAGACAAATATCCCAATTTTGGCTTACGCTGATGACCTTACGCTTATCTCGGACTCCCCAGTTCAACTCAACAAAGCTCTTTTCATACTAGAACAATATTGCTCAATTTATGACCTGACTGTTAATACAAATAAAACTAAAGTTTTGACCATATCTAAAGGCAAGCTCTCCAACAAAACTCCAAAATTTTATTATAAAAATCAATTGCTCGAAGAGGTGACATCTTTCAACTATTTAGGCGTTTGTTTTACTCGAAGAGGTGTTTTCGAGGAAGCTACGAAGCAGGCTATAGCACGTAGCACGACGGCTGCTGGTGCAATCACGCAGACCCTGGCGGCAGCGTCAAACAGGTCGTTTGACGCTGCCTGTCGGGTATATAACGCTAGTGTGCTCGGCACTATGCTCTACTCCTCTCCTGTATGGCCTCTCCGGTATACTCAGCAACTTGACGCGGCACAAAATTATTTCTTCACAAAATATTTTTCCCTCAAAATTAACGCCCCCCACTACATTGTTAGAAGGAAATTTAGTGTGGAACATGTCACTGTAAAAATAATTAAACAAACTCTAAAATATATTAATCAAATCCACGAGCTGGAAGACGGGAATCTTATTAAAAAATGTTTCAGCCGCCTTCTCTTCCTTGACTCTGTAGACAGTAACAGTGTAAAATACAACTGGGTATCCCAGGTGAAACATCTTCTAGACAGCATGAATGTCGACCATCAAGTGGTTTTCAATTCATCTTTTACAAACAACCTTAGTAACATGGTAGCCTCAGATATCTCAACTAAATTATACCAGCAAGACTCAGAGACAATCAGCAACCATCATCCTACTCCAGCTTGTACCTTATTCTAAACAGTACACTCACAGATTTCAACTACCTAAACTCAGAACGCCCCCCCCCCCTTCCCTACCATATACAACGTGTCCTAGCCCAAATTCGAATAGCCGGCCAACACGCATTAAAGTTATAGTAAATAACACCCTCCATATAATCAAATGCAACGAAAAGTGCCCACTGTGTAACAGTGGACAATCTGAAACTCTAGCCCACATCTTTCTTCACTGCCCACACTATCAAACAGATCGAAAAGCTTTCCTTCCGATGCATTTAGTGAGCGAGGAGTGGTCTGATGAAACAAACATAGCTTCATTACTAGTTTTTGACACTAAACAATCTAAAAACATTTATTATTTTATATGTAATAGCCTTTAACTGTGTGTATTTATAAATTTTATTTAACTATGTGTATTTATACAAAATATTATAGCATTAATTACCATTAGCACTAATTATTATGTTATGTAACACTTGTATGTTTCGGTTAGTACAGGAGCAGTTCTTTTCTTTTGGCGCCCCTTTGTATAAAACTATATGTTTTAAATACAAATTGTTTTAAATACAAAATGTTGTGTTATGAAAGAAAAACTCCTTTGGTAAGAAAACGGACTGTATTTAGTATTTGCTGAGATTATATTATAAAAGTTAATTATTAAAAGATACAAATATAAATGTGACGGGTAGGAGGTAGAGTACAAGATGGTAGAATAGAGTATTTCATTTCACCTTGGGTAGAGTACACTTGAAGGGCTCATCGCGGATTGACTAGGACTAGGCCGAGCACAACCCAAGATACTACTATAAAATAAAACACACTCAGATAGAGCGAACTCGTCCACAAATATATTATTATTATTATATATACTAGACGTCTCCGGTCGCTCTTTGCACGCCCTTCGTCGTCTAGCCTTAGTTTAATTTATCTTTTTGGATATTATTCAGAATGATGGTACCTGGTACCTGATGGATTGTTCCTGACGATTTTTTTATTTTTTTTTTCATTTTCACTTAACCTGTGATGCGTACCCAGATATGACGGAAATGTTGTGTAGATTTAGATTAAAGATTAAAGAAAAATAATAAGGAAACAAATTATAATACTATATTCACATGACATAAATGTAAAACATAAATATGACATTTTATTATTAATCACTATCCGGATTGTGTGAAGGTAATGATTCATAGCTAAGCTCTATTAGTAACCTGCTTCTTTTCATTTCAATTTTTTCTAAATCTTTTCTTATTTCATTGATTACGTTTTGGTCTCGTGTTCTTTTTACAGTATATCTAATGAATGTTGTGAAATGTTAAAAGAATCTTCATCACAATTCAAGTGGTACCAGTCAATAAGCGGATCATTTTCAGAGGGGATTATTTTAATTACTGTTTCTGATACAAAAATTCAAAAATACATTCAGTAGCCCTTCTAAAAGATTTTATTTTAAGATGAGATATTTCTAATAATTCTTCAGGTTTTATATGGAAGGGTTCTCCTCAGCTCAATAAATTAATTGATCAATCCAGAGGGGTCCCTTACTCGAACTTTTTTCACCTGCATTTGCGTATTGTGGTTAGGGAAGGTGTAAAATCCTATATACCTATTGGATATATTATAAATTAAAATGAAACAAAGATTGGTTTCAAAAAGGTTCGAGAAAGGAAAGGATAGGAATTTAGAAGGAATCTTAAAGTGAGTTTGTGAATATAGACAAGGATGCGCGTGGTGGCCTTGATTCAAGCCACTTGCAAGCTAAACAAGCATTAGTTGTATTAAGCTTACTATCGGAACACCACGAACCAATCCAAATCTTCATAGGATAAAAGAAATGTCCTCAGATCTTTAGATTTCGACTGTTTAGAACAAGGTACATTATTTTCCAACTAATTTAGTATTTAGAAATAATTAACAACGCTATATACATAATAATAATAATACTATTTATTGCAATAAAGAAAATTACTTATATAATACAAAATATTCGAAACATGCTAATCGGCATATAGCCGTGGTTCCCTTCATGGGTTATTCCCTTCATTTGTGATTATTTACATTTTTTTAAATCATACTAGCTGAATACCCTTGCTTCGCTGCGGAGTGAGTTATTTTTAATTTTATGGATTTATAAACCTACTATCAAGAAACTTTTAAATTATTTTATTAAATATCGAGAATATTTAGATACTATCCCTCCCCTTTGATAATATAATTTGGAAATATACCAAATTACTAATTAATTCCGACTACTGATGAAAAATTCTTAAATGTTAACTTTGTAGGAAAAGTAGCAGTATTTACTTCTGTATCCCCCCCCCGTATTAAAATTTTATAATTTACTTTTCCCTATGTTCCCCTTAGGAATATAATTTTATAAAATACCTATTGGCAGATATCAATATAATATAGAAATTATTATACTATGTAAACACTTGAATATTTTATTTTAGCGTTTAAAAGAAGTGGTGATTATTATATTATAAAGGTTTTAGGCATGGTAAGGTGTGATTTATAAACAAATGTCTTCTTGCTGATTTATAAACTATTTAAATAATATATGTTTAAAAAAAATGAATCTAAATATTTTCGACAGCGATTGAACAGTTCTTCCTACAGAAATTTCCACAGAACATAAAATATTGTCTGTAGCTTCTTCTGCAATTTTGGTTAAATACATTTTTTTATAAAAAAAAAAAAATTGAATTTTAAAATCTATTTACAAGCCCCATTGAAGTATCCAAAAACCAACAAAATCTGTTCAGCCGTTTGGACGTGATTGACGCACAGACAAACACAAACTTTTCTAAACTTAAATTTAGTGTAAATACTTGTACAACTCATTTAGTGTAAATGCAAAATTTGAGCCCAATCGGATAAATGTACAGACTCCAATCTTATATATATTTAAGATTAACACTTATAAGCCCTACACCAGTGGGAAGAACATATTTTTTTTACAGCAATATAATTTGTTCGTTCATTTAGAGTTCGAATAGTTTAAGGTGTTTGGTATATTTTTAATGTTTTTTAGTGTAACTTTTATTAAATATCCATGATCCAAAGCAAAACTATAAATTTATGGGTTCTTCCTCCCAAAAACTCCGAACGTGAAACAAATACTTCTCAAAAACGGCTCTAACGTTTTTGATTAAACAATTCTAAAATGTAGTCCATTTAAATACGAATCTAAAGATATAAATAGTCTTTTTTTGGAACGAAGTTCCTTATGGCACGTTTTGGAGCCCGGGAGTGAATCCGAAAAAAACGACCAAAATCACCTTCACGCAAAATCCGTCACGAAATTTACAGATCACGATAACTTGAGTAAAAGCTCACCGAGTTAGATGAAATTTGGTACACACGTTCATTTTACCTATGCCCAGGCTGAGTTCGTCGGAAAACGTTATCCGCCCAAGCGTTCACTCGCAGCGCTCGCGCTAACATAAGCTTTAAAAGACGGGAAAAAGTGTTATTAAGGAAGCCTGTTACTTGACTTGTTTTGATTATTTTTGTTATATATGTCAAATATGTCACTTTGTTTTGTAAATAAATAAAATATAATTATTTAAAATTTCACCCTGATACAAGCAGAAGCTGTAGAGTAGGGAAGAGATATATTTTATAATATTTTAAATTAATTGGCCGGGTATAGGTAGAAAACAGTCCTCTTTCAATCCAAACTCCTTTAACAAACATACTTTTTCACTATAAACTCATCATGATCAACTTTTTTCTTATATTTAATATATATTTATAGTAAGACGCTTGCTTTAGTTATACAAATAATGATTTTATTTTAATTTTGCCTTAACTCTGCCAGGTACAAACAGTTCGTTACTTTTAATTTTGTCTCTTTTCTAACTCCGCCATGTATAAGTAGTTAGTAATGTATACGTACTTAGCAGTGTAATTTTATAATTTATATTTAATGAAAAATGTAAGAAACTTCGTTCCTACCGGGTGTCCCGCGACACCACATGTATTTTTTATCTAAACATATCTAGTTTTCTAAACATATCTAGTTATATTTATAAAAATAATGCGGCTTTCACACTGCGTGCGAGACCGATTCCGCTTGAGAAGCAAATGCATGTATTAGCATGAAGCTATTCACATCATTATACGCCGAGCGAGACCGAGCCGACTCGGGCGTTTTTTTCGAACGTTTTTATTACCTAAACTTTTCAGCGACCGAAAACGCTTAGCTAACAAAAACGCCCGAGTCGGCTCGGTCTCGTTCGGTCTTCCTCGGCCCGGTCTCGCTCAGCGTTTATAGTGAATATACCCATACTAATACATGTATTTGTATCTCAAGCGGAATCGGCCTCGCTCGGTCTCGCACGCAGTGTGAAAGCCGCTTAAATCTGATTTTGTTGAAAATAAAAAAACACTATTAAAATATGTTTAAAACTAAATCAATTAAATGAGATATTATTAGTCCACAGGCCACCATAAGAAGTGAGTCGCTGATTGATAAAGTTTTCTTACCTTATGGAATCGCTTGTTTATGCCGTGTCCACCGATGAATTGGGTATATGGCAACTGGGCGCTGGGCCATTTCCTTTTTGTTGACGCGCCAAACTTGCCCTTCTGCGGGAACATTGAAAAGAGATAGATAAAGTTTTGATTTTCACAGGATCGTTTAATTAAATTATTTAAAAAACAGTGGTAAAGGTGGCCACCGATAAGAGTGGTCCGTTTTCTTTTCAACGTTCCCGGAGAGCGATATGTTTAGGGCGGTGGACACCCCAAACGGACCACTCTTATCGGTGGCCACCTTTACCACTGTTTTTTAAATAATTTAATTAAACGATCCTGTGAAAATCAAAACTTTATCTATCTCTTTTTAATGTTCCCGCAGAAGGGCAAGTTTGGCACGTCAACAAAAAAGAAATGGCCCAGCGCCCAGTTGCCATATACCCAATTCATCGGTGGACACGGCATAAACAAGCGATTCCATAAGGTAAGAAACTTTATCAATCAGCGACTCACTTCTTATGGTGGCCTGTGGGCTATATGGGATTATATACATTATCAATATCTAGAGGAGACATTTTTGTTCGAATTATCGGACCGATTTTTTTTTTTTTACAATTATTCTCGCTACAAAAATGCCTATAACAATCTCATAATAATAATAAATTTATTTAAATAAGCTTTACATAAGAAAAATAATTACACGATTGTTTATATAATTTCTTTAGACATTACTTAGTTTAGCCGCAAAAGCGATTTGCTTGAGCGCGGCTAGAATCATTTGAAGTTATTAATCATTTGAAGTTAATATGTTAAGCAAAGTCCAATATTAGGTTGACAAAACGCAAGTATTGAATTATAGGTCATAATTAGCTTTTTTTATTAAACATATTATTCTATCATTCCTACTCTATCTGTCCCCGAATGACTAATATTAAATGAGCGCAGGAAGTTGAAATTAATATTGGGCCATCTGCGTGCTACTTTGCGCATAATAATTCTAAATTTCTTAAAAACCAGATGGGCACTTTTGAAGATATAAGTGTAAATAAATGTTAGTTTATACACATGTCGAAGTAAAGACCAACAATAGGCTAATTATGACGTACCATCCAAATTTTATTAAAATCGGACGAGTAGATTTTTCATAATGTTGGTTTGAAAAAAATTTAGTTACAGACACACAGACCGACAGATAGACCAACAAGTCAGACACGGGACCAAAAAGAGTTTCCCGATGTCTGAAACGGATTTCTGTCTTCGAATTTTGGAATCGGAGACACAAATAATGTTTGTTACAAGCTTTTACTTAACTTGCAATATATGTATGTATGTATGTATGTATGTATGTATGTATGTATGTATGTATGTATGTATGTATGTATGTATGTATGTATGTATGTATATATGTTCGGGTCAAATCTTGCAACTGAATTTTAAAGTAGTTATCCTCAACCGATAGAATTGAAATATTGCATACACGTTTAGTTTGGATGACAATGCATGGTTAGCTAAGTGACGGCATTCTAAATCCAATATAGCAGGCAGACAAGATGGCGGACTAGTTATTTGTTAGCACGCCCATGATATGGATATCAAATGAAAGGGTTTGGCGAGAAGAATGCGAATAAAAGCTTGTATTATTATTTTTTTTTTTTTTAAATCAACTTATTTTTCAGAACGATTACATAACTTCCATTAGCTTCGGTGAGCTTGGAAGCAATAAATTAAAAAATGCATTGATTAATTAAATAATCTAATAGTAAAATCCACGCTCTGGCAACCTTGCAGAGGAGTACAACAACAAATTATTTATGTTATTGTTGTTTTATGTCGTTATTGTTCAGATTCTTAAGAGAATTGAGTAGAATTAAGAACAGTATTCCCTTTTTTGTAAGCTTTTTATTTTTAACTTAAAATCAAACTATATTTTCTATTTTTTTATTATTAATTATTATCTTTCCATTATTTTACATTTTTCTGTCGACCTTGAACAGTTATGTTAATTATGTTACACATATTTTCTTTTAAATGTCATTAATAGGTCATTGCCCGACCTATTACCCGCCAAAATCTCAAGCTCTCTTACACTCTCCTCCCATTTTTTTTCTCGATTTTCCTAAGCTGTCAGAGTTAAAAAGTATAATGTGTTTACTGTAGGTTTATCTGCAGAGTTATGAATGCATTTGGTCCATCTTGAACACGTTCTTTAAATAATATACGGGTACTAAATGCGCGACATACTTTTCCTTACTCCGCATTTAGTGAAAGGGTCATGTTTTTTCAAAAGAAGATTTTTATATTTTAAAGTTGTTTTAGAGAGCTGAGGGATATATATAATACTCTATTCATTTTCTAATATTTTAGCAACTTTGTGAGAATTGCTTCCAATAAACGGTATTGATATCCATTTTCTACAATCAAATTGTCTAGGGATATTATTATAAATTCTACTAAGTACCGAGTTTCTTTCTTTTTGGAACGAAGTTCCATATTGTACGTTACAGCGCCGGAAGTCCAGGAGTGAATCCGGAAAAAACGACCGTCGCGATGACGATAACTTGAGTAAGTTTGACCGATTTAGTTAAAATTTGGTACACATATTCATTTTACCAAGGCCCCCCTTATCCACCCAATAAATCTCGCGCAACGCTCGCGTAAACATAAGCTAAATGTAAAATTAGAATTTTAGGACGGGACTATTGCAACTTCATCTATTCGATGAGGTACTATTTTAAATACAATTTTTTATTAAAACCAAAAGCGACACCGCTATGAAGTGTTAAATAAAGTTAGTAGTTAAATATAGTTAAGTATCGTTTAAAGCGGACCTAAACGTTTAAAATAAAAAAAACAACGATATTACCGATATCGTACGTTCTAACGTAACGATTTTTAATAAAACTTCATAATATACATCACCTAATGAACAATTAAAACAGGCTTGTGGAATTTCAACTTGATACAGGCAGAATTTGGTGCAGTGAAGAGATACATTTTATAATTGTTAAAAAGGAGACGTCCAGAGCGTGCAGTGAGTGGGTGGAATAGTAAGAATGCCGGGTGGCTACTACTAGACTATTACAATCATACTCTTTAACTATCAACTCATCATGATCTTCTATTTTCACAATATTCAATACACATTTAGTTTATATATTATTATTGTGTATTACTTATAAATCATTATAAATTAAATAAATTTTTAAAAAAATCTGTTCCTTTAATGTTGCCTCAACTCCGCAAAGTACCAGTAGTTAGCGCAGTATATATTTTAATTTTGCCTCTTTTCTAACACTTTTGGCTATATATAAGTAGTTAGCATCGTATTCAGGGTAGTGTGATTTTATAATTAATATTCAATGAAAAGTGTAAGGAATTTCGTTCCTACCGGGTGTCCCTCGACACCACACGCATTTTTTTCTTAAATATTAATTATCTATTATACTGCATTGGTAACCATTGTTCATAGCAATAAGTTGGGATTTGAAATCTTGTGATAGAGGAAGAGTGGTTAATCTGTGGATTAAGTTGTGGAAGGTCCAAAGTTTATGCGTTTTAGGGTGAAAGCTATCTCAATGTGTCATAGATTCAGTGAAATTTTATTTGCGATAAAAATTAAAAGTAAATAGTTAATAGAGTAGTTGATTCCTTGTATTGTTTAATGTAATTGCTGTTTGGTCTTGAGAAAAAATATTACGCTCCCATTAGCGCGATATTTCGACCCATCCTTGGGTCATTCTCAAGCTACAAACAGATTTTATTAAATATACTAGAGGTCGACCAAGAAGTCATGGAAATGTGAGGAGTGCGCTAGTGTCGACATGTACAGTCATTTTTTATTAAAATAGACCACTGTCAAAAAATACAGTGTTGTTCTTTTGTTATTAATAATTTTATTTTTGATAACTTCTATATTTTTTGCAACAGGCAACACTGTACCTGATAAGAAATAACAATCATATACGATAATATCTTTATATTATTATTTATTGATTATTCACAATAATATTCTTTAAATCTAAATAAATTTTCTTCTATCTTAATCGATCTTTTTCTTCCTCTTTATTTCTGAGTTTGATTTGTTACTTTTTTATTTCTGTTTTATTTATTACTTTCCATATTTCTGGATTTTAGTTCTTACTTTTTTGTGAATTATTATTTGTACTATTACCTCTCTCGGATTGTTTTTGGCAATTTTCTCTTTGGTAAATAAAATTTCCTGGTATTATTAAAAACATGGATAATAACACGAATTCAAAATTAAGAAGAAATTATAAAAATAATGAGATTCTAAGATAAGTTTTCCTTAAAATATAATGGGGAAAAGCAAACTAGAAATTCGCTAATATTATTTTGATTAATTGTCATGGAGAACAATCATTTTTATAATAAAAATATAAATATTAGGTTTGTTCCAACCCCATTATTTGTAGCGTTCTTTGCATTTGCATCATCGCATGGTGAATGGTACACAATCAAAATTGTTGTGTGACAGTTGTGACTATAATTCGTATTGTATAAAAACAAACAAAACAGGAAACCTAACAGATTGGAAACCTTCTTGTTGTTGTTATTCGTGAGATTTGACGTAACTGCGCATGTCATACAAACTAGAAATGGGTATTGTCTTAGCACCCGACTGTACTGACTTCGGCACTACTCGGAAGTTCCGATTGTAAACGAAGTTACGCTTTCCGTTTCTCCCGTGTCCATGACTTCTTGGTCGACCTCTAATTACTATATAGGCATAGGCATTCACAATTTTACTGACATTATCCCATATTAAAACATTAACCATTCATTATAGCAACTTATTTTAACATTTTCAATTTTAATTCACAGATTTCAATGAAGTGTAATCTTCTAGTCAATTAGGTTAGTAAGAAATTAATATTTAAATTTTATAATAAGTTGTTATAAATGGTTAATATCCTAATATGTGTCAATGTAAGTAATATTTTTAATGCCAGTTTATATATATATATATATATATATATATAATTTAGCTTTGTCTGTACATTGAACAGAATTATAAAATTTTTCGATTATTTTATTTTATTTTTTTTTATTCTTGCATGAGTATTGTAAAAAGTATTTTATCATTTATTTATGTAATTATTGGCAATAAATGGTTATTATTATATATATATACACACACACACACATATATATATATATATATATATATATATATATATATATATATATATATATATATATATATATATATATATATATATATATATATTATATATACTTACATAATATATAGATACACATTTATTTGAATATATATATATATATATATATATATATATCGATGTTATGCATGATTTTTATTATAGCCCTGTTTTTGGACCTATTTAGTTTCGTGCATTTTATTTAATTGCTTGGCCTTCCTGATAACGGAAAACACACTGATTTCATCAAGATACATATATACATATATATATATATATATATATATATATATATAGTATAATGATAAAAAAGTAATATTTTGACGTTTAATCAAATTATTGATATTAAAATATAGATTTAGGTGATTATATAAATTGGACGTTTGAAAGAAAACGAATTTTACAGACTGGCCCTAATTAACTGACCTCATATCTCATTAATCAAAAACTAGAAATATCAATTGTTGTTAGAGATAAAATATTGCATTATTCAGAGAGAGAGTCAAATTCTACATTAGATTAGTTAGTAACTAGTGAATGTATGTTGAGTGCTGTCATTTGTTTTTTATAAAATTATCTAGTGTAAAACGAAAATTACTCACTTTATCGCCTTTTATACTCAGGCAAAAGGTAAATCATTGTCTTTTTAATTGTTTTAAATTGCAATTCTGCTTTCGAGCTTGAGAAGGTAATAAAAAGTGTAATCATTCGTGCATAAATCTGTTAAAGAGATATTATGTCTCCGATTTTCAAAAATTGACATAAATCCGTTTTAGACATCTGGAATCATTTTTGGTCCCGTGTCTGCTGCTCAATTTTACAGACCAAAATGTCATACAAACTGCTAATATGGTCCAATTTTAATTAAATTTATATAGTGTCATTAGCACTCGTTGGTCCCATATAAATTTTATATTTTATTGATTAAAATAAAGAAGGGGGAAACAATTAAGTAGATTATATAATAATATGTTGTAAAAGCATAACATGAAAGTTTGCGATAGGCTACGAGGAAGCTATGTGCCACGAAAATTGGCAAACTATAATATTTATAAATTGTTTTACTTTTTGAATTGTCATAAATTATTTGTTTCATTTTTAAAACTTAGGATTAAAGTTATATAGAATAGACAAGTTGTTGGCATTGTTAACCGTTTTAATTCTTGGGTTGAAAAAAGTCACGTTTCTTTCTCCCCTAGATTGCAGGTCAACCAGTATGGGGGCTATTTCTTCGATCAATCATTCTATTAATAATAATTAGTGAGTGTTTATTAAAATTACTGCAAATATAAATGAAAAAAAAATTATTAAGTTAAAAAGTTATGAAAGTTACGAGTTGGCAATGTAGTTGTGTATAAAAGTAGTCCCCATACAGATTGCACTGCTGCGTGATGGACCAATTGAAACTAAATACACCAAACTAAAGAAAACGCTCTACAAACGGACTAACAATAGACAAATTATGATAAACCACCCACATTTCATTTTTGTTTTTAAGATAATATGTTGGTTCGCAAAATTATAATAATTGAGGTAAACTAGACTTAAGGTTGTAATGAAACAGAAACTTTTTGAGTTACATAAAATATGTACAAATATGCAGATAATAGATATGTACAGACGATGACATTAAAATAAAATAATATGTTAGCTACATTCATCAAATCATCCAAATTTGATAAAAATTGTATGAGCATTTTTAAAGATAGCTGGTTAATAAAAATTTTGAGCGAACACTTAAGAGAACCAATAGGCGCAGGAGGTTAAAACTTTGAAGGTTCTGGCAATGGACTGCACTAATATTACTATTGGAGTTTACACTGGCAGCGTGGGAAAATCGAAGGAGACCCAGAGAGAGCTCGAGATTTTTAAGGTCCGTAGGCAAAACCAAGGACCCTTATATTTTCCTGCGTTTGTCTGTCCGTCCGTCCTCTCGCCTGCTCTCACGGCTACACCTTTCGTCCGATCACTTTGAAATTTGGCATGTATGTGTCTTGTACCTACCCACATATTTTAAAAATATAGCGACTTAAAAAAAATATTTTTCAAACAAATTAGGGTAAAAAAACTTAAGGGTTAAAATTTTTTTATTTTTTTTTTTCGACACCATGAGGGGTATCATATTATGAAAGGGTACGTCGAGCTGATTACAAAAATATATAATTCTTTGGTTATAACTTTGATAGGGCGAGCGTAGGAAAGTTTGAAGTGGGTGTGAAACGTGGTCCCCCCCCCCCTTCTATCTCGCTTATGTGAAGTGCGAAAAATCTGAAAAAATTCCTGAACATTCTTCGACCAAAAGTAAAGATACCACTTTTTTGAAATTTCGAAAAAAAATTTATTTTATTTTTTATTGACAAAATACGTTATTTTTTTATAACTATGGTCTTTTCGATGTATTTATATGGTTGTAGTCCGGTACAGTGGCAAAAAAATACTTTATCGGAAGTTTGTTTATGTGTTTTGAGAATATCAGACCCATAGGATAGTTCAAAGTAAGCTTTTTAGCATTTTAAAAAACACAATCAATAGGGTACTACTTAAACTGTACAGTGTGGCCTACGGACCCTCGCAGTGTGCTGACTAGCACACACTTGACCTGTTTATCTTACTCTGATTTTCCCACGCTCTCAAAGTAATCAATAATTATGATATTGGTATAACTATGACCTAACAAATAAATCTAGGTGTCTGTCCACATTTATCTTTCCTCATTATAGTATAGTGTTGATAGTTACTCATAGTGCAATCCTTGTATACGACTCGAGTCAACAAGGATTGCACTATGAGTAACTATCAACACTATACTATAATGTGGATATGTCCCCACAAACACACTAGTGTAAAAAAATAAGCCGTCTAGGGTAAAAAGTGGTGAGATCATTGGTTTAGCCAAGTCTCTCACTGTCCGAGTAAGTTCTACTAGGTCTAATTTATCCAGTGCAAGTATATGATGTTTGTCTGTCCCTCTCTCTATTGTCTTTCCCAAATCTCTCTACACATTTAAATTTAATAACATTTTCTGACTTGGCAAATACACACTGCAAACTTAAATCAAATAATAAATAATTTTTTTTTCCATTTGAGCGTTGCTGCACAAGGATACAAATTTATATACGGCACTGCATTAATTTTAGCCTCTTTGGTGTGTGTATTTGCCAATTTGGAAAATGTTTTTAAATTTAAACGTGTAGAGAGATTTGTGAAAGAGAATAGAGAGAGGGGCAGACAAACATCATGTACTTGCACTGGATAAATTAGACTTAGTAGAACTTGCTCGGACAGTAGGAGACTTGGCTACACCTATGATCTCACAACTTTTTACGCGAGACTTGGCTTATTTTTTTTTTCTTGTTTTTGTTGGGATTTCACTTCTTTTTGTAAGTGATTTTTTGTTGCCCAAAAAAAATTTTCGTTTTTCTTTCTTTGTTCTTACTTTGTTCTTGTTTGATTGTTCTTGAGTATTTTTTCTTTCTTTGATCTTCTTATTCTTTCGTTTAACTTCTTGGTTGTTGGGAGTTCAAATTGAACTAAATAAAAGTATCTGGAGTAGGCACTGTTTTACTTTAGCACCCCCCCTTGGTTCTAAACAATAGTCCGCCCTACAAAAGTCTCAAAGATTTAAAGATTTGTGTGTTTGCCTCCCAGCAGGCAGTTGTTTTATATTTAATATTCCTACATCTTAATAGTTGAATAGACTAAGGGATATGATCACAATTATATACACAAGTGTAATATTCCTTTGTTCCCTTTGTTATGTGATTCCCTTCGTCTTTATAGTAATTTAGACTAAGGAATATATGCTAGTCTGTATATTATGTTCCTTTGTCTAAATAACTATTAACACAAAGGGATATAGGGAGGAGCTAAAGTAAAAAAGTACCCTGGAGTAAATATGATTACTCTTTAAGATAACTGTCAATCAATATTGTCAAATCAACCTTAACAGTGGCGCTGTTTACAATTTTTTAAATTTTTGAATAGGCGGTTTTTCTATGAGCTTTGAAACAAAATACTGAATGGTAGTGAAAGGGGTTCCCCTTGTTTTAAACCTCGGTGGACTTCAAAGAATGGACCTTAGGAATCTAAGACTATTCTAGCTTTACATGTTGATTATGTATTCTTAATAATGTTCATGTATTTTGTGTAGATTTTTTTGAGATTGAAGTGCTGAATATAAGAACTGGTGTGAGATTGAATCAAATGCCTTTTTATAGTCAACGAAAGCTATATATAGGTTGTCTTGAAATTCTATTGCTTTTTCTATGGTTTTGGTATTGGAGTGAGCTGAAACCACCGCAGAGCATTGCAGGAACATCTTTTAGCGGGATAAGCTGGCCCACTCAAGCATCAATTCCTGACCCATCTGGGGGATTAAGGTCAGGATCCACAAACTCCAAGACCTTACCTAGGTCAGGTTCAGGCACAAGCAAAGACTGGTCCGAGTTCTTCGGGGAATGGGACTGGACAACTTCAAGTGAGAATCTGACCACCAGCTACTGGTGGGACCCTAATGAATTTGGGAATGGCCCTGGGCTAAACGACGCTTCCACCAATAAAGTTGGATGTGGTCCATAGTAGAAAAACCAGATCTGAAACCTCCTTTTTCGGTGGGCTGTTGCACTTCTAGGTATTTTTTTATTCTGTTGAATGCATTCATTAAATGAGAAACAGTTTGAGTCAGGATTCTGTAGAGGAAACAAGTTTGTTTTTTTGGAAAAATTGGTCTGACAAACCCAACCCGTGCACTGATGTGGTTTTTTTTCACCCATGACCAGTAAGTACATGCAGTCCACTGCAGGGTAACTTAAGTTGAGTAACTACGTTTACCTTCAACAGTTTGAAGTTATTTCTACTCTAAATCAAGATTTGGACAATATTCAACTCAGCACTAACTACAAAAGCAGAAATCAAGGTAAAGAGAAACTTGTGAATTATATTTTTTCTCTTAAGATATAACTGACTAAAACATTTCTCATATGAATACACACACACACATATATATATAATGTATATATATATATATATATATATATATATATATATATATATATATATATATATATATATATATATATATATATATATATATATATATATATATGTATATATACACAAGGTGATTGGCGATATATGTACAAAAATAAATTGGGTGTTTCTAAACATCATTGGCTACAAAAAACGTCATATTATAAACAATATTCTCAACATATTTCTTACAAGGTCAAATTTTATAATTTTTTTAAGATCGCATACCTTTGCTCATAAAAACACTTATTGCTCCAAAAGTATAAAAGCTAAAACAAAATTTTTGGTTTTGTTGCAAAGCTGACAAAATTTCTTACAAGAAAATTGTAATTTTAATTTTCATGCCCTTAAATTAAATAACAAAAAAAATTTAAACAAATTTTATTTTTTGCTTCCGAGCTTACCGAAGGTAACGGAAGCTATGTAATCGTTCTGAAGAACGAAAAAATTTTAGGTCTCCGATTTCAAAACACGTAATTTGAGGGTTTGCAAATTAATATTATACTTATCTTGTAAGAAATTTTGTCAGCTTTACAAAGAAACCATAAATATTGTTTCAGCTTTTATAATTTTGGAGCAATAAGTGTTTTTATGAGCAAAGGTATGCGATCTTAAAAAAATCATAAATTTTGACCTTGTGGGAAAATGGTTGATAACAGACCCATGGTTTATGTGACGTTTTTTGTAGCCAATGATGTTTAGAATCACCCTATTTATTTTTGTACACATATCACCAATTACCCTGAATATCTATGTAAATACTTATTCTATATTTACTGTGGTATACTTAGCTAGGCAAACTGGTGCCACTGGATTGGTGGCCAAATTCCAGTCCAGCACTCTGTTCTCGCCTTCCTCTATGTTTTGCTTTGCTCAACATTAATAAACCACTGTACAATTAAATTATGGCCTCGAATGCTCTTCAAGTGAAGGTAGAGATAAACTTTTTTACTGTGAAAGGCAAAGCGAACTTGGTCTCAAGGATATACTACCAACAATGCCTGGAGAGGCTGTATAAATATTTTGCATCCACATCCATGTCTCACAGGAAGACATATTAAATGAACTGTGGGGAAAAAATTTGCGCCATTTATTGATATTTGCGCCATACAGAAATTTATAGAGTGAGGAAGTATTTAAATTGACGATTTAGTTAAGAACTACCGAACCTTCCTTTCTCAAGGAACTATTCCTAGCTCCTGGAGGGAGATGCGAATTGTTGTTATACCAAAAAAGGGCAAACCTGATTTTACGCTTCCTTAATCTTACAGACCCATCAGTCTTACTTCGTTCTTTTTAAAGACCTTGGAAAGGCTGGTGGATAGGTGGATTAGGGACTTCATGATCATACCATTAAGCAAACAGCAGTATGAATATGAGGCAGGAAAATCTTGTGAGGCAGCTCTTCGCCTTTTAGTCTGCAAAATCGAAAGTGCCCTCAACAAGCAACAGCTGATGCTGGGACTCTTCATGGACATCGAAGGGGGGCTTTCAATTATGTTTCTGTTGAATCTATCAGCCAAGCTGCTTCTAACTATTGTGTTCACCCAGTTAAAGTGGCATGGATAAGATCAATGCTCTTAGACTAGCTAAAGTTTAGAGAAATGGACACAGTATAATCTGTTGTTGAGAAACATCGTTCCCCAAAATCAATTGTGGTGTTTGGGTGCAAAATTCATTTGCATTGAATATATTAATAATTAAAATTGAATCAAATTGGACAACAAAAGGAAAACAATTCTTTCTCTGCACAAAAGGGGAAATATCCCTTTATGAAAAAAGAAATGAATTAAAAAACTTACCCCAAATAGTCCCTAAAAAATTGGAGGGTAGAAAACTGTTTTTTGTTGGAGACGGGAAATTAAATAACAATAGATTGTTGAACTTGCTTTTTTAATCCAGTTGATAGTATTGATTGAGATTTTATGGTATTTATTCACTACTACTACTACTAAAACATGCTTTATTAAAAATCAAAACAAAGTAGATATAATAATTATTACAAATAAACATGCTACGTCATGACAAACAGCCATCTGACGGAGGCCGACCTTGGCCAGTAGACAATATAAGAGAAGACAAAATAAATAAATATCTAATAATTATACATACATAAATAACTATAAAAGTGGTAACAGACATTTGTAAATAATTGTTCAAATTTTAGCCATGTCTTATAATAAGTGAACAATATATTATTATATTAAATTAATTATGAATAAAACAACCTATTAACTTGCAACTATATACTAGACTAACATTAGTGAACCATGAGTGAAGAGTTAAGTAATAACCAATACACGTATTACAAGAGATTTTAGCATAGTTTAAAATAATGAGACAGTATCACAAAAAACAAAATAAATAAATATATAATAATAAGGTGCATACATAACTTTTATATATTAATTCGTAGATATAGGTCTACTAGATTACACACTTGAACTAAGAATTGAGAATAAAAAAATAAAAATAAATAAAATAAAAAATAAATCACTTAATTAAAATAAATAAACAACTTTATAATACATGCATAAAAACTAACTAGCAATATAAGTAACAGAAACTATACATATTAATTGTTTAACAATTATTAATACTAAATAAAAATGTTATGTTACAGGATGTGGCCTATTTATTATGCAGGCTTGTTTCAGGAAACAGCTCCTTATACACACTACTTTGCTCAGCTGATACAAACGTTTCATATAAGAAAAAGAAATCATAACTACACACAAAATTCAAAAATCTCACATTCCATTTTTTCTTTGCAAACCAGCTATATTAAAGGCTAAAATATTTACTTGTGGTGACGTAGACTTGGTGTTAACTTGGTTGTTGTTTTTCTGTTTGTTACGAGGCATAGTTAGTTCGAATATTTTGTGTCAGGATGTATTTCGAGTATCCACAGCCCTTGTCTCTAGATAGTTTGTTTCTTCCATGGTGTTTTCAGTACTTTGAAGGAGAGGATTTAGAACGAGTTCTACTTTCAAATAAAAGATTATTGAGGAACGATGACAAATCAAATTTAACTAGTTCATTCAATTGTGTTATCCCACTGATATTATTCGACATGATCCCAATTTCTGTACTCCATTCGAATCGCAACCCTTCAATATATAGTGTATCTTTAATCAACTTAACTCTTAGATTTGCACTGATTTTATGTATTTCCCTTTTAATCGCTAGTAGCTTTCCTCTTCTGTTCCTGACGGATAACGTGTAGTCCTGTTGTACAGTGAACTGAGTACCTTTGAGTTTGTAACAGTTCTTTAAAATGTTAGTTTTATCTGTGTAGTTTGAGAATACAGCTATAATGGGTCTGCTACGATAGCTATTCTTACCAACTGGGTATGCATCTTCTATACGTATGTCTTTTGGTGCCTGGAGTACTTCTACGCAAAACCTTCTGACTATATCCCTATAATCGGTGGAGTCTCTGTCTCTCTCTTTAAAGACAAGATTCTTACTCTTTAATTTGTTGTAAATCTCATCAATTTGTCGCTCTTGATTTAAATTTTGTTTTGGTATTTATTCATAATGAAGATAAACAGGTAAAGGTAGTTAAAAAGCAAAAAATATAAATAGTTCAATTAATCCGTTCATTATCAAATCATAAATTAATTATACAAAAATACAGACTATTTTCGACTATAAATATGTCATTTTCAGTATACTGATCAGTACACTCATACATCAGGATACAGCATATGAGTTCACTGACTGTTCAACCAAAACCAGACTGTATTTGTATAAATATATTGCTTCCGAGCTTACCGAAAGTAACGGAAGCTATGTGATCGTTCTGAAGAACGAAAAATTGTTAAGTCTCCGATTTCAAAAATTCCAAGACAGAAATCCGTTTCAGACATCAGGGAACATTTTTGGTTCTGTGTCGGTGTGTCGTTCAATTTTTGCGAACCAACATATCTTAGAAACTACACGTCCAATGTTAATGAAATTTGAGGGGTAGGTCATACCTAGCCCATTAATGGTCCCATATAAGTTTCAACCTTCTGCTTCAATTTGTTTCTCTTCCACATGAGCTCAAACATAATGTATTTACTCCTATAGCTTCAAAATTACTTATCTGATTTGAATGAAACTTTTATAGTTTATCGAAAGTATCCAGCAGTTAGCCCTTAATATGAACCGT
Organism: Gerris lacustris; assembly: GCA_951217055.1. Lineage (NCBI taxonomy): Eukaryota > Metazoa > Arthropoda > Insecta > Hemiptera > Gerridae > Gerris > Gerris lacustris. The sequence continues at coordinate 42,671,378 of OX578276.1, forward strand.
CTGCGCTCTTTAACTTTTGCTAAATTGATACTTTAATTCGTGTAAAAAATCAAAACAATTTTTACAGATTAAATAAAACGGGGGAAACAATTAAACAATAATGGCTTTAAAATCTATAAAGTACATGGATAGGATGCGAGGAAGCTATGTGCCACACCAATTGGCAATCTATTTTATTTATGGTTTTACAATAAACTGATTCCTTTTTTAATCTAATTAAATATATTTATTAAATTTTTCAGATGCCACAAACAGTAGAGGTTGTAATCGATGTTCAAGATGCATACAAAAAATACTCAGGATCAAACTATATTCTAAACGGTCTCAACATGGCCGTCCCTAGAGGTTCCATGTAAGTCACAAAAAAAGTAAATGCAATTTGTTCATCAAGTTTTGAATTAATTAGTTTAAAGAAAAAACCAGTGGGAAAGTAAACAGTATACACTATGACGTTATTAACTCTGCAAATGTAAACATAGCAAGGAATAGAAAATATTAGTTTTAAAAATCTTTTTGTTTTGAAGTAATCAATCAGTAACCATGATTGCTTATCAATTTCAAAGAATCTTTTTTAAAAAATGAACATTTTAATCTTTTATTTATAAACTTGGTTCTATTTAATATTTTCTGATGAAACCAAACCTACAATATACACCACTTGTCGTTAACGTACACCACTGCATACAAATTCGTTCAGCCAGTTTGTACCTATAAAGTTGGACCTGTGGTAGTATATACACACATACAAGAAAAAATTAAGCCTGGCTTTAGATATCCTAATGTATCTCTTTTTTTTTTTTTTTTTTCTTCTTTCTTACGAGGGTCAGTGGTTCATAGACGCCAGAGACCCCGCATTCTGCGATAGTTTAATATTTTTATCCATTAAAAGTCACCTCTCTATTGTTACAACGGAGTAGACTTTTCCAGGAACTTCTCATAGTTAATAGAGGAACAAATCTTTGTACTGTAGTGACTAGAACCAAAGATTAGGCCATTGTTTAAGTTTCATCTATTTACTTTGGTTCACCAAAAAATTTATTTTAATATATATTAAGTATAGACAACGGATAAGGGCTTAATTACTAATGCTGTTTGTTGCAGATATAGTTTACTTGGCCCAAGTGGATGCGGCAAAACAACATTACTTAGTTGTATAGTAGGTCTTCAGAAACTGTCTTCGGGCTTCATAAACATGCCATCGATCAAATCACCTTTAGATTTCTCGTTTATGCCTCAGGTATTGTATATCATTTCCTCGTACACTTTTGACATTTTCATGTCGTGACTTTGGCAAATAAACTCGAAAAGCGTTACAAAAAAATACACCAAAAAGCGTTACATGAAAATGTCTCACTGTCTTGCAGACTCATATGCAAGAAGTTTTTTTTATTTTTCCTACACTCAGAGATCCAGAACCAGATTGAGCCAATCATGAAGTGTTGGGTTCTGAACTCAAAGATTTTGAGAATATGAATAGATAAAAAATTTAAAGTAGAAATTTAATGTAGTTTTCAGACCCCGCAAACCCCATATCAATTACAGAAGCTGAGCTGTGTGTTTAAAAAAAGTGCGTTTTTTTGCCCACCCTGTATACAGATATACCTTCACACATTTACTTGAATCCTCCCTGCTTAAACTTCAGGGAGAGACTAAAAATTAGTATTTTGGACTAGTCTATACCAAAATATAATACATATATATTTATGTACATATATACATAGTAAATATATATACACTATGATTGATAATAACTCGTGTTACAAGTTTTTACTATAATTCATCTTTATTGCATTTGTTAATATACATACACATACACACACATAAACATTCTTTTTATATTATTTTTTAGATTAAAGATATATATATTTATTTTTTATTTTTGTATTCTTTAACACTGCACAGTAGAATTTATTTATTTCTTTTGCATCAGATGTATTGTTAATCCTATCTTCTTCTAACCCAATATAAATTGCTTCTGATATTAATCTGTTTGATGTTTTATTTGTTTTTCCTATTATTTCTGCTTTTTCAAAATTAATTCTGTGATTTATATTCTTTGAGTGTTGCGCAAGAGCTGTCTCATCTGTTTTACTTTTTTACATCAGAAATATGTTGGTTCATTCTATTTTCAAATAGTTGTCTAGTTTAACCTATATGTATATTATGCTTTTGGACATTGGTTACATTCTATTCTATACACTTCTCATATTTCATTTTTAGTTTCGATTATATCTTTTAAATTTGTAAAAAAAAAGGTTTAATTAGTTATGTCATTACAGTCAAAATCTTCTTCTTGATTTTTGTATGTAACCTTGTTACACTTTGTACTTCTGCTAGTAATAAGTACATTTCGACTGGTTTCAACTGTTCGCGGATCTGGAAAACCTAGTAGATTTTCTAATTTAATTGCGCCAGCATCTGCTTCAGGAAATATGGGCTGTTAAAACGTTTACTTTTATTGATGGAATGATAAACCACAAATCCTAAATAAGTCCTGTCCGTATTTTTTTTTATTTGTTTTGAATAATATTTGATATTTTTGTTAAGAAGTTCACCTTTCTGTCAAAAAAAAAGTAAATTTTAAACACCTCTTAAAATACCTAATGTTAATATTATGTTGTTTTTTCTAGGAATTAGCTCTAGAATTATATCTTACAATCGAAGAAACGTTTTACTTATATGGATTAATATTTGGTATCGAAGAAGAAATTGCATATAATCGACTAGAGAACCTAACTTCTCTTCTTCATTTACCATGTAAAGACAGCATTATATCTACCCTCAGGTGAGTGAAAAGAATTGATTCTTATTTACCTTTCCACAAATAAAATGTAGATAATCAGAGGGAAGAACAAAGGCATTTATATTAAAAAGTTCGTTGAATTGACGGAGATTTTGTGGTAATCAAACATAATGAATCATTTATATAATTTGTTAAATGGAATAAAACACTGTCATTATAAAATATAAGTTTATCGACCATCACAAAATCGACTGATGACGATAAGTTGACCGATTTAGTTGAAATTTGGAACACATGTTCATTTTACCAATGCCCAGGACAAAATCGTTGGACAACGTTGTCCTACCAAGCGTTCGCGCGCAACGCTTGCGTAAACGTAAGCATCAAATGTAAAATTGGAATTTCAGGACGAGAAAGATTATTATGATCGCACGTATTCGATGAGACGAAAATTTTCTCCTTAGTATGAATACTACCAAAAACTTAAAAATTGAATTTCTAATTGATTGTGCTAGGTACAGGTACTAGTTGGGTACTTCATACCTATAAGCGTTATTTCTCGGTCTAGTTCTATTATCGTAAATGTCGATTCCTAGACTTGTGGAAAAATTGAAAGCTTAATTCGGGACTAGGTATCGTTAACGACAGAGGAAATTATTCTTCAGTGTAGCTTAGTTGGTTAGAGCGTCTATACTGGAAATATAGGAGACCCGTGGTTTGAATCCCGGCGCTGGAGTCTATTTTTTTCTGTCCCGTTGTTAATAATAATTATAATTTGATTTGAATTACAATTTTTTGGTAAAACCAACAGCGACATCGTTGTAAACTGATGAAGATCGTTACAATTAAAGCTGACCTAACCGTTTAAAATAGAGAAAAAATAACGATTTCACCGATATCCTTCGTTCTAACGTAATGATTTTAATAAAACTTCATATGCATCATTTAAATTACAACTGTAACAGGCATGTAAAATTTCAACTTGATAAAGGCAAGAAGTTTTTGTGTAGTGAAGTGATATACTTTATAATTATTGAAAAGGAGACGTCCAGAGTGTGTAATTAGCAGGTAGAATAGTAAAAATGCAGGGTGGCTCCCCCACTACTCTTTATTACAATCATATTCTTTAACTATCAACTCCTCATGATTGTTTATTTTCTCAATATTTAATGCATATTATTTATTCTATATCATTATTGTGTATACTGATAAAAATTATTTTCTTTTAATTTCTGCCTAAACTCCACTAAGTACAAGTAGTTAGCGTAGTTTATCTTTTAATTTTGTCTCATTTCTAACTCCGCCATGTATAAGTAGATAGCATCGTATACTTAATATTGTAATATCATAATTAATTTTTAATGAAAAGCGTAAGGAACTTCGTTCCTACCGGGTGTCCCGCATCTAGCATGTGTTGTGATGGTAAATTCCTTATGAAACTAAGGGTATGACACCACACGTATTTGTTTTTATTAATGTAACTAAATTTCTTCCCTTTTTAAAATGGTCTTATGAAGGCTGAAAGCTGCTAGGTAAAATAAACAAGGTTCAATTTACGTGGAGAGACAATTTATTTCATTCTATACCAAATGAGTTCATGTAAATATAAATTAATTACACTGAGATGAATTAAAAAGTCTTTTATGTAAGAGAAATGTTTATTTCACAAATAAACAACAGCCTTCCTACACGAGTGTCAAAACAAGACTGACTTTATTTATTGAAAGTGACAGCTAGGTGATATGTAAACAAAACAAACAAGATGATAGGGAAGACTAAGATAGAGGTATTATCCTAGGGGTCCTTAACTCCCCCCTCCTATTGTTGTATTGTAAGTTGGTACCCGTCGCTGTTTCTCTTCTTCGAGTCTCTTTCTGATAGAGATCAGAACCCCCCCCCCCCCCCCCCCCCCAGAGCACCCTAATAGAGATAGGGTTTACTTTTCCCATTGAAACCTCCAGTGGTGTAGAATATCCTGTTGTAGGCCAACACTGCCTTAGCTAAAGCTCCTTCGCCTTTCATTCCTTTGCCTACTTGCAACAAGTGGAGATGCTCTGTTAGCGTACTATGCAGACGTGCGATTGTACCGTGTGATTGACTATGCCCTGTTGTTGTGAAGTGTACAGCTTTACCTAATTCCTTCAGAAGATCTTCACTCCTGCATTTACGATCCATTCTAAACTCCTTCGGACATCCCTGCGCCCTGCTGACCTGTGTACCAAAGAAGTTTTCATTCCCATCAATAGTATTCCCTTTCCAGTGTAGCAAGTGTTTCCGCTAAGCCTCGATGATTTGTTTTACCCGAGTGGTAACTTTTAATTATTTTATGCTGTTCTCTTGGGTCCTCAATGTTCGTTACTCTAGAGCTGTAAATTACTAGATGGACTCCTTCATTCAACTGTCCTTCCTTCCACGCTTTTTCAAGCCCCTTTAACCAGGATGTGTCCTCAGAGTACACTGCATACTCCTTTCCTCGATGCAACATCTCGTTAAGGAATTTCACCCAATCATCTTGCTTTGTCCCAGTCCCTTGTTGTATTGTAGCAGTCGTTATTGGTCCATAGTGATGAAGCTTCCTTGATAATCTGTTACCTGTCTCCAGGATGAGCTGATGTCGGTGCTTGTTAACGACTTGATTTCTTGTTTCCAGGTTCACTCGTGATGGGGTAAGTTCCCCTGAAGCCACCTCAGTAGGACGCGACAAGCAGTCGGCTACCACGTTCTCAGTGCCCTTAACATGTCTTACCTCAAAGTCGTAGACAGCTAGCTTCTCTTTCCACTTGGTCACCCTGGCAGAAGTTTTTTGGAGCTTATGTACCCATAAAAGTGGTTTGTGGTCTGTCTTTATGGTGAACTTCCGTCCAAACACGTAGGGTCAGAATTGCTCGACCGCCCATACTACGGCTTACAGTTCCCTTTCGATCGCACTGTACCTTTTCCTCCGCCGGTGTAAACTGTTTACTTGCATATGTTTATCGGCTTTTCTTGTCCCTCTTCCTCCAGGGCTAACACCGCTCCCATGGCCACTTGGCTAGCATCTGTTGTGATGGTAAATTCCTTATGAAACTAAGGGTATTTTAATACGGGTGCATTACACAGGGCATGTTTGAATGCTTTCACACTTTCGCCAACTTCCTCCTCACTGCTTTTATTCTCTCCTTTCCTCGTAGAAACTGTCAACGGTCTTGCATGCTCAGCAAATCCCGGAATAAATCTTCTTTATTACCCTACCATGCCTAGGACCCGACGGATTTCTTTTAGGCCTTTTGGTAGAGATAAATAGTTGATAGCGGCAATCTTTTCAGGGTTGGGTCGGACTCCTTGTCCAGAAATAATGCGTTCCATATATTTTACCTCCCTGAGGCACAGGTTCGATTTCTCAGACGAAGCCTTCAATCCGAATTCTCTTAGTATTTTCCCCAGCTGCCGTAAGTGCATTAGGTGTTGATCCAGGTCAGCACTGAAAGTGACCACAATGTCGTCCATGTGAACTTGACAATATTCGTCGCTAAGACCCTCCAGGAACTCATCCATAAGACGCTGGAATGTCGCAGAGGAATTTTTCAGGCCGAATGGCATACGCAAGAATTCGTAGTGCCCGCGTTTGAAGCTGAAAGCCGTCTTATGGATGTCCTCTTCCCTCATTCTAATTTGGTGGTATCCGGCCTTGAGGTCGATGACGCTGATTATTGTGGACCCACTCATTCTGTCTAATATGTCCTCTAGTCTAGGTAGAGGGTACCTCTCGGTCCTAGTTCGTTTGTTCAGTTCTCTGAAGTCAACAACCATCCTATACCTAGGTTTTCCTTCCTCTAAGCTTTGTTTAGGGACCACCCATTTTGGAATAATAAATTCTGATGTGCTGTGACGAATGACTCCAGTCTCTAGCAGCTCCGCTATTTGCTCTTTAATCACCTCTCGCATTACCTGCGGATACCGTCTAGGCTTCACATAAACTGGCCGCGACGAGTCTAGTTCCAAGTCGTGTCTGACTGCCAGTAGCTGTCAACGGTTGTCCCTCCTGGTGGAACACATCGGCAAATTCTTTTAGGAATATCTGACTTATCTCGCCACTATCCAGTCCAAGTACACCCATAAACCCTTTCCCTGGTTCTGCCAGTTCCTCAACTACATATTTCTTCTTTCCCAGCAAGATCTTTCACTTAGTTTTCCCCCGATGTAGCTGGGCTCCAACCTTTTCTAATACATCACAACCTATGTTGAGATCATACTTCCCTCTTAACACTGGTACCACATGAAAAATCACCTTCTTCCCTATTTCTGAAAGGGTTTTTAGTCCAATCTCGACTTCGCCTACTAGGGTCCGTTCTCCTGCGACCGTAGTCATAACAAACTGGCACGGATAAACTTCGCTTCTAACTCTCCCTGCCTTGAGCGCTTTCTTGCTAACTAGCGTGCTTGTACTCCCTGAATCGACTAGGCATCGCACATTCCAGTCATCATTAAAAATAATGGGCAACTTACCTTCCATATTTTTCGTGCTTGTTTTTCTTATTCTTCTACTCCCACTGCTGCCCATTTTCTTCCATCTGAAACCTCATTCGCGGTAGATCCACCACTTAGCTCCAAACCTCGGTTTTTCCGCTGTCTGGGTCACTTCCCTGCTCTCTGTGGCACCCCCTCACTGTCCGATCCCTCATCGGCACTGGTGTCTCTTTTCCACTTGGTTTCAGAGGCACTCCCTGCATTAAACATGGGCTCCGGCCGATTCCGGTGAGCTGCTTCAGCATATGAACGAAACTGCGGCTGTCGCTCTGCACGACGAAATATCCAGGGGCATTCCATTGCGAAGTGGCCTATTTCACCACATTCATAACACCTGCCCGATCTTCCTGGTGTCCTCCTTGCCTGACCGTAGTCTTGTTTGGCGATGTGTTCACTAATTCGCCTCTCCGCTGGTTTCCTCGTGTAGTAGCCTTGTGGTTTATCCTGGGTTGTTTTCTTTCGGTAGCGAGGATCTGCTGTTTTCCATCGCTTTCCACCCCGGTTCTACTTGGTATCCCTGAGTTGGTGGACGACGATTCTGTCTCCGGTTTCCCTCCCACCGGTGCTCTTTTTCTTCGTTCTCCTCGTCTTCGATGTTCTTGACGAGAGTTCAGGGTCTTTGGTTTTGACCCATTGCCTCACTGGTTTTGGTAAATTGTTACCAATTATTTCTTGAGCCAACTCTTCGAGCATTGCAGTGCGGATCTTAGCCTCTGGTGTCTTACGCTGGGTGCTGCCTCGCGGATACGGCTGCTTACCTTGGGGAAACCAACCATTACCGTCTTGGCGTACTTGGTAGCCGTTTCACTAGTCTCCTATCCGATGAGAACTTCCCTCATGATAAGCCTAGGAATTGATATAGCGGGCCCTCCGTATCGTTCCCTTAGCAGTCGCTTCACCTCCTCCCATGGTGTATCGCAAGACGCTCCGATTTCCAGAACCACTTCGACCGAAATGCGGCTATAGAAGTAACCTAAAATATAACCGTTAGCTTCATCTATCGGTCTTTTTACCAGCTGATGAACGATGAGATCCATTCTTTTTATAAAAAAAATTCTAGGTCTCCTGGTGATCTGTCAAAAAGTGGCACTGCTGCGATAGCCTGCATCAAGCTATTTAAATGTATTTCGCGGTATTGTTCCATCTGTGCAGCTGCCTTAATAGTAATTTCGGCTTCTGGCATTTTTGTCAGATTTTAACTTAAATAAAAAATATCAAATTCCGAAAAGTATAAAAAAAACTTACAAACGCGGCGCTTTACGCTTTCAACACTTCCCGGGTTTGGGCACCAATTAATTAGACTGAGATCAATTAAAAAGTCTTTTAAGTAAGAGAAATATTTATTTCACACAAAACAACAGCCTTCTTACACGAGTGTCAAAAAAGACTGACTTTATTTATTGAACGTGACAGCTAGGTGACATGTAAACAAAACAAACAAGGTGATAGGGAAGACTAAGATAGAGGTATTATCCTAGGGGTCCTTAACTTATATTAAGCGATAGAAATACATAATTTGTACAAAAACTTATATCACCCTGGCCCGAATAACCAAGTGTTTTGCTTGATCCTTCTGAATTTTCAGTAGGGGGTAGAGGATCATACAACGCATAATGATTTCATTCGTCGACTTTCAGAAAGTACTTGGACTCCCTAAGAAATAAATAGAACTCTCCAAGAAACATGAATTGATCTTAAAAATAGCGGAGTAAAGTAAAGATTGAACACAGACCACATTTCTAAAATAAATACAGGAACAATGCGGAGCGACATGTTAACGGACAATATATTTACTACAGTACTAGACTGGGCGTCCAGAAATCTAAAATGGAACCGATTCGGATTGGATAATAATTGCTTTAAATTAAATATCCTTAAATTTTTAGACAACATTGTACTGTTGAGAAATAACACTGAGACAATTTAAATAATACTTAAAGAATTATAAGAAATAGGAGAGCAAGTCGGTCTGAGCATAACCCCTATGAAAACAAAGACTGTGGTTGAAAATGTGGAGCCACAAATAGTAATAAACAGGTTAAGTGTGTGCCAGTCAGCACACAGCGAGGGTCCGTAGGCCACACTGTAAGTAGTACCCTATTGATGGTGTTTTTTAAAATGATAAAAAGCTTACATTGAACTATCCTATAGGTCTGATATTCTCAAAACACATAAACAAACTTCTGATAAAGTTTTTTTTGCCGCTGAACCGGACTACAACCATATAAATACATCGAAAAGGCCATAGTTATAAAAAAAAACGTATTTTGTCAATAAGAAATAAAATAATATTTTTTTCGAAATTTCCAAAAAGTGGTACCTTTACTTTTGGTCTAAGAATGTTTAAGAATTTTTTTCAGATTTTTTGCACTTCTCATAAGCGAGATAGAAGGGGGGGGGGGGGGGGCACGTTTCACACCCACTTCAAACGTGCCTACGCTCGCCCTATCAAAATTATAACCAAAGAATTATATATTTTTGTAATCAGCTCGACGTACCTTTTCACATGATACCCCTGACGTATCGAAAAAAAAAAAAAAAAAAAGTTTTAACCCTTAAGTGTTTTTACCCTAATGTTTTTGAAAAATATTTTTTTTAAAGTCGGTATATTTTTAAAATATGTGGGTAGGTACAAGACACATACATGCAAAATTTCAAAATGATCGGACGGAAGGTGTAGCCGTGAGAGCAGGCGACCGGACGGACGGACAGACACACGCAGGAAAATATAAGGGTCCTTGGTTTTGCCTACGGACCCTAAAAATCAATCTAACAGACATTCATACAGTAGACGAATATACTTGGTATAGTCTATCTAATAATAATTGCAACGAAAAAACGAAGTGAGGCACAGGATCGCTAAGGCTGGAACTCTTACAAATACCAGAAGAATTTAGAAATCTGTTTAAAACGGAAGTGCCAATTGAGTTAAAGAGCAAACTGTGGTAATAACATATTATATGCTCCCAGTTCTCTTATAGGGAGTGGAAACATGGCCTTGGAAAGAGGTCGCCCCATGACCAGGAGGGATGAGGTAGGAGGATGAAAAGTATCTGTGGTGATGAGACCTGGCCAAGAGAAGTACAGGATAGATAAGTGATGGACCAAATAAAAATTCGAAAAAATTCTACGAGGACCTCTGGCTATAAAATATATAATAATTCAAAAATATATAAAGAATAATTATAAATAAATAATAAAATATTAAAAAAGAAAAAATCATGATAATATAACTAAATCATTAATAATAAATCTATGGTTATTGTTTACTTTTCCCCTGTTCAGTAACATATTATTAATTTTAATAGTAAAAAATGCAGTTAAAAATTTGTGTAAATTCTTATAAGTATATTTCAAATATATGGAAGAAAAAAATTAAAATGTAATTAATTACGGACATTACATTTACGTACCTCTGGGGTACTATGACTGCATGTGCATTTGCTACTATATTTAACACTAATATTGTAGTTGAAAAGTAAATATTGCATATTTTATAACGTTAAAATTAAGGAATAAATAATAATCTATCTAAAGGTAATTGTTCATACAAAGTAAATTAAATGTTACAGCTAAAAGAAAGTGTATTACAGATCTATGAAATCCTGCAGACTATTGAAAAATAGACTGCCAATTGGTGTGGCACTTAGCTTCCTCGCATCCTATCCACGAACTTTATTGATTTTATGCTTTTAAAAGTCATTATTGTCAAATTGTTCAATTGTTTCCCCCGTTTTTTTTAATCTGTCAAAATTGTTTAGATTTTTTACACGAATTAAAGTATCAATTTAGCAATAGTTAAAGAGCGTAGACTGATCAAATTAATCTGTGGCCATGGCCATCTGCGGGTTACTTTCGATAAACTATAACAGTTTCATTCAAATCAGATAAGTACTAAGTACTTTTGAAGCTATAGGTGTAAATAAATGTATGTTTGTGCGCATGTGGAAGAGAAACAAATTGGCGCAGAAGGTTGAAACTTATATGGGAACAATGGGCTAATTATGACCAACCACCCAAATTTCATAAAAATAGAACGTGTAGTTTTTAAGATATGTTGGTTCGCAAAAATTGAACGACAGTACGACAGACCGACAGAACGACAGACAGACCGACAGACAGATACGGAACCAAAAATGTTCCCTGATGTCTGAAACGGATTTCTGTCTTGGAATTTTTAAAATCGGAGACCTAAAATTTTTTCGTTCTTCGAAACGATCACATAGCTTCCGTTACCTTCGGTAAGCTCGGAAGCAATATAATGACGGAATATGGACAACTAGCTAATTAGTAATTTAAATTGTTGTAATAGTGAGTACTCTAATATAACTAATTATAACTATTTATTTCAGTGGAGGACAACAAAGAAGGGTGTCGTTTGCAGTGGCGCTGTTTAACAATACAAAGACTCTTCTACTCGATGAACCAACTGTAGGCCTCGACCCTTTACTTACAAGCGAGTAATAATACTCTTACATTATTATAATTAATTTATAATTATTATGTTTTATGAATTAAAATATAGTACTTAAATTATTCAGCAAAAAATAAATAAAATGCTAAAAAGTGGAGATAAATTAGCGTTAAAATTCAATAATTATGCAAACTTTAAAGAGCGCAGACGGTTCATATTAATCTAGGGCTGGACTTTCGATAAACTATATAAGTTGTATACGAATCAGATAAGTGCTTTTGAAGTTATAGATGTAAATAAATGTATGTTTGTGTGCATGTGGAAGAGAAACAAATAAGCGCAGATTGTAGAAACTTATATGGGACCAACTATGGGCTAATTATGACCTACCTCACAAATTTAATTAAAATCGGACGATTAGTTTTTAAGATGTTATTTCGCAAAAATTAAGCTATAGACCGATAGGCAGAAACGGAACCAAAAATGTTCTCTGATGCCTGAAACGGATTTCTGTCTTGGAATTTTTGAAATCGGAGACATAAAATATTTTCGTTCTTCAGAATGATCACGTAGCTTCCGTTACCTTCGGTAAGCTCGGAAGCAAAACACCGAAGTCAATCGGACAATTATAAATATGTGGGTGTTCAAGTGCATATTTACAATAAATACGGTGGGTAACAATGTAAAAGAGGGCCCATTTGACATACTTTTCACACGAATGAATGGTCATATAAATAACGATCGGTCCAAGGTACAAACCCGGTTTAATATCTATCGTATATTACTCTATCCTCTTAGCAAGCTGACAGACCCACAGAAATGAGCACCTTGTTTAGGGGATGTAACCTTAGGTCTTCAATCGGCAGGATGGCAAAACCAATGATTTTCCACCTCAGGCGTGTTAATCAGGCTTGTTAATCAGGCTTGTTAATGCAGGAGAGCTGCTAATAAGGTGAGAAGGGGTTTCATTCTCTTCTTCATTCTCTTCCTCGTACAGCCTGCGCACTGGGCTTTCTGCTAGGCCAAGCTGATGTAGATATCGATTTAGTCTACAGTCTCCAGTAAGAATGCCTGTCAAATGATGAGAGAATTGTTTTTTTGAGCGAGAGCAGTGATCTGGTAAGATGCTGAGATGGTTCCAGGATCATCATTCTAAATTGTAGAAGCACTGTCCACTTTGTCAAGGATGTATTATCAGTCCGTATTTTACCAACCTCTAATAAAATATATATTGCACCAGAGTTTAGCAATCATCCAACCATTATCATTGATCAGTAAATTATAATATAATAAGAAGCATTAAAAATAATATTCCTAAAGAACAAGGAATAATATAACAAGAAATCGAATTTCTCGCGTCATTAGAATTAATAAGAACGTCCGTATTTGTGATATTTTGCTGTTATATTATTATATTATTTAATACTTCCAGGATATGGGAGTATTTACATAAGACAACTAGAAATGAGAATCGAACAGTCATAATAACAACGCATTATATAGACGAAGCAAGACGTTCAGACAAGGTAATTGTTACGTTCATTTACACTCTAATTAAGAGTAATCAAAATGTTTATAGCAACATAAGAATACTCATAATTGAACAGAGCATTCCTCACATATACCAACTTGAAATTGAGCTCTTCAAACAATGAAAACAAAATTTACTTATTCTGTAAATAGAGCTTAAGGTATATGGACACCACGTATATATCTATCGCTCATGCAATGGTGTATTATAAGTCAAATAAGATTCTTGTAATTTTGTTTGATCACCTATCTAAAGACAAAAGGTATACAACAAGACATTGAAATCATAAATTTCCTGGGTTGTTGGCCAGTCATGTTTGGTACTTATAGTACTTATACAACCATGCTTAACTGCGTTCCGAAACTACAGTAAATGTATCCAAATTTAATCTTTCCGTAGTAAGAATACTATCTAAAACATAGAAATTTGAATATCCAATTACGTCCGTGAACATACAAAGCATTATTTTTTATTTTTTACTATTCAATTAATTATATGACCTACACACCAAGTCAATTATATGTCTTCAATTATGCTATCGTAATATCCAATCTGACCAAAAACCACTTACGTGGTAAAAAAACAAAAACAACAACACCGCGCCAAGTCTGTGGTCCAAAAAAGTTGTGAAATCAACTTTCTGTCACGCCAAAAGTGATGTTGGCACTTTCTCCTGACCCAACACTGTCAACTTAGATATTTATCAGCTTATTCTCCTCGGCGGTGTGCCTGGAGTACTACCCAAAGTTAACTGGTTGTATTCCACGCATCCTCTGCGAAGAAAGTAGTAGTTGCATGGGGTCATTCCTTGAAAGCTTAATTTGTATATTACTTATTTTTATTGTTATTTTCTTTTTGATAATGGGAAAGATTTACAGCGATGATCATTGTGGCATCGAGAAGAGCCTTCAACAACACTGTTAAAAGGCTCCGCCAAGGAGAATAAGCTGATAAATATCTAAGTTGACAGTGTTGGGTCAGGAGAAAGTGCCAACATCACTTGGCGGGACAGAAAGTTGATTTCACAACATTTTTGGACCACAGACTTGGCGGGGTGTTTTTTTTTTTTTTTTTTTTTTTTTTTTTTTTTTTTTGATCTACAGGACACGGCCTTCAAAGATATTAAAAAATTATTTAGGTAGCTTGTACGTATTCCACGCTGCAGACCCTCAAAAACCCTAGTTTGTCACCTACAGAATATATACACTGGCAGCTTTTGTGAAATTTTGACTTTTTGACTTGGCGGGGCGGAATGCTGCCGCGTTCCTAAATAAATCAGCTTTCGGCCCCCTCCAGTTTTCTAAATATCTGTAATATACTGTAACATTATTAAGATGTTTCATTTTTTATAATTTTGTATAAGTTAATTTGATTTGAATTTCCCGCCTTGAGTTTACGTGGAATGTTATTATTTTAATTTCCCTCCCAATTTAGAGTGATTAATTTTGGAAACGCTATGTTCCAGCAGGTTGTTTATTATAATATAAGATTTTTTTGTTGTATGAGAGAATCACGTGAGTGAAGTATAAAAATCATTCTTTTACTGTAATTGTGTTAATGTTTGGCGTTTTGGTATAATTATTTTGTAAAGTGTTCTGAAAGTGGTTGTAAATCAATTAAAGAGATTTTTACGTTCTTATTAAACATTACTGTGTGTTGTTCTTTTATTTATATCCGACAAAAGGTCTCAATTGGCGTCGCGGACACGGATGTATTTTTGGATCCTTAAATATCCATTTTTTGACTTTATTAGAAACAATGGTGCGTAAAAATAGAGATAAAGACGATAAAATAGAAGTTAGTCAAACTAAGGAAGTGTGTGAGTTATTAAATAAATTATACGACAGAATGAACAAACTTGGACTAAAATTAATGGAGCAGCCACGAAGATAGACGAATCAAATTATAATGATGCAGAATCAGAAAAGGAAGTTAAAACAACAGGTATTAAGCCTACGTTCAATTTAAATTTAAGTAAAAAACTGTTTTTTGACAATGAGAAAAATACATGTCCAATAATGTTCATAGAACAATTTAAGCAGTTAACTTTTTGTAATGAGGAAAATGATTTTAAGATGATTTTAGAGGAATGTTTACATGATGAGGCCTTAGAATGGTTTCATTGTTTCAAAGGACAATTAAAAGACCAACAAAACTTTGAACGGAAATTTCTTGAAACATTTTGGGGACCATTGGAAAAAAAGAAAGTTAGTAGTTTTTTTGGAGAAGAAGAAATACGATATTTGCCGAGAAAGCAGAGTTACTTATTTTTACAAACAATATAATAGACTGAGACAACTACTATGTCAAGGTTCTGAGGTTGAAGTTTTAGAGATTTTAGCTTCTCAATTTGGTGAAGAATTTGAAGAAATGTATTATTATAAAACTGATATAGACACGGTGGAGGATTTTGTAAAAAAATATGAAGAATTGGTGGAGCGGAGAGGTAACCGAATGAGGCAGGAAAACAGAGGAAAATTTAATTATACCGGCTGGACAAACAGAAGAGGAAATGAATATGATCAGAATAGACGTGGCGATGGTAATCAACCCAGTACAAGCCAACAGCCTGGTAGATGGAATGTTAAAGAACAAACGTCACGTACGTTTGCTGAGGAAGGAGACAAGAATGGTAACGTAAAATCTTTAAACTAATTATCTGTGATGGAAGAGAGGCTTCTATCACAGATTGGGAAAAGGTGCCTCAAAATAATCCTTGTGGTAATCAGAAAAATCATTATAACATTAAAGATAGTCAAGATTTGTATTTGGACAATAACACTAGTAATTGTAAGAGGGAGGGTATTCAAAGTCAAAATGTTGATACTAATAATGTAGTTGTTATTGATAGTTGTCATGTAACTTGTGTTGGAACTGGTACTGATAATCAGATACACTTAGAGGAGGTCAAAACATATATGAATAATGTAAAATGTTTAGAGGATGATAAATCATATAGTGTAGATGTTAATACCAGTTCAAGCAATGCTCCTTTTAAAACTAAAATTCCACGTGATGAAATATTTGAAACTTATGTTAATGATCCGGAATGTAATCAACTATATAATAATATAACTGATTTTAATTGTGTAACTAATATTGAAAATATTAGTAGCTTAAATGATGATGTGTTTGTAAACTTTGGACAAAGTGAAATAGGATTAAACTCACTTTTTGAACAGTATGATGAATCTCCGAGTAATAATCAGACGTTGCTTCAAGAAAGTAAATATTTGCCCTTAATAAATGTAGAAATAGAAGGAGTTAAGGTGGAGATGTTACTGGATACGGGAAGTGAGATAAGTTGTGTGAGTAAAGAATGGTTTGAGAATAACAAAGGTAGTCTATGTAACATAAATGTTATAAAGATGTTGAATGCTAAGTTAAAACCAGCTGTTGGGAGGAGTCTAAGAATTAAAGAGCAGGTTTTTGTAAACATGAGGATTGGAAATCAGGAGGTAATGTGTTCTTTTATTTTAGTACCTGCTCTAGCCCGGGATGCTATATTAGGGACAGATATCTTAGGATTACTGGATGTTAAATTGGATTTTTGTAAAAATATGGCAGAATTTAAGTTGAATGGACAGATATTATCCATGCAGTGGTTGAATGTGGAAACTAGTTGTGAGTTTAAGTTACAGACATGTGAGATAGAGGTTAATGATGAAAAGATGGACAAGCAGAGTAGTGAGATAGAAGTTATAAAGAATGAGATAGAAGATGTTGTTTCTAAATGTGAATTGACAGAAGGTCAACAAATAGTTTTTAGAAATTTGTTGTTTGAATTTAAGAATATTTTTAGGAAGGAAGTTGGAAAGATTACATCGTATGTACATCCATTAAAATTAATAAATATTGAACCCTACCAGATAAAAAATTACCCTATACCGTATCGTTTATTAAAGGAGGTTGATAAAGAGATAAGTAGGATGATCGAACAAGGAGTTATTGTTAAGTCAGACTCGAGTTTTATCAACCCTATAGTAATTGTTTTAAAGTCAAATAACACTGTCAGGATATGTTTGGATGCGAGAGTACTCAATCAAAGAAGTTTGCCTGATTTTGACTCAGCCCAATCTGTTGAGGAATGTTTCCGAAATTTTGATAGCCCAAAGTACTTATCAACTATAGACCTTAATTCATCTTTTTGGCAAGTGCCTTTAGACGACCATTCCCAGCAGTTTACTGGTTTTAAATTTCAAGGTACGACATACCAATTTACAAGAGTTCCATTTGGACATAAAAATTCTTTGGCAGCTTTATGCCGGGCTTTAAAAGGAGTTATTCCTAAAGAAATTGATAAATATGTTATATCTTATGTTGATGATTTGTTTTTACATACAGAATCATTTGATCGCCATATACATGTTTTGAGGATGTTGTTTCAAGCTTTTATTGACCATAATGTTACTATCAACTTAAGTAAAAGTAAATTTTTCCGTAACAAAGTAAAATATCTGGGATTTATAATTTCTAGACAAGGTGTTACTACTGATCCAGAAAAATTACAGGCTATACAAGGTTTCCCAGTTCCTAAGAATCAAAAACAACTAAGAGGATTCTTAGGATTAGTTAACTTCTATGGTAGGTTCACCAAGTCGTATTCGGAACATTCAAGTGTTTTAAATGAATTGTTACATAAAAATAAACGATGGAAATGGGATAAGGAACACCAAGAACATTTTGATAAAATCAAGTCCTTATTTATTGACATTATAACTCTAAAACATCCAAATTTAAAAAAAAAAAATTATATTCAAAGCGATGCAAGTGGGGTGGCTATAGCTGCTCAATTATATCAGTATGATGAAAAAGGAGAAATTGCTGTAGTGGCTTATGCTTCAAGAGTACTCAAGAAAGTAGAGAGAGTGTACACTGTGACAGAGCTTGAATTATGTGCAATTGTTTATGCTGTAAAGAAATGGTATACTTACGTGGCATTTAGTGAATTTGTAGTTATTACGGATCATAAGGCATTGACTCACATATTTCACTGTAGGAATCCTACGCCTAGAATTGCAAGATGGTTATTATTTCTGCAACCTCTTAATATTCAAATTACTTACTGTACTGGGAAGTCAAATGTAGTCGCAGATGTGTTAAGTCGGAACTTACCTGAATGTCAACAGGATAATAAAGCTAATTTTGTTACTTACAACGTTAATGCTATGTTTCAGTTAGGAAACCATTATCCTGAATTTGATTTTTTTCATAGTGTTCCAGAATTGCAAGAAGAAGATAATTATTTAAATATTTTAAAACAAAGGAGAAATGGTGATAATAGAAGTGTGGAAAAGATAAATAATGCATATTATGTGAGGAATAAAGGTGAGTTAAAGTTATTTTTACCAGAATGTCTTGTGCCAATTATGATTAAATTGTGTCATGAAGGGTATAACCATATAGGAATTGATAAGACTTATTATTTGATACAAGAATCTTTTTATGCATATAAGTTGAGAAACAAGTGATAGAGATAATTAATACTTGTATAAAATGTCAAATGTGTAAGATTAATACACATCCCCTCTCTTCACCTATGTTGGCTATTGTGCCAAATTACCCACAACATATGATTTCCATGGATTATTGTGGACCTTGGCCAACAGCCATACATGGTTATCGTTATTTGTTGGTGATTATTAATAACTTTACTAAATTTGTAAAATTATACCCTTTAACCAAAGAAAATTATAAACAAACAATTAGATGTTTCAAGAGTTACTTGAGAGATTTTGGTAAACCAGATATCTGTTGTACAGATCATGGGACCCAATTTCAAAGTTTGAGATGGAAAGAGTTTTTAAAGGAGGAGAAAATTGAACATCGTTTAACTCCGATCCGCCACCCACAAGCGAATCTGACAGAACGAGTAAATAGAGATATCGGTGAGTTTATGAGAGTTCTCTTAACTGATAGACATACTGCTTGGTATGATTTTATTATGGATATAGAAGGAACTATTAATTCCACATATCATAGTACAATAAGAATGACTCCTATTCAAGCTCATTTTGGAATCAAACCTCCCAGACCTTGGGATGGTTACCCTGTATTTCAAGCTGTTATAGGGAGTTCAGATCAAATGAGTGAACTTGAAAGAGCTCAGAACATTAAAAGTAAAAATAATAAGTGTGAGAAATACAAGAAATAATAAGAGTAATATGAATAAAAAAATGTATGGTTATGAGGTCGGGGAGTTGGTTCTAATAAGGACAAATCCCTCAAGTAATAGTGAAACCGGTAAACTAGGTAAGTTTGAACCTAAGTATGAAGGGCCATACAAAATACAAGAAAAATTAAGCGTAGGAGTGTATATATTAGAGGAGATAAAAGAACCATTTAGACGAAAAGGAATTTATCATTCTGATGACTTAAAGCCGTTTAAATCAATAGAAATGTTGCATTGATGTAAGTTGTTTTTGTTTTTTTTTTTGTGAAAGATTCAATGATTTTTTTTTTTTAATTGTTTTTGTTGTTTAAGTACCTAGTGTTTTTTTTTATGTGTCTAAACAAATTATTAGGATAACAATTTGTTTTTCTGAGCGGGGGGTAATTGTAACATTATTAAGATGTTACATTTTTTATAATTTTGTATAAGTTAATTTGATTTGAATTTCCCGCCTTGAGTTTATGTGGAATGTTATTATTTTAATTTCCCTCCCAATTTAGAGTGATTAATTTTGGAAACGCTATGTTCCAGCAGGTTGTTAATTATAATATAAGATTTTTTTGTTGTATGAGAGAATCACGTGAGTGAAGTATAAAAATCATTCTTTTACTGTAATTGTGTTAATGTTTGGCGTTTTGGTATAATTATTTTGTAAAGAGTTCTGGAAGTGGTTGTAAATCAATTAAAGAGATTTTTACGTTCTTATTAAACATTACTGTGTGTTGTTCTTTTATTTATATCCGACAAAAGGTCTCAATACAGATGAATTATATTATATTTATTTAAAACAAGTGTTAGTTTTGATAACAAAATTTTCATCAGTTCTGTGTTACCTTGGAGTTGAAATTTAATTAATTAAAAATTCTTTGATAAGGAAAATGAAACTCATATATGCAATAACATATATAGAAGATATGTATTCAATATACATAACATAGTTAATATTCAAACAATATAAAGGGAAATATAATATAAATTATATTATTTACTGCTTCATTGACAAAAGTAGCAAAGTTTATGGATACTTTTTATTGTATTTCTTTTCATACATTTTTTGTACTCAAACCTAGCTTTAAATATTTTCTGTCTGTCTGTTTGCACTCTGTGCTTGTCTGAATTTATAGGTGCAAGACTGAATTAACATATAGCCTGAAATACATTTATTTATATATAAAGTGGTGTGGTGTGCTCTATTATGTGATATATCTCAGATGCTTTCTACTATAGAAAAATATTGAGCATCAGTGGCGTTATTAAATCTTATAAAAGAGGAGTTATCTCTTATAAAAACTTAAAAACAACTATTAAAACTTATTGAACTAATTTATCATAATATTGTAATTTTATTGCAAGATATTTTATAATTTGTATTATTCCTACTCATGTCATTATTTATTTTGCAGATAGGTTTCATGAGAGACGGTAGAATCTTAAAGGAAGGAGAACCAAATGCATTAATGGACCAATATGGTTGTAGAAATTTAGAAGATGTTTTTATATCGCTTTGTAGAGCCCAAACAACGGATACAGCTATATTCAGTCCAGTTGAAGTAATTGAATACTTATTACATTAAATTTGATATAAAGAATTAAAGCAATTTTGATTTCCCAGAATAAATAAAAATAAAATAAAACTACAGTTAAAAAAAAAAAACACAGAAAGTATACTGCTTATAAGGGAGCCAGGGTAACCGAGCGTCTTAAGGCGCTCGCTCAGCTATCAATAAGTCGAGGCAACTCTAGGTCGTGGGTTCGATCCCGTGCCATGATACTCTGAATTGCATCAATGAATCGCGGACGGTGCAGGGCGAGGGACACCCTTTATGGGGACTCATCCCCCACGCTTTGACGCACGCTTATATAACTTACTAATGACCACACCATACTCGCTTCGGCGGTACAATGTACAAATGTATGATGTGTGAAGTAGCTGGAACTCTCCACCACGGGGCGTAAAAAGGGCCTAAAAGATGGCCTAATTGCAAGGTTCGAACAAGTGGTTCGTCCTACCCGTTCTAGTAGGATGTACTAGACTACTACTACTACTACTACTAATGCATATAAAAACCAGCTAAAACTCAACGTAAGTGACAGGGTATAAATAAAAGTAGGTAATACATACCTACATACCTGATTATAGTTCAGTCTGCAAAGCAAAGGGTGAAAATGGGGTTTAGCTTGAATTCTGGTTAGCATTTTACTTAATTAAATGTCAAACATTTTACTTAGTTTTTGCAATTTTACTCAATATCTTACGAAAAACTTTTACAGGGCATAAATTAAAGCTTAAATCCCTCAATAATTGTTTAAATAAATTTAATAGTATACATATTTCTCCAAAAACTTCTCCTTTTAATAAGCTTTCCAACGGTATACTCAACTTTGTGATTCCGTTAAAAATTGGTAGAGAAATTCAAGTTAGAACGCGAAAAAACAGGACAGAAGGGGGTAGAGGAGGGTGACAAACCAGCAATCCACATGCATTTCCCGCGATAACTTTCCAACGGTTTGAACTGGAGATTCCAAATTTGACAGACTTTTGACTTGATTGATTTGATTGACTTCGTTGGCCAGGGAAATTGGTCTAGTGAAAGTGGTTGAAATTTCAACATAAAAACCTTGAAAAAATAGCGGTTAACAAATAATAATGGAATTTGGTGTTGCGTTCTTTGGGTTTATTCATTCTGGATCGGTGTTATTAATGGTGTAAAAATGGTGGTGTTTAAATTTCAAACATTTCGGTGGAAATGTTTAAAATTTAATTGGTTTAGTGAAACCAATTTCCCTGGCCAAGGAAGTCGGGTGGTGTTTTGGTGTCAAATTTAAAATCTCCATTGGGCTATTTTTGGGACTTCTACGGACTCTGGGAGGGAATGCCTATTTACATTTCTTTCAAAATAAACTGCATGGACTCCTTGAGGACTTACCATTAAAAGAAAGACGGCAATTGATTTTTTATCATGATGGGGCACCACCTACTTTTAGTAGAGCAGTGATGGATCATTTAAATGAAACTTTCACTTCTTGGGTTGGTAATGATGGAACTATTCCCTGGCCCCCAAGATCACCAGACCAAAGTCCTTTGGATTTTTAAGTGTGGAGATTTTCCAAGGAACAAGTCTACCGACCAGTTTTATTTAAATGATCTCTCACTGCTTACTAAAAGTAGGTGGTGCCCCATCATGATAAAAAATCAATTGCTGTCTTTCTTGTAATGGTATAAGTCCTCAAGGAGTCCATGCAGTTCATTTTGAAGGAAACGTAAATAGTCATTCCCTCCTAGAGTCCGTGGAAATTCCAAAAATGGTCTAATAATTACACCATTAAAAACACCACTTAACCAATTTCCCTGGCAAAAGAAGTCGGTGATGATTTGGGCGTTTTTTGTGTCAAATTTGGAATCTCCAGTTTAAACCGTTCGAAAGTTATCGCGGGAAATGCGTGAGGTTCTTCGCGGGTATGCTGGTTTGTCACCCTCCTCTACTCCCTTCTGTCCTGTTTTTTCGCGTTCTAACTTGAATTTCTCTACCAATTTTTAACGGAATCACAAAGTTGAGAATACCGCTGAAAAGCTTATTAAAAGGAGACGTTTTTGGAAACATTTGCTAGTCTAAGGCTAAAAAATTGTTTTTGCGGCAGACACAAATAACATTTTCCGAATTTTAGTAACTTAAATTTTTCCCCAATTGCGATTGTGTTGACATTGTTAGAAATGTGTTTAGAAACTATTAAGGTTTGTATTCTTAAAGAAAATTTAATGAGCTTTTCAATGTTTTTTTTTAAATTTGATTTAAGACCGACAGTTTGGGAGATACGACAATTTTTATGAAGAAAACTCGTGTTTTACGGAAAAACCAGAAAACCCAAAATATCTCTTATATTTTATATGTATATTTATAAAATATATATTTTCTTTTTTCCATACCCTTTTTGGGAAACTTTTGGGCCAATTTTAACTATACTAAAATGGTTCAAATAACATCTCACAACTACTCTAAAAGTTAGGACGTGAGTTCAGCACCTCTAGTCTGGTATTAATGTGCGAAACAGATTAATATTGTTTATAATATAACAAGCATTTTTGTTTATAATATAACAATTATAATATTATTGAAAAATTCTTTCAAAACAGTCAATATTTATTTCTTTTAAATACTTTTTTTCAGCCCCAAACTAAAAGAACTAACAGAGAAGATGCCAAATCAACCTACAATTATAAATCTGAATTGTTTAATTTCAATCGATTCAAAGCCCATGTTTACAAAGACTTTCTTTGGATCAAGAGGAATGTTTTGTAAGCATTTTTTTATATACTTTTATTTTTTTTACATTTGCGTTAGATAGCCAATCGGAAAAAGTTCATTTTCGATATCAGAAACAAATAAAAAATGTATATAATATCATAGCTAAAATATTTGATATTCTTTCTTTTGAGTCTTCAGGGATAAGAAATGTTAAAATAAAAATAAAAATATTGTCATTTACAAAACTTGGCTATATTTCGCCCATACCTGGGCATCTTCAGGCTTAATTTGATTAAAAATTTACATTTTCGATTTTATTATGAAGAAAGCACAATCTACTATTTGAGTAACCTTCACCCAATAGTAGCTAGAGTAACTCTTTAACTACTATTGGGTGAAGGTAACTCAAATAGTAGATTGTGTTTTCTTCATAATTAAAAACGAAAATGTAAATTTTTAATCATATTCAAGGCCCGAAGATGCCCAGGTATGGGCGAAATATAGCCAAGTTTTGTAAATGAAAATATTTTTATTTTTATTTTAACATTTCTCATCCCTGAAGACTCAAAAGAAAGAATATCAAATACAATAATAAGGGATCAACCAAAGAAAATTTACAATAGCTAAAATATATTTAGAGCAGTAAAGCTCATACCCGAAGTGAGATATTTAACAACTGACTCTTTATTTAATATAATATTTATTTTTTATTACAGACTTTTGCTTCTTTTGCTCTTTCTGCCTGTCTTCTCTGCAAATCTGTTTGGTCGGGTCTTTGGTACATATCCGAATGATTTAAAGATTGGATTGGTAACAGAAGAAATTGCTTATGCAACTACTGAGAATATTTGCTCATCACACAAGTATGTAAGATATGGGGGTCCAGACCAAAATTTCAATAACTGCAGTCTATATCAATCACTTTCCTGTCAATATTACCTACAACTTACGAAGAACTTGGACGTGGTAAGGGGTTTTCTTAAATTCTTACATAAATCTTACTATTTATATTGCTACTGGGATAGAATCAAAATTCTAACTATAACAGGACAACAAAGTACACTCATTTGTGGCACCCTATAATCCTCTAAATGAGGTAAAGGAATCCTATACGAACAAGTGCTAAAGGTTTTTAAAGTTTGGCAATAATCAAAAGTCGGTAATAACTTATAATGATAATCTAGAGCCTGAAAGCTTATCTCAAAATCAAATTATAAGCTGAAAGCAAAACATATTGGCATAAAGCAACATTTCATCAAAGTAGACGTCAAGTAGATGTAGCGACAAAGCAATGAAATAGATTCAGATATTTTTACTTCGAAGCATTTACCTGCTTTCACACTTTTTAAGTACAGATGAAACTTTGGACTTAATCCCGTTGCTCGTGAGGAGAAGTTGGAGAGACCACTATACCAATGTGGACAATACTTACATAACTTATTATTATGATTGTTTATCTTTGTTCCTATATAGTCTGTTCTTGGTTGTTGTTCTCAAATGAAGTATTCCATTTTTGTAAAATATTAGGATTAAAATTAGTGAGGTACGGTTCAATAAAAACTACATTGTTTAAATATCTAGTTTCGTGTAATTTATTCACATGATCACGGTTTTACTACAGGTAATCGACATATATATTAGGGTGGTTCGAAAAACATCAAACTTTTTTTCCGAGTTGCTATAGGGCGAAAAAGTTGCTTCTGGTGTCAAATATAAAGAAAAAAGAGTTTTTGTTTTTTTAAAACAAAATTTTCCGATCGCGCATAGCCTTTAAAGTTTTGAAAAAATTAAAAATTTCACCATTTTTCGGATTTTTTAAAAAATATACTCCATATAATATTTTTAAGTGCTATACTCAAAAACCCTTTCTACAAATAGATGTTATTAAGAAAACAAAAAAATATTTGCAGTCTAACAACACTTTCCGATCGCGCATGTGTACTGCAAATATCAGTAAAAACTGTATTTTCGTTAGAGGCTTGTAATTGTGTGAAGTGATTTTTTCATAAAAAGTTCATTTATACACGTTTATGTTTCTATTTTATCTGCTGTAAGATTATATAAAATGGTTAAAATGTGCAGCTCCTCGCCCATTTTGACGTTTTAAAACGACCAAGAACTCACCACGAGGAGGTGGCTGCACTTCAAGTTCTACCCACGCCCTTTCCGACCAACTAACCATGAAGAGAGTGTTTTTACAATACTAACATTACAGATTTACACTATTAACATTTTACCCTCTTAATCTTTCTCTCAATCACTATTATTTATACATTCATCTTTCATCTCTATGGATGCAAATTTCTATTGTATCATAAGGGAAAAGTCTGGCATCAACGATCTTGATTTTAGAGTGGTTCTAATAAAACCATCTCTCGATTGAGAATCGCAAACTTTCAGAAACGTTTCTGATAAAAGCAGATTCTCTGTACGTAATACCGTGAAGTCTGAAAAGTCTAAAAAACAAGCTTTGGCCCATATAATATATATTAACTTGATCTTGTAAGAAACCAACATGGCATATAGGACTTCATATCAAAATTCGCTATCACTTTCAATTCTTCAGACGTATCTTGATCACTGGCATGTAGTCTTTGCACTAATTTGCTGCCGTGAGCCATCGAGAATAAGCAAGTGATAGCGAATTTGGTTTTTAAGTCCTATGTGCTCTGTTGTGTAGCGGTTTAAGTGCCTAGACAGGCACGGGAACCTAAAAAACGAGCCTCCTCGGCGCATGTTCGGTCCACAGAGTGGGAAGAGGCCTCGTAGTGGGGACGGACACCAGATGACCGAGACAGTTGGTAACCCGGAAACCAAAGTGAACTATTAAATAATAATTCACGTTCACGGATATCGGTAAACCGCTCGAAAACCAATCTACATTAAACAAACTCGCCGTAATTTTTGTTCCACTTTCGAACTGCAAGATATCGGCAAAAGTACGGATACGCATATAAGCATTGTGATCAGGTACCATTTACTTATATATTTATATTATTTCTATATTGCCCATTTGAACCTCTCTGACCGTTACAGTTGGTTTCTTACAAAATCAAGTAAGATATCACAGAAGAAGCAAAGCTTGTTTTTAAGACTATCCAGACTTCACGGCAATTGCTAGATAGCCTGAAAAAAAATTGTGGATCCAGTAATTGTAAGGATCGCTTTCTCAGCTCACTTAAAGGATCTGCTTTTATCAGAAACTTTTCTGAAAGTTTGCGATTCTCAATCGAGAGATGGTTTTATTAGAACCACTCTAAAATCAAGATCGTTGATGCAAGACTTTTCCCATATGATACAATAGAAATTTGCATCCATAGAGATGAAGGATAATTGTGTAAATAATAGTGATTGAGAGAAAGATTAAGAGGGTAAAATGTAAATAGTGTAAATCTGTAATGTTAGTATTGTAAAAACACTCTCTTCATGGTTAGTTGGTCGGAAAGGGCGTGGGTAGAACTTGAAGTGCAGCCACCTCCTCGTGGTGAGTTCTTGGTCGTTTTAAAACGTCAAAATGGGTATATTTTTTTAAAAAATCCGAAAAATTGTGAAATCTTTAATTTTTTCAAAACTTTACAGGCTATGCGCGATCGGAAAATTTTGTTTTAAAAAAACAAAAACACTTTTTTCTTTATATTTGACACCAGAAGCAACTTTTTCGCCCTATAGCAACTCGGAAAAAAAAGTTTGATGTTTTTCGAACCACTCTAATATATATGTACTAAACTTAGAGTATAAACATGTTGAAGTTAGAAACAGGATTCCAGACTTTTTTCTAACTTCATTTAATTAAATATTCCTTAGCACTTTTTTACCCATTTATGAACCAATACTTAAAAAGATCAATACTAGTAGGGGACCACAACTTAATAAGAGAGATGAACCAACTTAGTAAAGATTTTTTTTTTTTTTTATGTATAGACACATGCGCTCACATGCACACATGCGCACATGTGCTCTTGAAAATCAACCCGAATAATTAGATATCTATATAAGAAAATACTTCTTGCATACGAGTCCGCAAGACAGTGAGACATTTTCATGTTTTCGCTCAGCGTAAACTACCGACATAAAATGATATTAAAATCGGTAATGTATTCAAGTAATTGATAAAAGTAGATGCAAGATAATTTTTATTCTTATCTCCACACCGGCACTGCCGCGGCTTGATTACAAACGACTGAATTCAAAGGTACCGGCCCGCCTTCTACGAATTGTTTAATGTGTCTTCATACTAGGTAGGCCGAGAGGGCTGAGAGTTGATGGCAACCTCCTGTACTTTCCTAACTCCCTGTCACATGTATAAATCTTTTTGACTTTCTTCGGCCCTATGACGTGAGATACCTTTCTAACGCCTTGATACACCGGGTAACGTTTTTTAGTAACGCTTTTCGAGTTAAGTAGCACAGCCTAAACATGAAAATGTCAAAAAAGTCAGGAGTAATAAAATCTTAATATATAGATAGTTATGTACATAAAACAGTCCTAAAAATATTTATTAAATTTTCTTTGTTGAAGATACTGTATGATAACGTACAAACAGCTGTAAGAGATGCTCGAGGTAATAAAATATGGGGTGTGCTTGAGCTAAGTTCAAATTACACTGAAGCTTTGATGGCAAGAGTAAATGATGGGATGGCAGCTGCAGATGTAGACATTTTACAGGCTCAAGTCGGCTTACAGCTTGATATGTCAAGTAATTTTCTTGTTAATTTTATTTCTATTTCTGTGTACCTTAGCTATAGTTTACATTTGATATATAAAAAATGGTAAAGAATTAAAGTTAGCCTTCAGACCTGGCTTCTGTAAAATGACATTCAAACTTACATGCTAAGCATAATTAACATAACTGCAGTCATCTAGCTTCCCCATGAGGTATAAAGTACCTAGACCTAGACCTAGGCCCTAGGCTACATGTAGCTCGATACAGACTAAAATTGGAGTTAGTTCACTTAACCCCTCCTATATTACAACTAAATCTATAGACTGATTACTCTTCTAAGATAAAGAACAACAACTTAAGTTTCTTGACTGGACATCGCTGATGATTCACACACCTATTACTAAATTCACCAACCCACCAGGTGATTTTGGCAAAGAATGTCCAAGAGTCGGCTGTTTGCTAGGTCTGCCTTCCTGATCCCTATAATTACCTAAACAAGTATACTATAATCTCACTATTTCTTTTTTTAGCTCTGTTGTAAGATCAAATATCTTCAGAATTGAAATTTGAATAGTATTATTTTCTATTTAATATAAATTGGTAATAATATTTATTAACCTTTCATTAATTTACAGATTTCATCCTTGGTTACCATATGCAAAATCTTGCTAGGAAAGCTTTACAAAAGATATTAGTTGTAACTGCTAATGGCTGTGGAGTCCAAGAAAGTTTTGTTCGACCACCACTGCAGGTAAATCTAGTAATTTAGTTAATAACTTTTTGAGAAAATGAATTTCAGATGTGCAATTAGGTTACACTCTTATAATATTTCAAGTCAATTAACAAACATAAATTCACAAATAATTTTAGGTGATTTTATTTTCGTTTTTCAGCATTATTTAAATCATATTTCTGTCACCTAGTTGCCTTCTAAACCATTTCTAGAAACATTTTATTTTTGGTAAGATTCATAAAAACCTTTCAGCGCTAGGGTTAGGACTGGCGAGCTTGAAGATGGTGTGTTCGCAACTTAAAAGTCCCTGTCCACCTTACTGAGCAATGACAGCCTACATATTCATTTCTGTTCAGTATAATTATAGCGTAATAATTTGATTTTGATGGATTTATTCTTTGAAAACGCCATTTGCATTAAACGTAGAAGTCTATGAATTGAAAGATCCTTGACGTAAACTTCCGGTAAGGCAAGCAACGGCCCCCCTACCAGGAAATGTCAAGGAGGAAGAGCTTGGTGGTCATCTAGAGACGAAGACAGGGCATTCAACGGTCGCGAATTTAATATAGCCTCTATTTTAGTTAATATGGAACTGAACTCTCTCAGTAATAGACTACGTGATCCGACTTCAAGGAAAACATTATTTTTAGGGTCCGTAGGCAAAACCAAGGACCCTTATATTTTCCTACTTGTGTCTATCCGTCCGTCCTCTCGCGTGCTCTCACGGCTACACCTTTCGTCCGATCACTTTGAAATTTGGCATGTATGTGTCTTGTACCTGCCCACATATTTTAAAAATATAGCGACTTAAAAAAAAAAAATTAGGGTACAAAAAATTAAGGGTTAACATTTTTTTATTTTTTTTCGACACCGTAAGGGGTATCATATGAAAGGGTACGTCAAGCTGATTACAAAAATATATAATTCTTTGGTTATAACTTTGATAGGGCGAGCGTAGGCGAGTTTGAAGCGGGTTTGAAACGTGTCCCCCCCTCTATCTCGCTTATGTGAAGTGCAAGAAATCTGAAAAAATTCCTGAACATTCTTCGACCAAAAGTAAAGATACCACTTTTTGGAAATTTCGAAAAAAATATTATTTTATTTTTTATTGACAAAATACGTTTTTTTTTTATAATTATTGTCTTTTCGATGTATTTATATGGTTGTAGTCCGGTTCAGTGGAAAAAAAAAATACTTTATCAGAGTGTGTTTTGAGAATATCAGACCCTTAGAATGGTTCAAAGTAAGCTTTTTAGCATTTTAAAAAAAACACTGTTTATACACTTTACAGTTAAACACTATTAGTGTGGCCTACGGACCCTCGCTGTGTGCTGGCTAGCACACACTTGACCTGTTTATTTACATTTGACTCAACTAGCCATTCATAAAGGGAGCATGAGCTATTACGAAATGGAAATGAGCTTCCTGGGGCGACAGGACATCTATAATTCGTTGTTGCGTGGCTGAATTGCGAAGGAATTCAACTACTTCTCTGAGTTGCCGCGAAGTACCCTTAAAATTGGTACCCACAGTCGTAATTGATATGAGTACTCAATCCTATCTGGGACACAAACCTACCGAGGGCAGCAATAAAGTCTTTGGACGATAGACTCCTCTCTATCTCAAGGTGACATGCCTTGGTGGCAAGACAAATGAAAAGTGCAAAGTAACCTTTATATGTCCTAGCATTTCTCCATTAACAGAAAAGGACCAGCGAAATCAACAACAAAAAAATTACTTGCATAGGAGTCTGCAAGACAGTGCACAATTTTCATGTAACGCTTTTTGGTTTCGTTTTTTGGAAACACTTTTCGAGTTTATGTGCCTAAGTAAAGACATGAAAATGTCAAAAATAATTGCAGATTTTTGCGTTTGTATATCGCAAAAATTGAACGACAGACCGACGGACCGACAGACAGACACGGTACCAAAAATTTTCCCTGATATCTGAAACGGATTTCTTTCTTGGAATATTTGAAATTGGAGACCTAAATTATTTTAGTTCTTCATAACGATCACAAAGGTAAGCTTCCGTTACCTTCGGTATGCTCGGAAGCAATACCATACATAAATATAAAGTTTAAATCAATCAACACCAAGAATCAAGCAGAGAGTTCAAAAAAGTATTCCGTTTTTTTATTATAATGAGGAAGCCAAGGGAGAATAAAGAACGAGGGAGAAAAAACAGAGTGTGACAGAGATAAGGAAGGCTTTGAGACGTGCTCTACTCGGAGATCAAAACTAGTTTGATGTTTGATTGTTAATGTTAATTGTAAGTGTAGCAGAAGAGGGCTGGGCTATAGGGCTAGAGTGGGGGAGACCCGAAAGTAGCCAAACTACATGTCGCGTCCTCGGTTACCTTCCTCTCCCTAACGTCTAGTGCAACTACGAACTAGCTCCTGCAACTATCTATTTTCCTGGTGCCCTGTGGAACTTTTTTCGACTTTCTTCGGCCCTACGAAGCGCGGTAGGGGAAGGTCCTACAGCTGTAGACTGGATTGCACACCTCCTGAGTTTTTAAGCGTTACTTACAGTAACGGTAACGCTTTTTGAGTTATGTGCCATAGCCTAAACATGAAAACGTCAAAAATATGATAAAAGGGCCTACTCGGTGCTGTTGGTCATGAGGAGACATATTTGAGGATAGGATGCATTTATCGTCGAAGGAAGAAAGACAAAAGAACTGTTGAAGGATGCTGGGGAATATCGGAAATATAGAAGGAATAAAGGATGGGACCTAAAGCCCTATCCTGGGAAACCCCTGCTTTTACAGGGAAGATGGAAGAGGTCGAGGAGTTATAGGAGACTTGGAAGGAACGGTTTTCCAGGAAGGATTTAAGGAAGAGTAATAGGTAAAAGGAAGGATATTCTTGAGCTTCCAAAGTAAGCCGACATGCCATATCCTGTCACAAGCCTGAGAGCTTCATTTAAGAAAACAGCCGAACAATACTTTTTTTGCTCAAAAGCAGAGGAAATTACATCCACAACTCTATGTTGGACGGTGGAGTAAAGGGATCGGTAGCCAAACTGGTGATCAGGAATGATTTTGAGGGATTCTATGAAATTATGCGGCGTAGCAGGAGCTTTTCGAGGATTTTTCCTAGTATAGTGAGGAGACCGAAAGGGCGGTAGGAAGAAGGTAGATGAGTTGGTTTACGAAGTTTTGGTATCATTATTATTTTAGAGAACTTCCATTGGAGTGGGAAATGTGTGGTTCTAAGGACGGCATTATTTATTTATGTGAGGTATAGGACTGCTTTTCTTGGAAGGTGTTTGAGGATGTAAGAAGTAATTAAGTCGTAACCAGGAGCTTTGTTGGAAGGAAGCTTTCCCACAAACTTTGTCGGAAAACAGACACCACAACACTTTGTCGGAAAACAGACCCCACAAAACCTGAGGGGGGAGGGATGAAAACATATTGGGGGAGGGGATAATTGTAAAGGGATCAATTTCTGTTATTTTCTGGGAGAGATTAGGTTGGTGGATATCAGAATGAGTGAACTGCTTGGAGAGGAAATGAGCAAAAGATTTGATTTTTCATCATCACTCTTTGCCCAGGACAGGTCAGGTTTTTAAAGGGGAGAAGGAATTATTTTGTGATTTATGATTCTGCGGGCAGCATGCCAAAGGGATTTATCTTCAGTGGTTAGTTTGGTGGTATTTCTGTGAACCTTTGTGAGTTATACGTCTTTAGTGCTGTAGTCAGTTGTCTACTTTGTCTGTTTGTCAGTTCGGGTCCTAGTCCGTAGCTAGTAGCTCTTCGTTTGTCGCCTATTAATGTCCATATAGTAAGTGGTAGTTGTAAGTCAGTAAAAATCAGTTGTTTCTTAAAAGGTCTTGTAGAGTCCCAAACGGTTGTCTGAATTGTCTCTGTCTATCTCGTCAGACATTTTCAGTGACACTCGTAAGTCAATTCTGTCTTCTATTAGTCGTCGAAATGAGTCCCTGT
Organism: Gerris lacustris; assembly: GCA_951217055.1. Lineage (NCBI taxonomy): Eukaryota > Metazoa > Arthropoda > Insecta > Hemiptera > Gerridae > Gerris > Gerris lacustris. Next base: position 42,704,333 of record OX578276.1, read on the forward strand.
CAACTATTCCGGTAATTAACGTTTGTCTAGAAGGAATGGGGGGGGGGGGGGGGGGAATGAAGTTCAAGGAGTAGTAGGACAGCGCTGTGGTCTGAGGAGAGGTTGTGAAGGTTGAACAGTAGGGGTTAGATGGGTTTTGGAAAGGTAATAAATAAATCCAGGAGTTCAGGGATTAGATGGCCAGGAGTTTTTGAGGATTAGATGGCCAGAAGGTGTAATTAGGAGGTGTTTTTATTTGGTAATTAGACGATATAAGGGTGGGAAGAAGAGCAGTAGATCCTCGAGGATTCCTAGTTCTACAGCCCCAGTGGGGATGTTTTGCGTTGTAATCCCCACCTGCAATAAACCTGGGACCGAAGGAGTGGAAAAGGGAGGACAAATCTTCTTAAACATGTTTACTAGGAGGGCAGTAGATGGATGATATTGTGAAATCAAGGGGAGCAGTGTTAAAAGTTATAGATGCGGACTGAATGGATTCAGTGGGATCGGAAGGGAGAAGGAAGTGGGAGAGTGTATTTCTAACTAATATTGCACTACCCCCTTGCCCTTGTGCAGTGTTATTTGGATGGTCCGTTCTGTAAATAATGTAGTCTCGTTTGTGAAATTGTGATCGTATTGTGAAGTGTGTTTCTGTTATTAGTTCAATATCTATTCTTTTATCATGAAGCATCAATTCTTATTATCTCATTCTCGTTTATGTTGGGTTGCACAATGGTGCAACTCAACATAAACGACCAACATAAGCGTTCCAAAGAAGGATGGCTAAGGAATTATGGTTTAGGGAATTCATTTCTGGGTAAAGGCAGGGATTATAGAGGCAAGGGATGAAAATGTTTAAAGGATGGTTAGAAAGGGTTGGAAAATGGCTTTTAGGTCGGTAAGAAAGCCTTGAAGTGTAGAGGTTAAGTCTACACTATTAGTTGGAGGTGGCAAAAAACCCAAGTCAATCGGACAATAATTAGAAGTATGTGGGTGTGCAGATGCATGTTTACCGTTATTTCATTTTATTAACTGTTATTTGATTTCATAATATAATGTTTGTTTAATGTTTTAGATAGTAAAAGAATTTTACAAAGGATCAGAGAAGTTCGGACCTGAAAGAGCGGCTTCTCCTTTTATGATTGCGTAAGTAAATATGAATTATTACTATCATTTACTAAATAATCTGACAAATTTACTTACAGTGAACGAGACCAAAGTACTTTTAATTGGTTAGTGCACTCCCAAATCTCGCCTGAAATCTAAGTTATTAAACAACATGTCTAGTGATGGTTCGAATCCTAGGGCAATGAGACATGTTCAACAAAGATCAGATCAGGTGGATGTGTGAAGTGGCCAATCCCCTCCTGTATCTGACTTGCACTTTATTTAACTAACTGCAGTGTATTGGCTAACTGTATTAGCACAGACCACAGATGAAAGACAGACATTTTTCAAACACAACATTTTGAATTCAAGGCTATGTTGGGAGACCTAAGTGTCAACCGATTTGGCCCCAAATTTGGCACACGGTGTTTTCTTATGGATACCCAAGTTTTTAGAGGTATGTATCCTTTTGTCGATTTAAAAAATTCGGGGTTTTCGGCCACTCTAGCGTGGGCTTGCTTTAGAGCTAATACAAAAATATATTATTATGTAATGTATGAGATGGGATTAGTGTGTCATCCCATCAGCTGTATTTACCTTTTAACTGACATTCGGAAACACTTAGTCGCCACTATGCTTAAGCAGTTGCCCATTTATATGGCGATGCTGGGGTAACACCGAGTGTGGCCCCTTGCCGAGTCGAGAATCTAACCCGGAACCTTGTGCATAACAGGCGATTACGATTGCACTGTCCTTCCAGAGACAATTGGTAATAGTGTTAAAGTAATAGCCGGCAATTTATGTGGCGTATGGCTTTCTTTATCATTGGACAAATACGGCTTTCGACACAGTTATTCATGAAGTATTATTTTACAAGGTGGCCGATTTAGGAGTGTCGAAGAAATTAATGGTGAAACAGAGGCTTGTGTTTGGTGTGAAGGAGGTGTCATTTCGTCTTTTAAAATTAATGTGGGGCTAAGACAAGGGAGCGCTTTAAGACCCATTTTGTTTAATCTATATATTAACGATTAAAATTAATATACATTTTGAAGAAAAATTAAAATCATGTTAATGGGCCATCAACAGCCTTTGTCCAAAACCTACTGGACGCCAGGTTCCCTAAATTTTTGGCGAGAAAAGCGCAATCAAAAAATGTATTCTGGTGAAAAAACTGGGTGGCATTAGCTGACATTCACGGATCGAAATCAAGCATCATTAATAGAACTAGGTTGTAACTATAAAGAAATGAGAGACCTTAAAGAAAATGTGACTTTAAAAGCCCATTAAAATATTGTTTCCAACATTTCTTTACATGTTTTATAATCTACTGTTACTTTATTGTAAACCTATAGATTAATTTAGTTTTGAATTTTGAGACACAAATAAAATTTGGTTCTTCAGAATAATCGCAACGCTTCCGTTATCTTTGATAAGATGAAAACAAAAGACTACTTTGTAAAACACAAACTACGTGTAAATACTTGATCTTACCAATCCTTCCACAATTGGTACAAATTGGTTCCAAATGTTCCACCCCAGAATTATAGTTAATTATTAAGAATAATTTATAATTCTATTAAGATATGTTTAACAGGATAATCTTATTTTTTATTTATATCGGAAGAGTTTATTATTTATTAAGATAGAACTTGTTTTTTTGTTTATTAATTGATTTATTAATTGTGTTTTTCAGATTCAGCTTATATTTAACAATAACGTACATAAGCAGTGCATTAATTAATAAAGGTGCGGCTCTTTTAAATAGAAATAAAGTTATTGGTAAGTTTTTAGTGTAATTAAAAATAAATTAATTAAAAATGACGCAAGATTTTTATCGTTTAAATTCATTTATTTTATTCAACAAAAATTATTAAACTTTTTAGTGTATTATTTGCAATATTTTTACTCTTTTGTTCCATACTTTTCTGCAAAGTACAGCATAAAATGTTAGATCATTTTAAAGCTTATGAGTTGGCGTAGCTTTTAAGCTATTCAGAAATATATGATGACTATGCAAACAACAAAGTTAAGGAGGGCCATATTTTTGACATTTTCATGTTTAGGCTGTGCTACATAACTCGAAAAGCGTTACTAAAAAACGTTACCCGGTGTATCAAGGAGTTAGAATGGTATAAGTGCAAAGCTGTTGGGCCTCCCTCCACCGCACGTCATAGGGCCGAAGAAAGTTGACAAGATTTATAGGTGTGACAAGGAGTTAGGAAAATACAGGAGGTTGTTTAACAATTCGTAGAAGGTGGGCCGGCGCCTTTGAATTCAGTCGTTTAATCAAGCCGCGGCAGGGCCGGTGTATAGATAAGAATAAAAATTATCTTTCATCTACTTTTATCAATTACTTGAATAAATTACCGATTTTATTTCATTTTATGTCGGTAGTTTACACAGAGCGAAAACATGAAAATGTCTCACTGTCTTGCGGACTCGTATGCACGAAGTATTGTTTTTATTTTTAAACAAACATTTTATTAGTTTTTAATGTATGTATTCTCACTTCAGATAAAGCTACACGAGCAAATGTTAAGGTTTATTTAAAAGGGAATTTAATGCACTCTACAACGGCGATGACCGCATCTTTTTAGCTATATTAGTTTTTGAGTTACAGAGTATTTTATTGAAAAATACACTAATATATCTAAAATATATATGTATCGATATATCTCGAAAACAAAGGTCGATAGGACGGGTGTTAATATAACATTTTTTGTAGCAAATGAGACATAGAATCACACCCTGCTCTGTGTCCCTGTTGAACTGGAACACCCTCTGTGTATATATATGGATATATATATATATATATATATATATATATATATATATATATATATATATATATATATATATATATATATATTATATATAATCAATTTCTATGTGTGTAATGAAAGAAAAGGATATCGAATTAACATTTATTTAAGGATGTCAACATAAGAAGTTGGTATGACTCATAATGTATTAAAAAAAGTTAACAGGACAATGTAGAAAAAATCAACAAATAAACATACATTTTATTGTTTCTGTTTCAGGAGTAACTTTTCTAGAAGTAGTTGCCGGAATCTTAGTGATACAATATTTAATGCTTATTATTCAAAATGGATCAATGTTATTCATATTTTACGTACCATTAGATTACACATTCAATGGAAGCTTACTATTGGTTATTCTAGGATTATTCTTGGTGGATTCAGTTGGAATTTCAATGGGTAATTTAAAAAGAATAATGCATATTCTATGAAAATATTTATTTATCAGACCTTTTGCTCAGAAAAATTCTGATGTGTGACCAATTAATGAAATTTTATAAATGTATCATACTTTTTAGAGGGGGGCATCAAGTGGGATATTCCTTTGTCCCAAAGTACATTGGACTAAACATCCCTTTTTCATAATATAGTAATTTAGTCAAAGTCGTTTTTATTCTAAAACAACATAGGGGAGTAACAATCTAAAGAAGTTCCTTCAATAGGATAATAGAGGAGGTCCAGATTGCCGTGAGTTAGTTTCAGTAAAGGATGGTACGGCTGAGCTTGACTTGGTGGGAGCACTACCATGCCCCCAGATTTCAATATTTAACCACTTTAATGGGTTCATCATAAATTAATTAATTTATTAGTATGTCATTGAAAAAGGTCTGTAATAAGATTCTGTATATTAATAACATACTGGGAATTTGATTTTAGTGTGAGCAAACCTAAGCCTTAGCCCCACTGATCTCTATTTGACTTGTTCCATTCAATTCATATTTCTATATAGAACAAGTTTATTTTCATTTTCTTTTTTTTTTCAGGTGTATTTTTTTCAAAAATGTTTTCATCAAATGTTGCAATCGTGGGTTTAGTAATATTACAAATTCTGTCTATAACCTGTCTTGGAGGTATGTATTAATATCTTTTATTTTATAAGAAATCACATTGAATATTGAAGTAATTCTTTAACCCTTTAAGGATCAGGCAAAAAGAAACAGTAGATTCGTGGTCCGCGGTTTACCACCTGACCATCTCTATACGTGTGTTTTGGATGACATGTCTCCAGTTTTTTTTTTGTGGCTAATAGGAGCAATTTCTAAGGGAGGATTTTTGTCAAAAAACTTATTATACTACCAGTTTTGATTTAATATTGAGTTTTTATAATAAATAATTATTAGCGCTTTCGAGTTATTTGCAGATTTTTAGCTTGAGTTGTAAAACTTTAATAAATTACGTTGTCTTAGAGATTTGGTGGTTTATTCCGTTAACCACCTACTTTAAGGTGGTAAAGGATGTAAACCACCAAACCTTACAGGTAATATAATTATTTAATTAGAAGTACAAATCCCTAATTGATTGGTGGCATCTCCTAGAAACCACCTAAAAACATTGATTTTTTTTATGGGAGGGGGGCTAGAATTTTTTTTAAAAAAAATGTCTGGTGCCATTCTTGATCCCACAGATAAGATTTGCAACTCTAATTTTTGAAATTTAAAAAAAAAAAAAAAAAACAGTAGTGCACCATTCGAAGCAAATAGTGGTTTGCCAGGCAAACCACCAAGCCTTAAAGGGAAAGTATTGCTAGGGCCTTACTCAAGATATTGTGAGATAGATATCTATTTTTTTAATTTTAAAGAAAAGCTAAAATTATTATTTTCTTTTTTTTAAGCGTGTTTATGGCCTGAAGAAGGACTGCACTGGACTTTTCAATATGTAAAATGGTTGATTCCAGTTCAACCAGTTAGCATAAGTTTAAGTAACATAATTACAAAGAATTTTGGAATAACTCATCCAACAGTATATATCGGTTATCTCAGCTGTGTAATTTGGGTAGCTATATTTACTAGCCTTGCATATATTCTTAGCAAATTTAATTCAAATTAAACATATCAAAATAAATAGGTCTGACAGTATGATTGGGATTCTGCATATTACAGCATTTCCTTCAGCAGATGTTAACTTTTTTTTTTTTTTTTAATTTCAATAATATTATTTGTAAAGCAGTTTCATGTGTTTATTTATTTACCTTATTTAAAAAATGGTTGCTCTTCGTTGGGCATTGCATATGAAAAAATATTATGCCAACTCAAAAATGCTCATTTAACTTTATATTTAATATTTACAAATTACTATGATCTTACATCTGTATAGTATAATAGTTGAGGTATTCGTTATTAAATATGATTCAGCATCCCAGACTGAAATGAAAAGTTGACTGTTCTCTGTGTGTTTAAAGCAGTTATCAAAGCACCTCCTATCACTTATATAGCATTCGATTGCAAGGGCTTTTTGAAAAAGTTTGAAATTAATATGAGTCCATCAGTGTTAATTAATATCCAAATTATAATTTGGCGAGTAGTATTTATAATACGATAGTTTACAAAAAAATGGTGATGGACTAATCCAGCGGTTCTCAACCTTTCTCAACCCACGTACCCCTTTTTTGTATAATTAACTGTGCATACCCCCTAAAAACAACCCCTTGTTTTAAATTCTTTTTATATTAGATCAAGTGCTGTTTAACTACTGCTATAATATTGGTACATCATAGAAAAAGCTGTAAATAGGTAATTTTAATTCCAAGCAAGGTGTTTTTACTTGACATTTCACTAAACATTTTTTATTTATTAGACAGAAAAGTAAACAAAAAACCTTTTTTTAATCCACCGCGTACCCCCAAGGGGTACGCGTACCACAGGTTGAGAACCGCTGGACTAATCGATAGACGGGACCGGTAGTAGGTATTATGTCACATGCCCCCTCCTCCCTAGATCATGCCCCTCAATTCACAATGCGAAAGAGAATTCTTACATACACTTTCAAAATTAGGTTGGAATTTGTATGCTTCGATTGTTTTTTAAACCATATAATATCTATGATATTAAATTAAATTATCGTATTTTAAAAACAACTTAGTTTTATAAAATTACTAGCCGAATTGGCACGCTTCGCGTGCCTTATTCGTCTAGAAGTTGGCGCTAGGTGTAAAAAATAATTAAAACAATATAAGTAATATATCTTTTTTATTAAATAATTTTGTATTTTAGTGCAATTAGTTTATATTATTTTTTATTGCTTATTTTTAAACATTATATCTCAATTAAATATATGACCTGCTTTTTTTTATATAAAATATATTTTTCATTATAAATGAATTTAACCATAAGTTTTTATATTTCCTACATATTTACTTGGCACTAACTATGTGGATAATGTATTTTGTTTAACAGTGTAATTTTTTTTTATTTAATTATATTATTGCATCAGAAATGAAATCTTAACTCATAAAACTGTTGTTGGTAAAAGTTTTGTATGTCTTAGTTTGTTAGTTCACCGCTAAAATGCTACCGTATGTACCAAAAGTACACATGTGTACAAATATGTTCAAGTATTAATTTTTTTCCGAGTTCCTAATATTAAATAAGGCATGCATACAAATTTTAAATCAAATCGAATCAATATTTCTCATATTTTTAATTTTTTATTAATTTCCCTATTTTTGGGCCCAGATTTTGAGCCGGAAAATTTGGGCAAAAAAAGTTGTCGACAACCCCATACAAACTATACGTTTTTTTAAAGCCCCCGTCGAGTAGATTACGAATATGCCGTCAGTTTACCATTTAGCACTTTTAAAGCCCAAAAAATGGCCAATCGAAAACCCCAAAAATTGCCAAATATGAACTTTGAGTGGCTTTTTCTCGGAAACTAAGAGTCTTGGAAAAAAAAGTCCAAGAGCACTTTCGTCTTGTATTTTTCATTTTTATAAGCGTGACAAATTTCATGAAGATAGTACAAACTTTATTTTTTACCAAAAAATCGTCAAGCCACACCCCTGTGATTTTTTTACCCGAAAAAGTCAAAATGAAGATAACAAAATAAATGAGGTATATTCGTAAACGTCTCGAAAAGGAGAGTAAAAAATAATAACAATGTTTTAAATTTCAACCAAAACCTAAGGAACCATTGTCAAAAAACAGCTATATAAGGACTTTTTTCAATTTTACCCCCCTAAAAAGTAAAAATATCACAAAACACTACATAACTACATTAAAAGGCCTATTCAAGAGTTTTTCAACGATATACATGAAAGTAGGTTTTGTGTTTAAAAGCATATTTGTACCCGTGTACCCATAGGTACCAAACATATATTTAAAAATCAAACCATGTATAAGATCATTATTTAGGCTAATGAATTCTAATAAATGTAAAAATAAAATTTAAAAAAATTATTTCACCTTCTTAACCTGAACCAAAAGTACAAATCGGTACAAATGTACCCGTACAAAAAATTTTAAAAATAAATAAATACCACAACATTAAAGTATTAATCGAGGCCTTTAAAACGATATACGACACATAAAAATATACACGTGTTTTAAAAATCCAATATGGCGGCTATAATTCAATATGGCGGCTATATATCGAAATCAAAACACCCGCACTTTTCTAGTATTAGTACACTCTACCTATGTACCAAATTTCAAATCTCTAGGTCAATGGGAAGTAGGAGAATTACTGATGAAAAAATCCAAGATGGCGGCTATAATTCAATATGGCGGACACATATCGAAATCAAAATGGCCGCACTTTCCTATTTATGGTACACTCTATCTATGTACCAAATTTCAAATCTCTAGGTCAATGGGAAGTAGGAGAATTTTTGATGATCAGTCACTGTCACTCTTAGTTTTATATATATAGATAATAAAATTTAAAATTAAAATATATTTCGAAACAAATTGGAGGTACATACTTTTTATTCATATTTAATGTCTCCCTATGATAAATGGTTAGTCTACAATTACTATACAAATAATATCTACATATAATATCTAGATTACTAATTTTATAAATATAATATTTTTATTTACTATACTTATTAATAACCATATACCTAAATAAGTCCTTAACATGGGTTGGATAGTTGTGCAAAAAGTATTATATTATTCATAATATGTATCAGAGTTACCAATTTTACAATATTTCATAATCTATGTTACTTAATAAAGAAGAAAATGTTAAGCATCTTACATAAATAAGATGATTAAATGTTATTAAGTCTCTTACAGTAATAAGTATTTCGATATTTTCCAAAAAAAAAAAAAATAAAATAAGTAAATTTATATAAATACCCCCCAGGACATTGGAAAACAAGCATAAGCATATATTGAACATTAAGAAAATAATCTCGTTATATACATCGGACGTAAATGACCTTATCAATCATATAATGATATGATAATGTATTATTGTAATAATTATCCGATATGAGTTGTATTGAGTAGATCAGCAATACTCTTTCCCATATTCAGACTTGGCTTAATCACCTCATTTTTACCCCCCCCCCCCCCCCCCTTTCCTTTGATTATATTCCTCAAGGGTTAGATTTCAAAACTTCTTTTAAAATAAGTGACCAATATCAAAAGTTCAAGGTTTTACTCTAAATGGTTCTAAAGATATTATATTCACCTAAAAAGTTACATGAAAATATGCGCTATCTTCAATTAAAATACCGGATTAAAAAAACTATTAGCGGACGTTTATATCATCGAAGAAAAATTAATTACTAAAGTTTAGCTATTCTAACGTTTAAGACTTATGAAGCAATGTTTAAAAAGAAGAGGAAGCGAATTGTAGCTTTTAAAAATTGCTTGCGCATGCGAGTCTGCAAGACAGTGAGACATTTTCATGTAACGCTTTTTGGTGTCGTTTTTTGGTAACGCTTTTAGAGTTTATGTGCCTAAGTCAGGGGTGCCCACCCCCCTAAGCTCTATGACGCAACCCCCCCCCCCCCCAGCTTTTTGAGATATATGTTAATACATACACTTCTTCTTCAGTTATGTAAGATATAAATACTTTACCTGACTTATATTTGTCAGTATTTATGATGTACTTTCTCGTCACAAATCCTTACATTTTAGAATAAAAATAAATAGAAAATGAAATAAAACTCCTTTTTTAGTTTACCTGAGATTTTATTAAAAATAACAGTTCGTTTCAAGATTTGTTAAGATAAAGAAACGATTTTTGCTTTGGAGATAACGATTTTTAATTACCCCCCCCCCCCCTTTCATTGTAAAAGGGATATTAAATCGTGCAACTTGGGTCGTATTAACTTATTATTAACTACTTTATTACAATTTACAGGTATTTTCAATACCCTACATTGACCAGTGATGAGCTAGATCTAATGGGCTCTTAATCCTTAGGGTAGTGACACACTTCGCCACCTGGGTAGCACCACCCGGGTGATGATTGATGCCACTTACTTCCGACACATGTCTTGTGCCACCCAAGTTTTTACTTTTTTCGGGCAGTCGAGAAATGGAGCTGTGCATGCATAATATCATTATGTTCGCGAAAGAAGAAGGAAAAAAGGCGTTTTTGGGTTCATCGAATAATTTCAGACAAAAAGTATACTTTTGTTTCATACAGTGTACGTATCAAAGAGGACAGTCAACATTTTTGCCGAATGTCGCGTGGAACTTTCAACGAATTGCTTAGAATATCGAAGAACAGTTTGGCCAGTAGAGACACTTACATGAGGGATGCTGTAAGCCCCTGATTTGATTTCCTCTAGATTTGATTGAACGAGCGGGCAGAGTGGCAGGGACTTGGGTGGCAACGTCTGACGGGTTCAATTGAAAACAATTGGCTGACCAGGTGGCGGCTAGACCATGGGACGGTCGACCGGGTAGTGCTACCCGGAGGGTTGCGCCACCTCGTGTGGCAGGTTGCATTCTATTCTCATTGGAAGGTTGGATGACGAAGTGTGTCACTACCCTAAGATAGGAATCTCTCACGTCATTTGGGGAATCCTGCCCTGCTAGGGCGTATCTTACCTGGTTAATATTATAAAAAGAATATTAGAATATTTCAATTTTTTTCTCAGAACTTCGCCCAAATAAGGCAAAATGTGGTACAAAGTGTGGCATTTTACCGAAAATCGGCAGAATGTGGCATTTTAGTATGGCGCCATGGCAAAAAGGCATTTGAAGGTCTCTGCTTATTACATTAGCGGGCTGAGATTGTCAAGCGACGCGGCGGTGGTAAGATGAATCTGGCCTCCAACTGGCGGCCAGGTAGCTCTGGATGGTAGATAACGTTTTGGACGTTGTACGCGGCCAATATAAACACACGATGTACTATTTATTTACCGCGTGAACATTCTCTGTTTGTTTATTTCTTTTACTTATAATTTGCCAACTAGGTTGTTTGAAAACAGCAAATTTTCTTTCCGTTTTTCTAGGCAATACACTGTAAGGTTTTTTTCTTCAGTGTATCTTATCCCTATAAAATTGAGTCTATACTTCTTTGGTTTTAGTAATATTTTTTTTTCAACAAAATTCAACTTTAATGAAAATACTATGTTTATTACGGATAAAAATAATAGTGATCCCCCGGGGGATTGAACCAGGGAACCCAACTCTACTCTCCTTACTCTAAACTGTTTTTTTTTTAAATCCATCCATTTAAATTTGTTTATATTTTTTTTACTTTCATATTGGGTGGGATGAGGAAATAATAAAATATTATATCAGCATATAATAACGTATATGTGTAATAACCTACGAAACTCCAAAAAGTTCTTGGATGCAAGTACTTCCCTGTGATATTTAATATTAAATGTGATTAGCATTTTTTAAATTATTACGGGACCATCTGCCGGCTACTTTTGGGATCTTAATATTTTGAGTACTCTAAAAAATAGCTATAAACAAAAAAAAACCGTTTGTTCTCATGTAAGAGAAAGCCATGAGTGTAGAGGGTTCAATAATTTCAACCAATTTATTTCACATGGGCAACCTATAATTATTATATGCCACTTTCTATCCAAGTTTCTACAATATTGTAATTTGAAAAAATGTTAACGGACAGACCCTTGATAGAAAATGTTCCCTCATGTCTGGACCACATTTCTGACTAGGTAATTTAAATCGTTTATCAGAATGCTTTATCTTCCTGAAGCTCGGAATCAAAAGTGATATTTTTTTCACTACTTGGTGCTACCCTCTAAATATTATGAAAAATTTATAAAAATATCATTAAGTGGTTCACGTCAGGATTTTTCTGAGCAAAAGTTCCAATTATTTAATCGTCTTAGAATATGCATTATTAATTTTAGAAAATTACCTATTGATATTCCAACTGTATCCACCAATAATAATCCCACAATTACCAATATTAAGCTTCCATTGAATGTGTAGTCAAATAGTACGTAAAATATGAATAACATTGATCCATTTTGAATAATAAGCATTAAAAATTGTATCACTAAGGTTCCGGTAAAATGTACACAGAACAGAAACAATAAAATGTATGTTTAATTAGTTTATTTGTTGATATATTCTATATTTTACTGTTCTTACTATCATCCTTTGTTGACATACTTAAATAAATATTTCTTAGACAACATTCTTTTCTTTTATTACTCACATAAATACTGATCAAACTTATTTAAATTTTTCCTTCCAAATTTTCTTCCTACTGACTATTCGTTACTGGAGTGTATACCCAGATAATCCAGGAAAATAAGGAATAATAGGGGAAATAATTTATAAAGTTTTGAAACTTTGTCAAAACACTCTTAAAGTGTGTAGTAGAAGAAACAGTAAAGTTCCACCCCCCCCCCCCCCTCACCCCTCATTAAAGTCCAAAATTTACTCTTTGTCCACTTTTGAAGCAAAACAGTTTATTTTAACATTTTCATGTCTTGGCTTTGCTACATAAAATCGAAAAGCTTTACTAAAATTCTAACCCAAAAACGTAACCGTGTGTAACAAGGAGTTAGAAAGATATAGGAGGTGTGTAATCTAGTCTCCAGCTGTAGGGCCTTCCCCTACCGCGCTTGGTAGGGCCGAAGGAAGTCGAAAAGAGTTACACTGCTACCAGGAAGTTAGAAATTTGTAGGAGGTAGTTCGTAGTCGCATAGAGTCTAGTCTAGTCTAGAGGGTAGTAGAGAGAGCCTTCAGCTTTCCCCCCGCGGGATCGCCATCTTAGGGGCTACATCTTCTCCTTGCGTGGTAGCTAACTCTACGCCCCGACTTATTACTACTAGATATGTAGAGAAAAATTATATTGTTGTCTTAGAAATTATATGTATTTAAACTTTTAAGGAAAGTGGCACGTTTAAGGAAATTTTTTAATAAATTTGTTTACTAAAACCAACACCAACACCGCTATGAAGTGTTAAAAATCGGTAAAATTTTTAAAGCGAATCTAATCGATTAAAATAGAGAAGACATTTTTGCCCCGATATCTTACGTTGTAACGTATTGATTTTAATAAAACTTCATACAAATCGTCTGAAGTACAATCGAAACAGGCATCTAACATTTCAACCTGATACAAGCAGAAGTTCTTGTGTAGTGAATTGATATATTTTAAATAGAGTAGACCGGGGTGTTAGGGTTAGGGAATAGTCCTGTTCCCTCACTCGGCTCTTTACTACAATCGTCCCCTTTAACTATCAACTCTTCATGAACTACTTTGTCAATAGTCAATACATATTTATTGCAACACGCTCCCTTCAATGATAAAAAAATATTTTCTTTTAATTTTGCCTTTACTCCTCTAAGTACAAATAGTAGTTACTTTTAATTTTGTCTCATTTCTAACTCCACCATGTATAAGTAGTAAGGATTGTATACTTAGCACTGTTATATTGTAATTTATATTTAAAGAACTTCGTTCCTACCACTGTCCTGCGAGACCTCACGTATTTTTTTAATCTTAGTTTTACATTATTGGTCCTTGATTATTATTATTATTTTGTAAAGAGAATGGAGACCGGTCAGTTGGTTTTATGCTTTGTCTGACATTGACAATTACGCGGCACAAAAAAGTTAAATAGTTGTATTGTACAATTCATAATTCGAGATTTTTTGAAAAAATAAAACAAGATATTATGCATTGTTATGCAGCAGACGATACTGCATAGAAGTGCAGCTCGGATAAAACATTTTATCCTCGTGCTGCGTACTTGCCAAGTGAGAAATAGTATATTATGTTACTAGGCTGTGAAGTGAGTTTTTCTTTACCGCGGCAATTATATTTACTGTCGAGCGAAGCGAGACAGTAAATATTGCCAAGGTAAAGAAAAAACATTTCACAGTTGCGTAGCATATGCTATTTTTTCCGAGGTAGCAGACACTGAAAAAACATTAAATATTAATAAATAATCAATATAACAATAACAAATATTAGTACATACTTAAGATTTTAAGATTTAAAAAAAGAAACCTTAAAAAGAGGTTACACTATAAGAAAAGATAAATAAAACGCATTGACATCTAGCGGAATTAAATCGTACTAAGCATTTCTATAAAGACTGCAGCGCTACTAACGGAAGTGTTGACAACTGCCAGCAGTACAATAAAAACTTTTTTCGTCCTAGGACGTAAACATTTTTTTCTTTACAGCTAGGAGTAATGAAACGATTTTTCAAGCCCACGTAATGAAAAAATGGATTTTAGCTATGTTTCTTAGGCTCTAAGTTACTATTTTATAGCCTACCACGGAAAAAAAAAAAAATTATATTTAAGCATATAGAGTGATTTGGGAAAGAAAATGGTTGAGTTAGTGGACTACACTTATGATGTGACCCACTTGGCTATGCCTACACTCCGCCTCTAATCTCTTTGAAGACAGTTGATTAAAGTTGTTTATTAAACTATTGATATTATTAATTTTAATAAAAACTTACCTATAACTTTATTTCTGTTGAAAAGGTCCACAGATTTATTAATTAATGCACCCCCGGTGTACGTTATTGCTAAAAATATGCTGAATCTAATAAACATTTAAGATATCAATTAATAAAAAAAAACACATTCTATCATAATTTATGATAACAATTTCCAGGTATGAATAAAAATAAATAAAAGAAAGTATTGTGTTAAACATATTACAAATTTTATTAATTGACTATAATTCTGGGGCTTACACAACCCAGAAGTAAGTTTAAGTATTTACACGAGTTATATTCAAATAGAATGCTGAGATCAGCAATTATACAAACACATAGACATAGCCTGATAACACACCTCAGCAATAATATTTGTATTAATAAGGCACCACCATCACTCCACCCCACCAGAAGTCATTAAAAATGAACTGCAAGAGCTGGATTCCAGATTGGGACCATCACTAACGTGCAGGAAGGTAGCTCTGCCCTTTCATTATTATTTTTTGGCCTGGAGCCCAATCCAAAACAATGACATTTTTAATGTAACCACAATTTTTCATGGAAAAATCAAAGTAAATGCCTTACAAGCGTACAAAGATTGTACAATGTAAACAATGTCAGTCGTATTCCTATTAAAGAAGCTATTTCAACCATCCACCAGTGTGTAAAGTGTGCTGGACCACACTTGACTGCAGGCTGTAACAAGCATTCTAAGGAGCAGCCTAAATGTGTTTGATCCAATGGTGTAGCAAGTTACAGGGGCTGCACTTGTCATAAAAAGTTGCAGAAGAGGTTGAGAAAACCAAATCAAAGCTCAACAACGCTTCAACAATCATCCCATATAAACTAGGCACTAGGCACCCATCACGAACTCCACTCTTCAACCGCCTCCCACCAAGGAAACACTTACAGAACATCACCCAACCACATCAAATATCTCTTCTTAAAATATTAATTATGCTGCTGTCCCTAACATTCAACCAACACATACATTCTCCTCTCCAAACCTGGACAAAGTCTGATTCTGAAAAAGTTGAGGTCTTTGCCCAAAACCTTAACTAAACTCTTTAGACCTCGATCATACAAATCTCGTTGCTAATTTTCTCCTTCTTCCTTTTCAACCATCTCCTCCTCCCAAAATGCTTAACCCATCTGATATCAAATTCAAACACCTACCAAGCCGTAAAGCTCCAAGTTATGACCTTATTACCTAAACGTCTCCCAAAAACGATATCCTATCTATTATAAGCATATGTCTGTTCTTAGATCCACCTTCTTTCCCACTCAATGGAAATTCGCTACTATTCTCATGATTCCAAAACCATCCATAATATACAGGGTGTTTCAACTAAGCACAGACACAGAAAAGGGGGTAATACTTCATCGAATTTCCAGCAAAAAATGTCCTATTAACTCATGGTCTATGGACCTTAGTTTTTGAGATATCGATTTTTTTCGATTATATAATTTTTTGTCATACATTGGGTAATAACTCGGCAACTAAAAAAGATAATAATATGCAGTTTACGGCATTCGAAAGAGGAATAATTTTACATTAAATGCACTATAATGTTTGATCAAATCGGGGTTGTTTTCAATGCGATACATGCTACTAAAAATGAATATTTAATTTTATCAAAAGTAATGATGTAACTTTGAGTTGCCATAACTTTTAAATTTGGATTTTGAGATTTTGATGGATTAACAAGTTTTGAGGTCCCCTGAGTCCATAAAAGTGGTTTTATAAAAGTTTCTATCTGTCGTCTGTGTGGATCTTACTATATATATATATATATATATATATATATATATATATATATATATATATATATATATATATATATATATGTATATACATATATATATATACATATATATATATATATATATATATATATATATATATATATATATATATATATATATATATATATATATATATATATACATATATATATATACATATATATATATATATATATATATATATATATATATATACCACACAAGGCGTAAATACGAACAATAACTTTGGCTTTCTCGAGGCAGCCCCACGGTGGGAACCGTTATTCTATTCCTGCGAGCGACATTTTAAGTTTGTTTGGACGTAGATTGAAAATATGTTCTAATATTTTACAAAGGTTCTATACAATTTTGTTATCTTTAATTTTGATAATCATCTTGATTAGTGTCCGAGCCATATTCGCAAAAAACCGAATTTGTTAACCTTTGCCCTTGAATATCTATGCGACCACGGCCTCGTTGGCGATTTTCAATTATGTTTCTCAGAACGTCAAAATGAAGCAATAAAAAAACAAATTGATGCTCCCATTTTTTTTTTGGAGTAGAAGCCATATTTATGACTAAAATAACTGGGCTATTGTGTAAAAAAATAAGCCAAGTCATGGGTAAAACGTTGTGAGAACGTTGGTTTAGCCGTCTCCTCGTACAAGTAAATTCACTTGGTCTAATTTATCCAGTACAAGTGATCTTGTTTATCTGTCCCCCTTCTTTATTCTCTGTTCCTTACTAACTCAAACTTTTCTCCCCCTATTTTACGACATTTTGGGCGAAAAATTGGTTGAAAACCCCCCAAACACAATTTTTTTGGAACTTTAGGCCCGTTTTCCGGGAAAACTGAACGTAAAGGAATTACGTAAATAAATTTTTATTTCAGAGGGGAGGAAGTTAGTTAACTATAACATCAAATTGAGCAGATGAAGTAATTAAAATTTCTTATCATTCAATGGCAATTCTAACAGTGGTCAATTATATCAACAAATATTTTTGACATTTTCATAACTCGAAAAGGGTTACTAAAAAACGTTACCCGGTGTATCAAGGAGTTAGAAAGGTATAGGAGGTGTGCACAGTCTGTCTCCAGCTGTTGGGCCTCCCTCCACCGCACATCATAGGGCCGAAGAAATTCGAAGATTTATACGTGTGACAGAGAGTTAGGAAAGTACAGGAGGTTGCCATCAACTCTCAGCCCTCTCGGCCTACCTCGCTTTAACCACCTCCAACACCGCGAAGCGAACCTGGGGACATTTTATGTCGGTAGTTTACGCAGAGCGAAAATATGAAAATGTCTCACTGTCTTGCGGACTCGTATGCAAGAAGTATTTTTTTCATTACCATATAATATATATATATATATATATATATATATATATATATATATATATATATATATATATATATATATATATATATATATATATATATATATATATATTATATAATGTTGTTTAATAAACTTGGCTTCAAGCGAGATTTGGTACATTTTAAATAACTCGACCCCTTTTACGGAATGTATGTTTGCCAGAATATTATGTAAATTCTGGTAGTAATTAATATTTACTTACGCAACCATAAAAACATATTCGTATAATTTTGTATTTTTACTTTTCCTCACCTATGGTAGGAAAAGTATTTATTTCACCTAATCAATTGTTTCTTTTTTGAGAGATTTCAACTGAATTATATCCGTTTTGGATGTTTTTTAAACCTCCTGAGTTGTTCAGCATGACGTCTGTATATATTATGTGTATATATTACTACAAATGCTGAATCAACAGGCGATCCTGCATTAATATTATTAAATAAAGATTATGGACAAATACTTTTACCACAGGCGAGCGTGGTGAGCCTGCAAATTTATTTATATTAAATTAATTAAGATGTCACCTGCAGGAAAATTAAGAAAAAGTATGGCTCTGTCAAATTACAGGCTTGTTGAACGAATAAAGAGCGCGAGAGCATATCTCGATGATGAAAATCAGGAAGCAAAATCAATTAAGATTACGATAGGGAAATTGCAAACAGTTCTCCAAAGCTTAGAGACAATTCGCAATGATCTATTGATTCTGACTTCTACTGACGATGTTGAGTCTGCTAAATTTGACTCGGACATGGAAGAGTATCATACACGAATATTAGACTGTAAAGAACTTATTGCAGAACTCATTGCAGTAGAGCAACTTATAACCGCCTCAATCTAGTGTCCAACCTCCACCACAATCTATTACAACTGAAACGTTAACAGGGTTTCTTCGAGAATTGCAAAAGGAAACGGAAGGAAGGATTCAAAATGCTATAACCAACATGGCCAATGCAATTTCAGTTAGTGTGGCGGGGGTCGTACAGGCACGTGAAACGTTAGCTGGACCTTCCTCTGGTCCTGATATTATAAAATTCCCCCAAGCAAGTTTGAAAGTTTCCCCATGAGCTTATGTTTTATAAAAATTATTACTTACTTCTCTGGTATTCGAACTCGTAATCTCCTCTGACGCCGCCCACACAAACATTACAATGATTTGTAAAAAACCCACACAAGAAATTCTTTTTATGTGTACAGCATATTTTAGCTCATGTCAGTATATAGTATTTTTATAGTAAAATATTTTTTTCATTCAGTCTTTTAACTCCAGAAAGATAAGGAACAAGGGAAGTTGATAAAAAACAAAGAAATTAAAATACAATCCGTTTATTATCACTTAAAAAAATATAATATACATTCCTTGTTATAGAAAACTAAATTTATATAATAATAATAATAATTGTTTTACAAAAGAAATTAATTAATTGGGCTTGGCTTAATCACTCATTTTTACTCCCCTTTGATTATACCCCTCAAGGGTCAGATTTCAAAACTACTTATGTTAACAAATACTTTAAAGTTTACCTATTCTAACGTTTAAGCCTTGCAATATTTAAAAAGAAGAGTAAGGGAATTTATCTATTAAAAATTATTATAGCTGCCATCACCAATTTAAATTTTTAATTATAAAATCCCTTATAATTTGGGGAGGAAACAGTCATGTTCTGTCACTACAAGCATCTGCTTTAATTATAAACTCATCATGATTACTTTTTAACTTGGTGCGTAGGCTTCCGCGGGTAGACTCGTAATAAACAGCTTGGCTTTCCGGTGAAAACCGCGTCACGAAGGGAAAGAAGTCCGACGTTTCGCTTCCACTACTGGAAGCATCCTCAGGGGTGCAGTGCATCGCGATGCTTACCTGAAGCAACAACAAGACACACTGACGACTGGAGAGAAGGACGGCGTATTTATAGCTGCTTTCTGGAACGTAGATTATACCTAGATTCCCCGGGGGTTGTTTGAGTCCGGTTTATCCCTTGTCGGGATGACGCAATCGGGCAGGTGTCGCCTTTGTCGGTGTTCCTTTGTGGAGCGGGTGATGTTTGAAGTTGAGAAGTGACCGCGGCGCCGCTTCTTGCTTTCTCCTTGGCACAGGTGCTGACCAGCGGCTTCCAGGTCCGGGAAAGAGTGAATCCTCTTCTCTGTTGAAGTTTTCGGGTTGTTTCTCGATCTCGATAGCCTCCCGTACTACCCTGTTGTGATACCTGTTGACCGAAGCAAGTACACGTATGTCCTCAAATTTTATGAGATGGCCGGTTTCATCAGAATGTTGTGCAATCGCTGATCTGTGATCGTTGTTCTTCACTGCTCTTACGTGTTCTTGTAGGCGGGTAGAGATCAATCTTCCGGTTTGTCCGATGTAGTTTTTGCCGCAACTGCAAGGGATTTGGTAGACACCGCAAGTTTTGAGATGAAGTTGATCTTTCGGCGATTTCAGGAGGCCTCTGGTGGTCATGTGGGCGTTGAATGTGGTTCCGATGCCGTGCTTTCTGAGAATCCTGCTTATCTTGTCGGTCGTTCCTAGGATGTAGGGGAAATAAGCCTTTAGTTAGTCTTCCGTCCTTTCTGCTGGGGTGCGTTCCTCGATGATCTCCTCGCGGCGGATGGTTCGCATTACGTCCTCCTTCTTGAAGCCGTTCTTTGCTAGGGCTGACTTGAGGTACTGCTTCTCTTCTTTCCATGAGGTCTCGTCACTGATCCTGAAGCCCCTAGAAACTAAGGATTGGATGACAGCTTTTTTCTGCGTCGGATGGTGATGTGACGCTGCATTGAGGTACCTATCCGTGTGCGTGGGTTTCCTGTAGACGGAGTGTCCTAGAGTTCCGTTGGTCTTCTTCGTCACCAGCACGTCCAGAAAAGGTAAGCAGTCCTTCTCTTCAATTTCCATAGTAAATTGAATTTTCCTATGAATCGAATTCATGTGACGGAGGAATTCATCCAAAGTCTCTCTTCCGTGTTTCCATAGAAGAAAAACATCGTCGACGTATCTCCACCAGCAAGACGGTTTCAAAGCAGCAGAAGCGAGGGCTCTATCTTCGAAGTCTTCTAAGAACAGGTTAGCAGCTACAGGTGACAAGGGGCTACCCATGGGCGCACCTTCTATCTGCTTGTAGTATTCTCCGTTGAATAAGAAGAATGTGGATTTGAGACAAGCAAGAAGAAAGCAAGAAGCGGCGCCGCGGTCACTTCTCAACTTCAAAAATCACCCGCTCCACAAAGGAACACCGACATAGGCGACACCTGCCCGATTGCGTCATCCCGACAAAGGATAAACCGGACTCAAACAACCCCCGGGGAATCTAGGTATAATCTACGTTCCAGAAAGCAGCTATAAATACGCCGTCCTTCTCTCCAGTCGTCAGTGTGTCTTGTTGTTGCTTCAGGTAAGCATCGCGATGCACCGCACCCCTGAGGATGCTTCCAGTAGTGGAAGCGAAACGTCGGACTTCTTTCCCTTCGTGACGCGGATTTCACCGGAAACCAAGCTGTTTATTATGATTACTTTTTGTTCAATGTACAATACATTATTTATTGCAAGACGCTCGCTGGAATTCTTCTTATCATTTTCCTTCAACTCTGCAAAGTACAAATAGTTAGTTACTTTTAATTTTGTCTCTTTTCTAACTCCGCCATATATAAGTAGTTAGTATCGTATAACTTAGCAATGTGATTTTATAATTTATATTTAATGAAAGTTTTAGGAACTTGTTCCTACCGGGTGTCCTGTGACAACACACATATATTTTTTTTTTTTTTTTTTTTTTTATTAATAAAACAACATATACATTAATAAAATTATAAATTCAATTACATAAATTCACTAATAATATTTACAAAATAATGTTAATATAAAATAATTGTTGCTGTACTCCTCTACAAGGTTGCCCGAGCGTAGAGGAGGAGTCTAATCTGATTTTGTTTTTATTACAGTTGGCTCTGCATGATTTTATAGAAATATCTCAGTTCAAAAAACCAACTTGATGGTCAAACATTTTTAAAAATATTATTTATGAATTAATATTTTAATTTTAAATTAAATTTGCTAGAAACATATGTAAGAATAGTAAATATGACCACCCAAAACACACAGCTGAGGTAACCAATATATACCGATGGATGAGTTATTCCAAAATCCTTTATAATTATGTTACTTAAACTTAATCCAACTGGTTGAAGGGGAATCAAACATTTTACATATCGAAGAGTCCAGTGAAGTCCTTCTTCAGGCCATATACACCCTTTAAAACAGTAAACATTAATTTTAATATTTCTTTATAATATTAAAATAAAAGCAGCAAATATTGTAGATATAATTTGAGTACATTTGAAATGCTTGGAGAAGGAAAATGTTTAACTTCTTTGTCGTATTCACCAAACATTATATTCAATAAGTCCCAGTATTAGTTCAAAGATGGACTTCAATATTAAATTTTTTTCTTACAAAATAATGCTTATTATTATACATACCTCCAAGAAGGGCTATAGACAGAATGAAAAATGTTACTCCAGACATCAAGGTAAAATTTTTTGTAAGTATTTTTGACAAAAATACACCTGTAATATAAGAAAAATAAAATAAACTTGTTTAAAAGAAATATGAATAGAAATTAGTAAAATGGGAAGAAGTATGACTGAGGCCTAGTTTGCTGTGACTAAAATCAAATTCTAAGTATTCATCAGGTCTTTTTCAATGACATACTGAACAATATAATATTAACTTATAATGAACCCTTTAAAGTTATTGAAATCTTAAAATAGGTCTGTTTAACAACATTTGCTTTTGGTGGATTGACAACAGCAAATTTTACTTTTCTGTATTCTGGGCCATGCACTGTAAGACTTTACAAGAAAACATGAATCACGAATTGCCCAATTTATAATTCGGAATAAGGAAATAATGTTGATAAATTTACATAAGTATTAGTTCTTGAAATTCAAGATAAAACAAAGACATAATTTAGTGAACGTCTGCTAAAATTGTGTGGCAAAAAGCTTCCCCAGCATCGTACCGTTAGATGAATGATCACATCAATATGAAATAAAGTATGATGAAATAAATATCAAAATCTAGATGTGATACCTGCTTCTATTTTTAGTGAGGTTACATTTATTTTTAATATTAAATGTGAGCAGAAGTTTGAAATTAATATGGGACCATCTGCGGCCTACTTTTTGGATCCCAATGTTTTAAGTACTCTTAAAAAATAGCTGTAGAAAAACAAAACTTTCGTACTCGTGCTCATGTTAGAGAAAGCTGTAAGTGCAGAGGGTTGAATAATTTCAACCAATTTATTTAACATAGGCAACATATTATTACATGCCATTTCCTCTCCAACTTTCTAAGATATTGTAGTTTGCAAAAATGACGAACAGACCAACCAACAGACCCTTGATAGAAAATGTTCCTTGATGTCTGAACCATATTTCTGACAAGGTAATTTTGGATTCAAAGTCAAAAATCGTTCTTTATCTTCCAAAAGCTCAGCTGCAAAAGTAAAAATAAAACAAACACTTCTTGGTAGTACCCTCTAAAAATTATGATAAATTTATAAAAATATATCTTTCATTGGTCTCACGTTAGAATATTTCTTAGCAAAAGCTCTGATAAAATAAATCTTATAGAATATGCATTATTAATTTTTAAAAATTACCTAATGATATTCCGACTGCATCCACCAAGAAGAATCCCAGAATTACCAATATTATGCTTCCATTGAATGCGTATTCAAATGGTACGTAAAATATAAACAACATTGATCCATTTTGAATTATCAGCATTAAAAATTGTATCACTAAGGTTCCGGCAACTACTTCTAGAAAAGTTACTCCTGAAACAGAAACAATAAAAGTTATTTTTAATTCGTTTATTCATTGATTTTTTACAACACTTAGCCCAGTTATTTTAGTCAAAAATATGGCTTCTGATCTGGAGTTAATATTTATTTTATTTTTATTTAAAATAGTTATATTTGTTTTTGTTTTTATTAGACCTGATAAGAATGTCAAAAAAGAAAAAAGAGGAGTTGTTAGTGAGAGAAAACTATATATACGTGAAAAAAGGGTATTTAATCATATTCTATTTCTTAATATTACAATTATAAGATAGTGTACGAAACAAGTGGTCCTTTGGGTTATTACGAGTACCAGTGAAAAAAGTCAAAATGGTTCAGTGGGTTAACCACTGGATAAATGAACAATCAAAATTTAATGAACGAAAACTTCACAAAATTAAGACTTAACTATCTCAGACCGAGAAGAGAACCAAGAATATGACACAATTTATAACAAGGCAGGTAATCAAGCCCGAACTACCTAATTTTTTTGGAAATCCGATTAAATACCCAAATTTTGTGAGCCAATTTGGACGAACAACATATGTTTGCGGCATTAGTGAATAGGAGAACACGACAAGACTACAGACAGATTACACAAACACAAGAAGACAAGATTACATGGAAAGGCCAGGGAGCTAGTGCAATCTCTTCTTGCTGTACCGAGAAGTGTAAGAGAAATTTTAAATTTACAAGAAATGTAACCAGACATTATTATAAAAACACTACTAGACAAAATAAAAGATGCCCCTGGTCCAAAACATGAAAATTTGTATTCCCTTCTCGACTATTTCACACAAGTGATCAATTTTGCCGTGACTGCTGAAAATTTAGACTTAACTGAATATGTATCAAACCCTATTGTTATCGAAGAAATTTTACAGAAATTACCACCCTCATTTAGACTCCAATGGGCTGAATATTTACAAAACAGAGAAATTACGAGACCGACACTAATGGTACTTAAAGATTGGATGAAGAAGAAGGCCCATGCATCAAGCTATGTCACCAACCCACCTGGTGTTAATCTAAAAAAAGATACACAGAAGCACTTGACAGGAAGGGGGAACGTGACTGTCAGCGCAATGAGTAAGGTGGAAAAAGGAACTATATGTTTGATGTGCAAAACATAAACTGGACATCTATACCCGACTGTCCGAAATTCAAAGCACATAAAGTAGAGGATCGCTGGAGCTGGGTAACAGCAAACCGTGCTTGTTTCAAGTGCCTCGAGAAATTTCACAGGACTCAGAATGCAAGAAGAAAGACCACTGTGGAGTTGATGGATGTAAAAGGCATCACCACAGTCTTTTGCATAACGATGTGAAGAAAACATTTGCAGACAAACAGAGTTCGGAGACAGTTTGTCATACGCTGAATAATAAACCAGAGCTGACTCAAATCATGCTTAAATTTATACCGGTTACCATAATGGGCTCAAATAAAAAGAAATTTGAGACTTACGCACTGCTAGATGACAGCACGTCAGTCACGATGATAGAAGCGGAAGTCGCGAATCAGCCAGGATTAGTTGGCCCAGAAAAGGGGTTTTGTCTGCAGTGGACAAACGACGCCGACATGACACGGAAAGAAAAATTGCAAAAGGTATCTTTTAAAATTGCTGGAAAACTAGAGCAAATATATTATAAAATAAACAGCGTACGGACAATAAAAAATTTAAATTTACCTCTTTGTTCACCTTGTAACCTTTGTTCACCTTGTAACCTTTGTTCACCTTGTAACCTTTGTTCACCTTGTTCACCTTGTAACCTTTGTTCACCTTGTAACCTTTGTTCACCTTGTTCACCTTGTAACCTTTGTTCACCTTGTTCACCTTGTAACCTCTTTGTTCACTTTTTAATTAAGTTTGTTACCCTGTTTGTAGTTTATCTGAAGAAGGCTGCATTAGAACAGCCGAAACCGGTCAATTGTTGCAAATACAATTATTTTGTGTGAAGACGTTGTTTGGTTATTGAACTACACCCCTTCTATGTTAAATTTACCGGTGCAATAGACAATAGACATCAAAAATCTATCTGAAAATTACGGGCATATTCTGAAGATTACAGATAACATACACGACCTACCAAACGCGAAGCCAACAATACTGATCGGGCAAGATAATTCCATCTCCTGACGACATGGACTGTGTATGGACCTTGGAAGGTAAAATCAGTTCTGGGTTGGGTAATTCATAGTAAAGCCACTGCAGTAGAAAAGAAAAGAAATTACAACTTTCATGTATGTTGTAACCCTTCAGGTATAACTCTAGGATCCTTAGAGGATCTTATAGAACCGACTCTTGAAATTGAAACTTTCGGCTCAAAATTTGCAGAGATGGGATTTTGTCATAAAGATGAACAACCTAAAAATATTTTTGAAAAAAAGTCTGGGAAAGACAAGGGATGGTGGGAAACAAGTCTATTACGGGGAGACGCATTAGTGAAGCTGCCTGAAAGTAAATCAACAGCTCTAAGGTAATTAAAATACGTAATAATTTCAAGATAAAAAGAACTTTTTATATACTACGTTTTTAAATTTTCTGTTGAATCGTATGTAATGTTGATAATATAATTGTTATTGTTATATAATATATAATGTTAGTGAAAAAAAAATAGTTTCGAATTTATTTACTTCACATAAATGACATCCATCCAGAGAGCTGATCTTAAACCTATAAAAGGATAAATCTTACAACGGATCTCCCCAACACCAAATCTAAAGCATGCCATCGATATATTTGAAATAATATAATCGATATTTCCTGTTTTGCTGTCATTCAATGTTTATCTATCACAAATTTGAGACCCGTCAAAATGAAGATTGCGTAAATATTGGATATGGCAAAACAAATAAAATAACTTGCGGATTTTTTCCGAACTAACTTTCCGCACAGCAAAATTTGCTGACAACTAATTAAATTCTGCTGAAAGATGGCTAAAAATATTAAAATAATGCATTGTCATCGTATTTTGAGCTATGCTAAAAGTTTCAAATGTCTAGCTATTCGGGAAGTTAGTTACAAATCGATCGCCAGATTTGTACCGGACAAACAAACAAGAATGCAAGCTAATAAAAACGTAGTAAAAATAACAATGGATATGGATGACCCTTGGTTTCATGGTTCTAATTTCTTAAGAACTCCCCGAAAAAATTGGTCAATTGAAAAAGAAAATAAATTTTCCGTTCAAGGTGAAGAAATAAAGAGAATATTCGTTGGCGCGTGTTATGACCTTATTGATTTGACACCATCGTTACCACATGTGTCTAGGATTCCAGATTTGACTATGACTAGAGTTACGTACAACGAAGCGTTTGAATGATTAAGTGCTCCATACAAGGCGTAACAAAAACCAATAACTTTGGATTTTCCCCGAGGAAGCTCCAAGGAGGGAACCGTTATTCTATACCTACGAGTGACATTTCAAGTTTGTTTGAACGTAGTTTGAAAATATTCGTGCTCCCAGCGTTTTAATATTATACAAAGGCAATTGTTATGATGACAATCGCAATGCAGTCCTCCTTGACTTAACTTAATCTTGCTTTTTGATAATCACCTTAATTTGTCTCCAAGCCATAGGAAGCGAGATATTCATAAAAATACGTAAAAAGTGGTGCGGCTACAGATTTTCACCGCCCTATATTCCGTAAACCGTCCATTGCACGTAAAAAATGAACGAATCTTTTTTTTGTGGAAAAATTTTGTAATCTTTATTTTTTATAACTACCTAGATTGGTGTCCGAGCCATAGGAAGAGTGCTATTCTCAAATAACCGAATTTGTGGACCTTTGCCCTTGAATATCTATTAACGTGACCACGATTTCGTTGCCGATTTTGAATATGTTTTTCAAAACTGAATGAAGCGATCAAAAAAAAAAAATTGTAGCTCAAACTTTTTTGAAACAGAAAACCTAAAATGACTAGACTAATTGTCCTGTTGCATTGTTTTATACATAATAAATCTTACTAATATCCTTTGTTGACATCCTTAAATAAATATTTCTTCGACAAAATCCTTTTCTTTCATTACTCCTAAACTCCTAATGCTTTTACTTTCTACTTTCTGGCAACATTGGGTTACTATGGGGCACCAAGCATCAAGCAATTTACACATATTTCCACTTAACACGCCTCCTGGGGGTTGGACACATTCATAATCCCTAGGCATTAGTGTGTTTCGACTTAAGCCTCAGGTAAGTTTTGTTAACCACTCGGCTATGCCAACACCCTGTCTTATCTTTTTAAAGGCGGTTGATAGAGTTTGTCTACATTTATTTAATTAAAATAAAAACTTACCTATAACTTTATTCCTGTTCAAAATGTCTGCAGCTTTATTAAGTAATGCACTCCCTGTGTATGTAACTGCTAAATATATGGTGATTCTAAAAAACATTTTGGAAATCAATTAATAAAAAAAAAATAAAAAAAAATGATATCATAATTAATATTCTATCATAATTAAACCAATAATAAATTTTCACGAGGGTTACGAAATTGCAAAGCACGATCTTATAACAAAGCTAGGAGCTAATAACTATACAATAATAATATTAATAATAAATCTAAGGGTGGACTGTATTTATAGTCCAGGAGATAGTGTGCAAAAAAGTGTCTGACTAACATCAAGCTAGAATTTTGTATACAAATCAATCTTTTAGCGCCTTTTAAGAATATGTGGTCGGCTAAGTTCGTCTGCGGGACATAGCTTGGCAGTAGGCGTTTGAAAAAAACTAACCGGTGGAGAGCGGCCATGTCTCACCAATTATGGTGGACAATGTGATTTTCATGATCCTGAGTTCAGAATTAGTTAGTAGACCGAAAATCAAGTTGATGTTAGTTTGTCTCTTGACAGGGGACCACGTTGATTTTTAGTAATATTTGAATAACTAACCTATCAAGTGTGATATTTATTTATTTGTGAAAAACACCGGCACCTAGATAGTCGAATAATTTTATGATGACTAACGAAAAAAAAGTAAAAAAAAAAAGTAAAAGAAAAAGGGAGTCGCCTCTTTCGAGAGGCCGAAAAGAAAAACCGATTGTAAAAACGATCTCTGTTAATAAGTAGATTCCTCTGAAAAATCTTCACTGTAGCGACAGGTTTCTTTGGAAGCATAAGGGGTCCTTCCTATCACCTACTTACAAATCCTAAAATCCTTTCTTGAAAATAGTTTTTATCATGTGGCCTACAACCTTTCCACTTCCTCATTTTTTCCTTTAAAAGCGGGTACAGCTCTAGGAAGCATCCTAGGTCCAATATTGTACACATTGATTTTTCTTGTTTCATTTTTAATATTAACATTTATTCCACCAAAAACACTTGCGTAAAAAAATAAGCCGTCTCGTGTAAAACATTGGGAGATCATTGGTTTAGCCATGTCTCTCCCGACCAAGTGAGTTTGGTCTGATTCATCCTGTACAAGTAAGTGATGTTGTTTGTCTGCCCCCCCCCCCCCCTCTCCATTCTCTCTCTCTCTCTCTCTCTCATAAACTCATACTTTTCTTTACCGAATCACTCTACACGTTTAAAATTAAAATAATTTTTTGACTCGGCAATTAGTCAGCACAAATATATTAAAGAGTTGCTATATAATTTATACGTTCCCTATGGTTTATATTGATATCTTGTTACAAAGTATTGTGACAGCGCAAAATTCGATTTTGAGACTTTAAAATAGATGTACAAAAAAAAGTAGATTTAAACAAAATTTTATATAATTTACCTAAAGGAAGATAACTATATCATAAATAATTTCAAGATAAAAAGAACTTTTTATATACTACGTTTTTAAATTTTCTGTTGAATGATATGTAATGTTGATAATATAATTGTTATTGATATATAATATATAATGTTAGTGAAAAAAAAAAAAAAAAAAATTGTTCCGAATTTATTT
Source organism: Gerris lacustris (assembly GCA_951217055.1). Taxonomy (NCBI): domain Eukaryota; kingdom Metazoa; phylum Arthropoda; class Insecta; order Hemiptera; family Gerridae; genus Gerris; species Gerris lacustris. The sequence goes on from OX578276.1 coordinate 42,733,979, forward strand.
ACTTCAAATAAATTACAACTATCTAGAGAGCTGATCTTAAACCTATAAAAGGACAAATCTTTGTACAAGGGATCTCCCCAACACCAAATCTAAACCGTACCATCGATGTATTTGAAATAATATAAATAATGTAATCGATATATTTCCTGTTTTGCTGTCATTCAATGTGTATCTCTTACTTATAAAAAATCACAAATATGCCCGTCAAAATAAAAATAAAATAACCTGTCAAAATGAAGATTGCTTAAATATGGGACATGGCAAAACAAATAAAATAACTTGCGGATTTTTTCCGAACTAACTTTCTATACAGCAAAATTTGCTGAAAACCAATTAAATTCTGCTGAAAGATGGCTAAAAATTAAAATAATGCATCGTCATCGTGTTCTGAGCTATGCTTAAAGTTTCAAATGTCTAGCTATTCGGCAAGTTAGTTAGAAATCGATTGCCAGATTTGTACCACACAAACTAACAAACAAACAAACAAACAAGAAAGCAAGCTAAAAAAAACGTGGTAAAATACAGCAGATGTAGTCATTACAATTCGTATCATTCACTTGCAATTCTCAGTTATCAATTTTATCAACAAATATTTTTTTCATTACGACATATATAATGTAGCTTCATAACCTTGGCTTCAGGCAAGATTTGGAAGTACGCTAAACTCTTAAAAGTACTCCGATCTCCTTTACTGAATGTATATTTGTCAGGATATTAAGTAAATGCTAGTAGTAATTAATATTTACTTACGCAACCATAAAAGGACAAGCCTCTTTACCAGACCCTACCCTCTCTGAACCTTTGTAAAATTCCTCCACTATCTAAAACAATAAACAAAATATCACATTCATGATTATGATTTTTTTTTTCTTCGATCTCGAGGGTCCCTGGTTCGATCCCCGGGGGGGGGGGGGGGGGGGGGGGGGCACAATGTTTTTTATCAGTAATAACGACAAGATAAATTACATTTTTTCAGGACATTTTCATCGCCCCACCATAAGGTATAACCATTAATTATTTCGAAATTTTAGGACCAGCCGTTATACAGTGGTTGGAGGGGGGAATGTTTTTGGGGTATATTTTGACTTATAAAAAATGCAAAATTTTAAAAAGTATAGTTATATATATTTGCATCCTACTCTCCAGCAGCTTTCATTTGATACCCTACTCAAAATTATTTAAAAAAATACAATTTTCGGTGCATTTCACATTTTCGCGCACAAAATTGGCAAATTTTGAAATTTGGGGATGAGCTCCCGGAATTTTCATCGCCCCACAATAAGGTATTACCATGAATTATTTCGAAATTGTAGGACCAGCCGTTATATAGTGGTTGGGGGAGGAACATTTTTTATTTAGGAACGCGGCAGCGTTCCGCCCCGCCAAGTCAAAAAGTCAAAATCTCTTGTCTAACCAATAAGGAATGCAACATTTAAAACAGCATATATATACATATATTTGTAATCTACTATTCAGCAGCATTTCCTTTGATACCCTACTCGAAAATTAAAAAGAAATATACATTTTTGAGTTTACCACATTTTTGCGAATTGCGCATTCGTATATATAATTTTTAACTTCAGTATATTTTTCCTGTGATTGGGTCAAAAAGTTGCACCAGTGTTTCAAATTTCAGCACTTCAGCTTAAACGGTTCGGGCGCTATGGACCAAAGAGCGACGGACAAATGGACACATCACCCTCGGCAGAAGGGTTTTGAGAAGTATCTACAAAACCCTAAAACATATTAGTATAATTTTTTTGGAAAGAATTTCTTTATGGCTCATTACGCCACGCCGTCTAGAGCCCGGGAGCCGGGAGTATATCCAAAAAAAACGACCGTCACATAACCATAACTGATCGTCCCAAAATCCACCGATGCCGATGACTTGAGTAAAAGTTGACAGATTTAGTTGAAATTTGGTAAACATGTTTATTTTACCAATCCCAGAACGAGTTTATTGGACAACTTTATCTGCCCAAACGTTCGCGCGCAACTCTCGCGCTCGCGTAAAGTAAGCTTCAAATATAAAATTGGAATTTTAGGACGGGAAAAATCCAACTTCATCTATTCAATGAATCTATTCATTTTTAAAAGCGGACCTAAAAGTTTAAAATAGAGAAAACAACGTTTTTACGGATATCTTACGTTCTAACGTAACGATTTTAATGTAACTTCATATTCATCGTCTAAAGTACAATTGAAACAGACATGTAAAATTTCAACCTGAATAGAAAACAAAGGGTTCAAAAACAGCTTAATAAAAATAGTCTGCCAATTGGTGTAGCACATTGGGCACTTCTTTAGATGGTTGATCCCTTTTTGGGGAGTAAATATGTGTAACCTTCTTAGTTCAATAGCCTTCTTTAGTTGGTTAACTCCCCTGTGTTTACTTTACTTGGTTACTCCCGTTTTTTAAATTTATTGGCAACTCCCCTAATTTATTTATATGAATTGATAAAATTCCAAAAAATGATTATTTTTCCACCCAATAAACGTATTTGGGAATGTAGAAAAGCATTAGGGCTTTTGTTGGGGTGAGAACATGGGGAGAGACAAGATGTAAAAAGATAATATTCAAGATAAAATGAGGGGAGTAACAATCTAAAAAGAAGGTGTACGGAGTATTCTTCTTTAGACTGTTACTCCCCTAATAAAAACCGAAGGGAGTAACAATCTAAAGAAGGTGTAAGGAGTTTCCTTCTTTAAATTGCTACTCCCCTTATAAAAACAGAAGTGTGATATTCCTTTGTCCCAAATTATATTGGACTAAACAGCTCTTTGTTTTAATAGTTATTTAGACAAATTCATTTATATTCTAAAAATACATATGCGAGTAACAATCTAAATAAGTGCCGATTTTCTTTTACAACATCGTTTCTGTTTCTAATAAATTAAATACTATTTTGACAGTGGGAGTAACAAGTTTTTTTTTTTTTTTTTTTTTTTTTTTTTTTTTTTTTTTTTTTACCTTCACTTTGCGTTGTTTTCTTTTTTGTATTTATTTTTTTACAAATCACATTTGTCAAAATTCTGTGACATTATTATTTCTCTTTAACTCAACTCAATGGTCTGCTGGATCTAAATTTGCGAGATGCTTATGCTCTCATATCATCGCACGACAATTGGGAATTTTATCACTAGCTGCAAGTTTTTTATTACTGATTTTTATTGCAATAATACTCTGAAAACTTTTAATAATTAAATATTGTTGCTTTTTCTAGAAATTGGAGCTTTCCCGGTAAGCCGACTATGCCATAATAATTAACATAAAATGATTTATGTTAATTAATTTAAAGTGTGTGTTAATTTAAAAAGTGTATCCTCATTACACATCTAACATATATATTAAACAAATAGTTATTGAATAAATACATTAGATACCTCTAGTGGTGGACTAGCAGCTCTTCCTTTGACTCCACAGCTATTAGCAGTGATAACAATTGTCTTTAATAAAGCCTGCCTAACATGATTTTGGATATGATGACTAAGAATGAAATCTGTAAATTAATAGAATGTCATGTCAATTAATGCCATGTTATAATAGCAATGTTGCCACGTTATAATGCCAAGTTATAAATACAATACAAGTTATTACTCAATTTGTTCTCAGTTTTGGGGGTCTGAAATTCAGCCAAATTATTTTATTACTAATTCTTAAAACATAAAACTTTAAGGGAGAGGGAAAGTGTCAAGGATGGGAATTAAAACTTGAAAACAGTAAAGGTTAAAGGTAAAGGTTAAAAAAAAATATCCCAAGCTTAAACAATACTTAATTGACTGAAAGCAACACAAAGAATGAGAATGACCCTGATAGGGTTTCAAAGCTAAGACTATAGATGATGATTACCTAGATCATCAAAACTCCAGGTCTATCAATTCCACGCTACTGGAAGCGTCTCAGGTGTGGGGTGCAGCGTGGGATTTCCCAGGGGTACCTTCATTCGGGTTAATCCTTTGTCGGGATGCAATCGGGCAGGCACTGCTGGTGAATCCTTATAATGAGAATTCTTAAGAGCCCCTTTAAGAGCTGTACCTGGTAATCAGTCAACAGGAGTTGTTGGGACCCTCTGTCGCAAATGTGGCAAAGAGAATGAAACTCCAGCACATGTGCTTGGAAAATGCCCACATAACATGCTTCTTGTGACTAGACGCCACCATAACGTTAAGCGTAAGATCTCGGAAGTCCTCAAAGAGAAAAATTATATTTGTTATGACGAGGTTTATGCTATTGACTTGGATGGTTCTTCTAGATTTTCCGATATTATAGCATTCCAGCCGGACAACAAGACTGCCCTTATTATTGACCCCACCGTCAGATATGAATCTAACGACATGACATAGACCAAGCCAACAAAGTACACGAGGAGAAGAAGATCATCTATGAGAAATGCATCGAGTTTTATAAAGATAGGTTTCGAGCTTCTCATGGTGATAGGAAAAAAGTGTATGGATTGTGGTTTGGAGCAAGAGGGACTATACCAGCTAGCACTAAAAACTTCTTTGACGAGATCGGTACGGACCAGAATTTTTTAAGACTACTGTCAGAAAGTATAATTTTGGACTCATTAGGTATCCTTAACCACCATATATATTCTTAATTGTTATGTTTATATTATTTAGGTTTTAGTATTATGAGTTAATGAATTACTTGTTAGTTCATTATAATATCCTTGACAAACTTGTATTATTTTTACAGTGCTACTCTGTATGTACTATTAGTGTATTACCTTAGACTTTACTTTAAACTTTATGATTTATAATTTAGCTATTATTAATTTAAAATGTTGTCATTAGATTGATAAGTACGCTGTGTGTGAAAGCAAACCTTAATATAAGGCCAGCCTCACTTGTTTATATTTTGTAAATAAAGTGTTTATATATTAAGGATATTTTGTATTGCGCGCATTTTCCCGCTATAGAGTCCCGTAGATATTTATTGTGTGTTATAATAATATTAATTGTTTCGTTTAAAATCATATGTTATAACTATAAACTTTTACACTGTGCATGGCCAAAGCAACCCTACGGTAAATGTGTTTAGCGCCGGTACAAGTTTTTCTTCAGTCTTAATATAACATCCAAGCGTTTTCTACTGAAAAATCCTCAAGACTCAACAGCAAGCAAAGACTTTCCGAGCCAGGGCCCTGGACTGCTTGAAACTTCCATACCTACTTCTGTCACAATGTACATGCGTTGGCTTTAAATATTCTTTGGTTATAGTTCTCATTATTTATCCGTGCATGCCTTCCCGTCACTTGAGTCTACTCAAACGGGAATTCGCCAACTGCATTCGTCGGCCTTATTTGAGCGGGTGATGTTTGAACTATGGAAGTGACTGTGGCACCCCCTCTTGCATTGTGATTGGCATAGTGCTAACTAGAGGTTTTTTAGGTACGGGAAATTTTAGAACCATCCTCTGTGTTGAAACCGACGAAGGCAGCAACTACCCAATTGCAGCATTCCGATAAAGGAACAACACGACTGAAGGGAGCCCTGGAAAATTCAGGTACAATTTACGTTTAAGAACACAAGTATAAATACAACGTTGTTCCCTTCAGTCGTTAGTTTTTCTTGAGTTAATATCCATATTCACCACGTATCTGAAGATGCTTCCAGTAGTAAAGGCGAAACGTCGGACTTCATACTCATACCCTTCGTGACGCGGATTTCACCAAAAAGCTGTTACTTATCATGAGTCAACCCTCAGAACTATGCACTAAGTTATAGTAAACTACACTTGTTAGTATGTTATACAGTAGTATATTATAAAGTATAAACTATGCACTGAGTTATAGTATAATTGTTTTGGTAATAGCTATAAGGACCAGGAAGGCAGACCTAGCGAAGAGTTCATTCTAGGACTCTGCCAAATTATCTGGAGGGTTGGGGTTGGGAAAAACCACCTCCACTAAACCTCTCCCTTTACATATTCCTTTTAAGTGAAAGGCTTTCCCCCACACATCACCACATATGGGACTTTATGAAATAGATTTGGGAACAAAATCTATTATCATCAGTTCATCAGCCATGCCCAACCCAGAAACTAAGGTTGTTCTGCCTTGTTTCAGAATAAGTAGTCTATAGATATAATAATAATATAGGAGGGCTTAATTAAACCAAGTCCTATATTTATCTGTATCGAGCTACCTGCATAATGATGTAAAAAGTGTATATTTTTGAGTGCAAATATTGTTTTAACTATTTTCTTGATACTTATGATTGAGGAAGATAGATTTTTGCTGAGCATATAAGTTTAACTGGCATTTTATAGAAGGTAGATCTAAATTAGATTTAGATAATAGTCCATTGAATGGACTACTATCTTTAATCCTGAGCCCACCTTTGTAGGTGTGATGCAAACTATTGCTAAAATACCGAGTAAATTAAAGTAAAATAAACAAAAAAAATTACTTGACATATCAAGCTGAGAGCCGATTTGAGCCTCTAAAATGTCTTCATCTGCAACTGCCCTCCCATCATTAACTCTTGCCATCAAAGCTTCAGTGTAATTTGAACTTATCTCCAGCACACCCCATATTTTATTAACTCGAGCATCTCTTACTGCTGTTTCTACGTTGTCATATAATACCTTCAAAAATGAAATGCAATACATATCTTTAGGAAAGTTTTATACAAATAACTATCCGTAAATATTGAGAATGTGTTACTTCTGTTTATGTGCTCTTATTATACGAATCTCTAATTATTCAGATTTATTTTCAAGAGCTATGCATTTATGCATAAATGAAAAAAACGTTGTCTTTACTAATTTTTTTAAAAATTATACAAAATACACCCTTTGTCTATAAAGGGTCGTGTATACGAGCAACATTTTATGTTTTATTGTTTTAGTGTGTATTCGTGTTATCAACTCAAAATAAATTAAACTGTCGGTCTTTATAAATTATTTGGTCAAACAGGGCCGGGTAATGTTTACATATTTTGTATATTGCTGGATTTATAAAAACATTGCCGGGCCATAGAAAATATTGCCGGCAATATTTCTGTGTGATGAGCAATGTAGCCCGGCCATTATTAGCCAGCCAACATTGTCGTAAAATGTTGCTCGTTTACAAGACCCTTTACGGGACACCATCAGGCTTTTTATATTATGCTCGTTGGTAATAAGTTAATGAAGTATCCTTTCTAATAAATAGGTAAAAATATATAGTCTGTGAAGATAGAAAAGTTATTCAATTATTTCTCCAAATCAAAGTGATCACCTATTAAGTGACAACATCAATATTAATTTTGGTCGATTAACTAAATTCGTACTCAAGAACATGAAAATCATCTTTTCCACCATAATGGACGGATCACGGCTGCTTTCCGCATGTCATTTTTCAACAGCTTCTAAGTAAGCTATGGTTTTATAATTAATCAAGTAGTGTAACTATATAATTGAAATGTATATTAAGATATTTTACAACAATACAATACTTCATTTAATCTCAGTTAGTCAGGAACATGTTAATCTCAGTTAGTCTCATGTCAGTGTTGTCCAGCTGGTGAAGTGTTCTTTTCAACATTAGACTCACATTCTTAAAGGACACCAAAAATTAACTAATATATTTATGAGTTAATAACACTAAAGCGAAACTTTAATTCTAGACACTAAAGCTTGATGTTAGTAAGTCACTGCTATGCTTGGACCTTAATCTGTCAAACCATTTTTACGTCCATATAGAAATGTTTAAGTCGGGTGACTACGGGGTGACCTAGTAATAATTCAGATGAATTCCTATTTGGTAAAGAGGAATTACTGCAGTCCCAAGTCCAAACCTGCGGCTGCCTCTTTATATTTTTATCTTTTCTTTGTCCTCACAAAACTTTCGGCCAATCCATTAGCCTGAAAATGGTAAATTGTCGTTTTACATTATTTCATTGCTGCTACGTGCTCATAGGTCGGATTCAAATGCCTATTTCTTTCAGTTCTCCTAAAACCTCCTTAAGCCACCTGTGCATCCCCGATGGTGCTTCCTACTATGACATCCAGATAATACAACACCCTGTAAGCTGTTTACACCAGCCAAAATCTTGTCCTAACTTTAAAGCAACGCAGGATCCAATTTTACTTCAAATGGAAGCTTTATATACTTAAAATATAAAGATAACAGATGTGCCGCTGTAGTCGGTAAGTTTTAAAAACTGTCATCAATCTGTCATTCTAACTGTAAGTAAGCATCTTTGAGGTATATATGATAAAATTATATCATCTCCGTTTAATTTGGCAGTTATATCCACAAAACGTGGCAGATGGTAGTTTTCTAGAAAAACAAACGGATTTATGGAAACTTTAAAATTTCTACAGGTACAAGCCTTCCTGTAGATTTTGATTTCATATTTGACTCGTTTGCATTCAGCCCACTTCTATAGAAGTAAACAGGAAGTGAGCATGATAAAGAGCAGCGAGAGTATGTAAACAGGTTACTCACATGGCCCATGCTCCTGCTGCTTCCGCTATGCTGCTTCCCTCGTTAGCGGTTTTTCGTGTGGAAGTCAAAGGACAGGCAGCTGGATTGGCAGGGAATGCTTAGCTTACACTCTGCTGTTCTAATTACTTGCCCAAACCCATTTTGCTGTGTTAGTAAATATTTCAAAAATTCGTAAATAAATAAAACAAAATGTTCCGATTGCGTTGAAATTTGCAGAAAATAATACCTCTTTGTAAGACAAACATTCCCAGTGAATTTGAATTTGATACCTGCCGCCATTTTGAAAATTCTACGTTCGAAACTTAAACGCTAAATTATTTCATAACTATTTCGGCAATATCCATAAGTATCAATATAAACTGTTTAACATAAAGGACAAATGCAATTTGTCGCTGAAGCTGCATTTTGTTCGCCATCCTCCATTGTCCGAGGTAGAATAGAAATCAAGTAAGGGAGAATTTAAGCACTCACTGCCTTTATGCTGTCACAGAAGTATTTTGGGAAGAAAATTAAGCAGCGCGAGGAGCAGTAGAAGGGGCTGAATGTAAACGAGCCAACAAAAAAGCATAATAATAAAAAAAAGTTTTATATTGCAATACAAGTAAACCTCTTACCACTTCAAAGTTATTTTTAAGTTGCTGGTAGTATTGACAGGAAAGTGATTGGTAGAGACTGCAGTTATTGAATTCTTGGAATGCATCCCCATATCTGACATACTTGTGTGGTGAGCAAATATTCTCAGTAGTCACTGAAGCAATTTCTCCTGTTACCAATCCAATCTTAATATCAATCGGATACGACCCATAGATCCAATAAAACAGCAGTGTACAGTAGACAGGCAGAGTGAGTAAAATAAGCAAAAGTCTGTAATACAAATAAATATAATACATCAAGAGTATGTGGGTGTGTGTGTGTGACGTAGCCACGTGTCATTTAGTTGTTGTTTTCATAATGTTGACAAATTGTCAGTGAGTTTTTTGTGATTCGAATAATATTCTGTTCTTGTGAATGCGTTATCTGAGTTTAATAGTGGAGTATAATTATAATTACGAAGGAGAAGGCAGCTACGTTGTAATTGGTGATAACAGTGTTGAAAGAACTTTTTGTAATTTATTTTAATAAAAAAACACATTAAAAAGACAAAAAAAAAATTCCCGTCGAAGTCGAGGGTCGAGTGATGAGGTTGTCGATGTACCTCAAGGTTTAGACATTGAAGAGGCCGGGTTAATTGTACCGAAGCGTCCTGTAGTAGTTAAACCAGATACGACTTTATCATACGGTTTGAAATGATAAGTGTAATAGATGGCTGGAAAATAAGTAAAGTTAAAGCTCAATTTTTAGGATTGTGTTTGGTCGGTACTAAGTTAAAACTGTACTCGGAACAATAAAAGCTAGTTACGATCTTTCAGTGACCGCCCATGGGGAAAAGATTAATCCACCGGAATTGCAAAGTTTAAAGAAAATATCATTTAGGAAGCGGAGGCAGAAATCGAATGAATCTTTTAACGGCACAATTTTTTAGATGAGCTAATCGCAGGTCAGTTTCTGACAGGCATTAGGACTGACAGCCTACTATAACAGAGGTCGTCTCCAATTCCTCGGAACTGCAAGCTATCTAGAGGCATCTAGGAACCTATCCGTTAGAGTAGAGGTGGTGCAGGAGGATAGTTGCAGTTGCAGTTATCAAATGCCTGACACATCCTTTCAAGATAATCTTAGACGGCAAAATGGTAAATGAGTTAACTAAGTCGGTAGCGGAACTAAGGAGAATTTGTGAAGGATTTAGGTCATACCATAGTACTAGAAATAAAAGTGAACTGACTTGTTTGGGCTGTGGTGGTATTGGACATCGAAGAAATCAGTGCCAATCTACACATCCTTTAAACGAGCGGTGGTCGGGAGAGGGGCCCTGAATTCGACCGAGACATTGAGTATTCCTTATAGTAGAGACAAGGGTTCCAATTTTAAATCGAATCATGTTGATGTCCGCATTGACGGTATGGCTTCAGAAGAACTGATAGACACTGGAGCGATGGTTTATACTATTGGGAAAACAAGTTTTCGCAAGTTAACTTGGTGTCTGCCAATGGGCACTTGATAATATTATTCGGAAGTATCGAAGTTTCAATAGGTATTGGAGGACAAGAATACAGTGTTATAGGCTGACTGTTGCCGGTATTTTAGAACCATGCCTATGCATAATTAATTTTAGAGATAAATTAAAGCTTTGGTATCATCATAATCCGCATCATATACACTTCGTTTAAAGGATAACATCATTAAATTTAGTAATCTGGAAATTAATAAGCGTTTATCTGACAGTTTCACTATCTTCTTGAAGGACACGATTAAGTTACCTGGGGACCACGAAAATACAGTTTTTGGATCACTGGACGGAAACGATAGGAGTTTGGAGGGTCAAGACCTTCTCATAGAAAGTTGTGCTGAAGTTAGCTCAAAAATAGGAGTAGTAGTAGCCCGATCTCAAGTGTGTGGACCAGTAAATTGCATTTATATGAAACTTTTAAATTTATTGTCAGAGGATACAACGTTAAACAAAGGTACCAGAGTGAGTATCGTGTCCAGATTAGATCAAAACGGAATAGTGATAATGCCATTTGGACAGAAAAGAAGGAACTGCGAGTTCTGCTGAATGAATATGCCGATATAGTCTCAACAGGAAGTAATGATTTATGCAGAACAGACTTTACCAATCATCGGATTGACACGGGATTATGCAAACCTATTAAACTAAATTCCATTAAACCAATTCACCTTAATTAAAAGCTAAGGACTATGGTAGAAAATATGAAAAAGGAGGGAGTGATTGAGTCGACCCAATCTCCTTGGTACAGCCCCATAGTGTTGGTAAAGAAGAAGGACGGGTCCATAAGATTTTGTGTAGATTTTCTTAAATTGAATGATGTGACGGTGAAAGATGCATATACATTACCAAGAATAGAAGAAATGCTGGACCATCTAGCTGACACTAAATTGTTTTTTAGATATGGTGTCTGGGTATTGGCAAGTGAGAATGAGCGAAGATGATAAGGAGAAAACTTCCTTCAGCGCTGGCGAAGGTCTATATCATTTTAACGCTATGCCGTTTGTTTTGTGCAATGAGAACGTACCAAAGATTAATGAATATGGTAATGCCAGGAATGTTTAGTGTATCTTGACGATGTTATCATTTGGAGTAAGAATAATGAGGAACATCTAACGAGGTTGAGGGCTGTTTTTAAGAAAATTAGGGAAGCAAAATGAAAACTTATACTATCAAAATGCTTGCTGGTCAAAAATAAAATTTTATTTTTAGGTCACAAAATTTCAACGGCGGTAGTAAGTACTGACCCAAGTAAGGTTAAGGCAGTTCGGGACTGGCCAATACCAACCAGCCTGACGGAGATTAAGTCATTTCTGGGATTTCCTATATACTACCGTCGCTTTGTAAAGAATTTTTAGGAAATTGGGGAGCCTTTATACCAGGCAATAGAAAAAGGAAAGGGTAAAGTGATATTTGATGACAGCATGAATAGTAGTTTTGAGCAATTAAAAAATAAATTAACATCTACCCCGGTGCTGAGTTTGCCTAAGGATATAGGGGAGTACATTATCGACAGGTAGAGATTAATATAATTGGGTGCCCCGGATCTTAAAATCCTACTAGGAGTCCAACCACTTTTCGTACTTGTACACTGACCGACACTTCTGTACTGAAGACCTGCCTCACCAAGGCGCAGAGGCCAACTGAATGAGTCTCTCAATCAGTTCGACCCTTGAAACACAACACTGACAAGCAGACCTTCTACGTAGGTTGAACCTCTCTATTGTTTTGGGTCAAGAGTCGACCTAAAGCTAACTTCCCTAAAGCTGATTCTCTCTTTCCTAACTCTTATCTTTTAAAATATAACAGTAACCAAAAATAAATAACGATAAAAAACCTAACAATGAAACACACAAAAAAAACAACTAACTAATAAATAACTATTATGAGCGGATATAAACTCCACTCGTAACAGTAGGGGACCTAGGATGTCCATAGCGACCCGCTGAAGGGATTTCAACCGTGGCCAGAAAACCGAGTTTGCACTTTCGCCACTGTCTCGCTACTCGTAGATGACCTCCAAGTCGCTTTTACGCTTCCGTGGTAAAAGTTTAAGACTGTCTGAATCAAACTAGCTGGAGTTAATATTTGGTAGAAATCGTCTTTACCTTCCTTGTGATACCGTCGACACAATAACCCGTCTCTAACACAGATTCTGTCCCATTGAGTCCAAAGCGACAAAAGCTCGCTTTCTTTTCCTTTAACTTCTTCAACAGGAGGTTTCGAACCATTATTTATCCATCTCAGCACATGTTTCAGATCTGGACTAGCTTCCTGTTTTTTCCAATTTCAGCGCACAATTTCCATTTTAACGCGCTTCTAAAAGTGGAAGAGGGTAGAGTGGGGGTACTTGATAAAAAGCTCACCTTCCTAGATAAACCTATATAAATACACTTCTCTACTCAAAAACTTCTGCTTGTATCAAGTTGAAATTTTACATGCCTGTTTAAATTGTACTTTAGACGATTTGAACGTACGTTTGAACGTAAGATATCGGCAAAAACGTTGTTTTCTCTACTTTAAACGTTTATGTCTGCTTTAATAGTTGTAACGATATTTATTAATTCATTGAGGTGTCGCTGTTGGTTCTACTAAAAAATATTATTTTAAAAATATGTTCGTCTCATCGAATAGGTGATAGAATTTTTTCCCGTCCTGAAATTTCAATTTTACATTTGAAGCGAGCGTTGCGCGTGAACTCTTTGACGGATAACACTGTCTAATGAACTTATATTAACTGACTGACAAGATGCATATTTTGTTGAATGTAAGAAACTCGCTTACGCTCGCTTCATTTATTACATTTTACTATTTAACACAATGCTCCTCATAAATTTAATCTGTTTTTTAATACTAATATAGACTTCTTTCAAGTGGCTATAAAAAAAATCTTACAATACATTCCTCTTGATCCATAGAAAGTCTTTGTAAACATGTGCTTTGAATCGATTGAAATTAAACAATTCAGGTTTATAATTGTAGGTTGATTTGGCATCTTGTTTGTTAGTTCTTTTAGTTAACGGCTGAAAAAAATTATTAAACAATATAAATATTAACATTATTGGAAGAATTTTCATATTACATAATAAATTAAATTAAAACTCTATTAGAGCATTAAGTGACAGCTGGGATATTTAATAAAGGATAAAATAAAATTAAAAAAGTGTTACAATAATAATCATAATATAGATATAAGAAAATTAAAACTAATTCTCGCAATTAAATAGTAATAATAACATTAATTAACATTGGATAACGTAGGAAGCGGTGCGCGTTGGGTGGGACACTAGGCACCACAGAACACTCGTGTTTTAGGGTTCATTTAGTCGCGTTATGTTAGCAATAGTTGCATCCCTGCAACACTGACTTGGATGGTAGGATTTTAAGTAAATTTTTGTGTCCTTAAAAATTTAAAGTTTTCTTCATGCATTCTAAAAATTAACATCTAATTTTTAACTTGGTGCGTAGGCTTACGCGGGATACTCAAGGTATCTTGTGTTTGCTTCGAGTCAACATCACGATGCACCTCCCCCCTGAAGATGCTTCCAGTAGTGGAAGCATCGGAGTAGTGAAACGTCGGACTTCAATTCCTTCGTGACGTGGATTTCACCGGAAAACCAAGCTGTTTATGATCTAATTTATTGATTGAGTTGAGCATAATTATTGTTCTTCATAGCATATAGGTATTTTATTATTTTTTAAATTACATATTAGTGGGTAGGTTGGGACATTTAACATAGGGCTTGTTGGGACACCCGCGATATGGTTTAGTATACTGCCCTGCCCTGCTGTGTGTCTCAATTCGTGCATTTTCGTATATATTTGCGGTTGAAAAAATGTGGTGCCCTGTCCTACGTCACCTGTGACTCAATGTGCGCCCGCACTAATAGTCCAGTGTGCAAGTACTTAGTAAAGAATAAAAAATGAATAAACTTCAACTATAAAATTAAAAAAAATATAAAATACAATAGTTATTTATGCACCTAGGGAGTAAAGTAAGCCATTATTCCCTGAGCAAATAAGTTGGTTCTTGAGGCTGAGCCGAAGGAACCACAGACCCTAAATCCCGAGGCGAAGCCGAGGGAATTAGACTTTTTAATTCCATAAGTCTGGCCGAGGGAGATAATTATCGCGAGGCGAATTATAGCACATTACTCCCGAGGTACATACAATATTTTGTCTCCAGTTGGGAGAAAATACACTTTTTCATCCATTGCTCAGTTTTCATTTATAAATTTAATGTTAAATAACAATAATTGTTAACACTTTTAATAGCAGATATAAGAGATTCAATATTAAAAACAAATTAAGAATTGCAATTAAACTCAAATAGAAGTTATTTAGATGCAGGTTTAAACAATGATAAACAAGGTCGAAAAAGCAGAGTCGCCAACCTAATTCCTACAACCTCACTACATTAGCCATTCATTCTCTACTATTTATAAAATAATTAAGGTGGTAATCCTTCTTTTTATCCCTACTTTTTGAGTTTAGAGAAGAAAAGACTTACTTTAGTCCCTCTTAACTAATCCAAAATCATAACTGTTTCTTCTTACTGGAGATAAAAATATTAGTATATCGATATTACTCGATATCCGTAACTCTCCCCGCAGTAGTATTAGGTAGTAGTATAACTGGTTTGCGAATTTACGATCCTCCTTTTGTTTTAAACATGCACGAACGGGAACGTACGGCTCCATCTTTGCCCTCTGTTACAGACTGGATTCGACCCATATTCCACACATGTCTGGTCTATTTTTTTTTTTGGGGGGGGGGGGGGGCATTCCTTTCTTAAACCTAAAAATCCATCCATTTACTCTTACTATCTTGTTATAATTATATTTATTTTCAAATCGAATAGGCCAGTCAAATATGGTGCACTAGAAATCAATACAATCGCAAACTAACGGCTAGTTCGGATTTTTTAATATATTGTTATAAGCACTACCAGTAGTGTATATCCAAATTTGCAGCTTCAAAAGACCTCTGCTAACTTCGAAGCACTCGAAAACCCGCGAAATTTTCGCACTGTTGCGGTTTTTACTCTATCTCCTAAACTATGAGTTTTTTTCATAAAATGTGTTATTTACGTTTCTTAAGTAGATTAAATTCGCTACCAGTTGAGGCCAGAACCAAGATACAGCCCTCCAAAAATGGTAAATTTTTTCCAAAGAATTGAAATTTTAAGATATGGTCAACTTTTTACCCCGAAATCGGAGAAAATCCTCATCTTAGGGGTAAATTAATTAGGAGAGATGTTGTAGCAAATGTAATTGCTTTAATTTGAGCACAAAACGACATCTGTAGGTCAGATAGTTTCCTCACAATGCTTAACAACCAAATACATGGGAAAACTGCATTTTTCGCAAATTTGCCCTATTGGTTCTCACGACTGTTTGAGAGGTATTTGATTACATCAAAAGTTACTATCTTCAAATGTGTATTCCGTTAGTTAAATGTGATTAAAAAAGAAATCATTTTTAAAAATAAAATTTATATTATATTTAAAAAAGTGTGGGGTGCTTTGTACTATATATTTATACTAACTCCACCTTTAAAAATAGCTACCAATGAGCACCCCAAGATTTAATTTTTTTTTTTTTTTTTGTTTTTTTTTGTTTAAAACATTCTTTTACTTTATAGTTCTACCAACTATTAAAGCGTTTTACAGTACGAGTTGGCTCCATACTCCATGGCATTTTTCTACTCAGCTTTCTCTCGACTCCACTCCCTCAAAATATCTCATTAGGAGACAACACGTTTGATAACAACAAAGCTGCCGATCGCCGACGGCGCTATGGTTCTGTGGAGTGCCATGAAGTTATCTTTGAAGAGACAACTATCATGAAAATGGGCCATGTAAAGTTACTGGCCAACGACAGCAACAAACGATGACTTATTGCTTTGATATCATCCGCGTTCCAAACCCAGGGAATTAAGACGAATCAAGCTGTCAAGGATACTGACTGCTGCATCGTCAATGTGGCACCTGACAAGAGTGCAATCAAAATCATATAGTCAGTGATAGTCAAAATAAATTTAAATGAACATTTTTTATTTATTTATTTATTCGTTTTGTTGGGTGTTGGACAGCTGAGGTCATAAACACCCTTAACTTAGATCATATTATTTGTTGAACATAAGAACTATTATTATTTTGAGTTTATAGCTGCTTCGCTACGTCAATTTGTTGGAGATATGCAAAAAGGTTTTGAACAACTGTTTCGTCGTCTTTTAGAGTTTGTGCGTTGGTGGTAGATATTGAGTGTTGTCGGAGTGCATCGAGTCGTGGGCAGTCACAAAGTAGATGGTGAACTATTGTCCGCAGAGATTACAATATGGTTCATATTTGGTAATAAGGTGGAGATGTGTCAGTCGTGTACGTGTATTGTATGTCCAATCCGTAGTCTTGTCAATATTGTCTCTTCGAATCTGTTAAGAAGTTATTGGTGTTTTCTTTTCTTATTTAGATTTTCTTTTGTTTCTTTTTGGAGTCTTCTGTTGTATTTTGGGATTTATTTCATTATTATTACTTCCAGAGGTAGATTCAGAATCTTCGTTCCAGTCATTGATCCACATCATGTCCCTCTCGGCTTAAGAGTCGTCTTAACGTTCGGGAGGGTGTCAGTTGTTCCATTTTATTATTTAATTTAGGTATTTGTCCATTATTTGTGTATTTCTTGCTGTCTGAGTTTTCTTTGTATTTTCCGTCTACTTTCTTTAACAAATTTCCTTTTGGCAACCTTGGAAGTACTAAGGATGGGGGCTTGTGGAGTTGACTGGGTCTTTGTGATTTTTACTGTGCTCGCTGATAATTTACAAGTTCAAGGCCTCGAATCTTTAGTTCTGTTTTGTGATAAATCCATATTTTTCCCTTTCGGAGTTTCTGAATAAGTGCGGTCAAATAGTATTGGCTGTGTTGATTTTACCTTGGTTTTTGCTTCATTATTGGAGATTTTCTCTAGAGTCTTCACTTCAACAATTTTCTTTTCTAGTTGCCATCTCGGACAGTTTCCGTTCAAAGCCGAGTGCTCTCCATTGCAGTTTATGCGTTTTGTTATTTTGCATGCTTCTTCATGTTGGGGCTCACTGCAGCTTGCCCACACTAGCTGCCTCCCACACTTTACCTTTACGTGGCCGAAGCCGTGATAGTTGTGGCATTTCAACGGCAAAGGGATATACGGGCGCGGGCGTACAGGTACACCGATTTTGATTTTGCTAGGTAAATTCGTTAATACCAAATAAAACTATGTAACTATGAGGGCAGCTCACCATTTATTCTCCTGTTCATAAGCATAATTTCTTGGACTCCCTGCGGGCGAAGGTTCTCTAAAATTTCTTCTGCGGAAACAATATCTAGGTCGTAGCAAGTCACAACTCCTTTGGGCATACTTTTACTTTGTTACCCACCCAAATTTATTTATTTATTATTAAATCCAAGTGAACTATTATTTTGTTCAAAATGTATTGAATTAAAGTTTACTTTATCTTACTAGATAGTTAGACTAACGGATATTGTCATTTTTATTTACAGAAGTGTGATATTCCTTTGTCCCAAAGGAATATTTGAACATTCCCCAACTAAGATTGTAAATTAATTTGAAAAAAAAAATGTCAAAAACAATAGTGTATGCACACGGTGGGTAACCAAGTAAAATCTTGCAACATCCGGCCTAATGTACTTTGTTACTCACCTTAGGGTGTGTAACAAAAAATTGAAAGTCTCTTCCAATAAAGCACCGTCTCTTAGCTTTCTTGCACTTTTGACATTTCCACAAGCTTGTGATATCAGTTTGTCAATTAAGAAAGGTGACACATTTGACATGGATTCGCCATCTGATTTCTTTACTACAATGAAGTTAAACTTCGGTTTGTAAGCGGGCTGGTCGAAACTCAGTGGCAAGTTAGGATGTTGCCGTTTACTCCTATTACTTGCATTACTAAAGCATCGTAATCATTTATAGACATTTGTATATTTCGATTTTTATTTTTGGTTTTAGCTGTCATATTTCCAAAAGATCCCTCTTCTGAAATTTCTCCTCGATTTCGTCCCCCCGGGTCCGGAGGCATCCCCTGAACCGTTTCCAACTACTTTAACTCTCTAATACACTTATATAAATAATGTAAATATTATTGGAACGAAGTTCCTTAAGGCATGTTCTGGAGCCCGGGAGTGAATCCAAAAAAAACTACCAAAATCACCGTCACAAAATCTACCGATGACGATCACTTGAGTAAAAGATCACCGATATAGTTGAAAATTGGTACAGATGTTCATTTTACCAATGCCCAGGCTGAGTTCGTTGGAAAACGTTATTTACGCGCAACGCTCGTGTAAACGTAAGCTTCAAATGGACGGGAAAACATGTTATTATGGATGCCTGTTACTTGACTTGTTTATTTTTGTTATATGTCAAAATGTCACTTGGTTTTGTAAATATCGAAAATATAATCACGGTCTTGTTAAAAGTAAAATTGATCTGTGCTGACACTTATTTCAATATATTAGGTATATTATTATAATACTGCGTACTTAATTCAAGAAAAAATTCTAACTTCATCTATTTAATGAGACAAACAACTTTTTTAAATGTTTTTTTTTTTAGTAAAACGAACACCGACACTGTTATGAAGTGATAAGGATCGCTAAATTTATTAAAGTGGACCCAAACGTTTAAAATAAAGAAAACAACGTATGTACCGATATCTTCCGTTCTAACGTATAACGATTTTAATAAAACTTCTTACACATTGTCTAAAGTACAATTGAAACAGGCATGTAAAATTTCAACCGGATTCAAGCAGACGCTTTAAGGATGATTCACGCTACACCGAGCCGGGGCCGTGCCGTGCCGGGCACGAGCCCTCCCAGCGTGCCCCGTCCGAGCCTTCACATACATGCTACAACGAGCCGGGGACGAGGCGGGCACGGGCCGGGCTGTCCTCTACTAGGCGACCCGTGTTTATTTCATATCTAGTGCTTGTGCCTTATGTTTAATAACGAGGGTGGGAGGGCTCGGTCCCGGCACGGCCCGGGCTCGTTGTAGCGTGGATCATCTCAACGAGGCGGGGCCGAGGCGGGGACGGGCCGGGCGCGTGAAAACAATGTATCCCAACGTTTTGCCACCGAGCCTCGGACGAGGCTCGGTCATGACTCGTGTCGTGCCCGGTGTACTGTGCATTGCTTCATTTAAAATCTATACAACATTTTTTCAGCGAGCCTCGGGCCCGGCACGGCACGGCCCCGGCTCGGTGTAGCGTGAATCATCCTTTAGAGTAGGGAAGAGATATATTTTAAATTAATAGGCCGGGTAGGTTGAAAACAGTCCTATTTCAATCCAACATCTTTAACAAACATACTCTTTAACTATAAACTCATCATGATCAAATTTTTTCTTATATTCAATATATATTTATAGTAAGACGCTTGCTTTAATGATACAAATAATGATTTTCTTTTCATATTTAACTCTTGCTAGGTACGAAAAAACAATCCGTTACTTTTAATTTTGTCTCTTTTTTTATAAGTAGTTAGCAATGTATATGTACTTAGCAGTGTGATTTTATAATTTATATTTAATGAAAAATGTAAGGAAATTCGTTCCTACCGGGTGTCCCGCGACACCACACGTATTTTTTGTTTTAACTTACGAAAATGATCTCCTGTCACTTCCCCTAAAGTAATCTCTTTAATTAAAATTAAATGCTTTTAATTGATACATTAGAGTTCTAATTTATGTTTTTACTTGTGTTAGTAATCGAGTATCACAACAGTTTTGAATAGAAACTTTCACTGCAATAGCAATTTGATAATTTTAAAGTTATTTCATCAACCGAAGAACCGAAACGCACCTCAAAGAATACACTTATAAAACTATTTTTAATAGGTGCTTAAAAATAATAAGGAAAGATTCTCCAAATACTACAAAAATCAAGTCACTAAGCTACTAGCTGATCTTTTTTTTTATTATTATTCTTTTCCATTTAACTCTTAGATTAAAGTTAAGAAAAAAATAAGCTGCATATTTTTTAATTCATTAAATAAAAGTAAATGCAAAATAAATTACTTTTATCTACGATTGATACGAAATATAAACATTGTATCTCTGTTTAGATGCGTAGAAAGTGATTCTTTACGTCCTTGTATTCATTGCGCATGCGCGTCTCATAGTTCTGAAGAATTCCTCTTCTTTACCACCCTAGGGCGGTAAAAAAGAGGAATTCTTCAGCTTTACGCACGATTAGCGAGTTTGTTTACATTTAACCAAACTAATTTGCAGTTCTATTATTAAATTAACTGTTTATATCGAGTTTTTAGTGAAAAACAATGAGTGAATCAAGTGACTTTGACAAAAATGTGGAGAATAATACTCCTCCAGAAATAATTAATTCGGCAAAAAATACAACTCAAGAATGAATGCCCTCTTTATCAAGTGGGAGATACGAACTTACACGCAGCAAGTTTATTTTTTTCTGTATTATTATGTAAATATAACAACAAAAAAATAACAGAAACAAAATAAAATATAACAATCGTAGATAAAGTACGGTACGCAACTCGTGCGAAAACGGCATTTTGCATTGCTCGTGTGGTTTTACTACCCTCGCTATCGCTCGGGTGCAAACTCCACACTCGCATGCAATATGCTACTTTCCGCTTTCGACGCGTAATGTACTATTATCTACGATTGATACGCAATATAAACATTATATCTCTGTTTAGATGCGTAGAAAGAGATTTTTTTCGTATATGTATTCATTGCGCATGCGCGTTCATAATTCTTCTTTTTTGTCCGCCCTAGTGTGGAAAAAAGAAGAATTCTTCACCTTAAAGTACGATTAGCGAGTTTGTTTAAATTTACCAAAATTAATTTGCTGTTTGTTTAATTAAAGTAACAGTTTATATCAAGTTTTTAGAGAAAAACAATGAGTGATTATGACGAAAATGAGGAGAATAATACTCCTCCCGAGATAATTAATTCGGCACATAATACAACTAATAAATTAATGCCATCTTTATCTTTTTAAATATGAGTATTATGTCTTACCTACTTTTTAGTATGACTTAGACTTTTAGTTTTACTTTCCTAAGTTTTGCCTTCTTTTTTTTTTTTCTTTTTTTTTTTTTTTTAAATGTAATTTTGCTGTAGAATATTATTTTTATATTATATTTCCTACAATTTAAAACATCACCTATGCTATGGGGTGGCATAGATCCCTCCTTGAACAAACAAGGGCGTGCTTCTAGAATCTAGACTATTTACACACGGAATGGTGTAGATAGCATGTATTTTCAACGCCACCTGCCTTATGGTATCTTGGAATTCAGGGAATTCTTATAAGTCCAGGGTAATCAAATCTACTTTAGCTCTTAATATCAAATATAAAATATAATAAATATTATAGTGAATAAAAAATAAATATTTAATTACTTCAACTGGATTGAATATCGTTTGATCCTCAGTTTGGGCTGTACACAGAAATTTGAATACATCTTCCAAATTTGTACAACCATATTGGTCCATTAATGCATTTGAATGTCCTTCCTTCAATATTCTTCCGTCTCTCATGAAACCTATCTAAAAAAAACAAAAACAATAATAATAATAATTATAATAAATGTGTTCACAAATAATAAAATATATTATAAAAATAATTTACTAATAAAAATAATACACACGGATATTAAAATACATAAAGTTTTATAGAACGGGAAAAGGTTTGTGTAGACTTAGGAGTGGGGGAGTCATATTATGCTGCGTTTCACTTATAATACACCTTCTTTATAGGGCAACTTGGCAAAGAGAAAAAGTAAACATTTAATGACTAGTTTTACTCAATATTTTCGATAAAAGAAAACCTCCATCATAGTTTCATGATAATGCACACCTCTTCATAAACCTAAATAGATAAAGTTAATCCAGTTTTGCGCCTATAAGGTCAGACGTGTACAGAAAGAATGTTACTTCCAATTTTGATTTTCTTAATGAATGACATGAAAAGGTGTCTATACATTTTGTAATTTTGTTCAATGTACTGACAAAACTTTAATTTTATATATATGTGTGGATATAACTAAGGAGTCAACAGTATAAGTTATAAATTTCCCCAAACATTTTCTGAAAATTGAATGTATTATGTAAATTGTACTAATTAAAAATTTTAATTAATTTTGTATCAAATCGTTCAATAAATATTATTGAATTCATCAGTGAATCACGATATTGCGATAATTGATGGGGATATAAATATGAATAAATAAATAAATAAATATTACGATAATTATTGATATAATTAAATATAAAGAATTGATTCCATGGAAAACTGAAATAAAAGGAATAGGTTATATGTTAACAAACGTGATTGAATTGAGAAAAAAAGTGCATAGAGTAGAGGAAAGAAAAAGGCTTACAATCAGTGTAGCCACAATTTACTAAAAATATTAATTAATATCGCATCCTAATCAAATTAAAACAGGTATAGCAATCAAAGAAAAATTGCACTAAAAAAGGTCAGGGTTTTAATTTTCTTATTAATTAATTAGTTTTATCATTATTAAAAATATATATAGGGTGGTCCAAAAGTCTCCCCCCCCCCCCCCCCCCTCTTTCACTTTTTTTGAGATAAATTAACGAAACTTGGGAATCCGTACCATGTAAACGGAAGTCTGTTTTTTTGCAATCGCGCACTAAGGGCATCCACCCACTCTGCCCCCAGGCCACCTAACTTCAAAATTTCAAATTGGAGTGTATATTTTTGTATAGCAGTTTTGATTCTACGGTAAAAATAAAAATATTTTACTACTAACTTTTATTACTACCTCCAATATTATGGTTATAGAGATGGTAGATTTCAGCTCCTGGGGGCAAAATAGGTGGTTGCCTCTAGTACGCGAGTGGATGAATACACACTTTTCTTTACAGGTTACAAATCTCTGAAGTTCCATTAATTTATTATAAACCGTTTAGATTATATAACGATATATTATGTAAGTGTTATTTTTTTACTATTTTTGGAAGGGTTATTTTGCTATCTCGGCCCCCCTATAAGGGGCAAAACATTGGAGATAGAAAAAAATCGGTCCGAGACAACTCAGACAAACTTTCTCATATACGAGTTCATAATTACTTAGCCAAGTGTTTTCCATTTATTAGTTTTTGTATGTACATTTGATTATTACTGAACATTTCATCAAAATTTACCATAAAAATAACTTTTCCTTGGCGGGGAATCGAACCCGGGATCTCCCTTTCCGCGTTTTAAGCTATTTTTTCAGGAACTAGATTTTTCCCGGGAAAACAGAATATATCGTTACATTCGTATTTAAATGAAATTTTTTAATCAAAATCGTCGGAACAATTTTCGAGAAATAATTTTTTTTCACGTATTTTCAGAGTTTTTGGGGGGTAGCGCCCCCAAATTTGGAGCTTAAATTCATTTAACAAAGTGGGTGGTTGCCCATAATACGCGATTGCATGAAAACAAACTTCCCTTGCAAACAATTATCTCTTAAAGTATAATTAATTTGTTTCATTGATTGGACAGCTTAATTTAAAGTAAATAAATAATAAGTAAGTAATAGTAATAGTATAAGTAATAGTAAATAGTGGCAATTATCTTGTGTTTATAAATTTTTTTATAACACTTAATTAGAATGTAAATTGTTACCTTGTCTGAATGCCTCGCTTCGTCTATATAATGCGTTGTTATTATGACGGTCCTATTCTCATTTCTCGATATCATATGGAAATACTCCCATATCCTGAAAGCATTAAAAAATAAAATATAAAACATATAATAATAATATAAACAGTAAAATACGGACGTTTTTGTTAATCTTAATGACGAGAAACATTCGCTTTCTTGTTTTTGTCCTCTCATTGTTTGGGAATAAATATCGTTTGATTAGTACTTATTAAATGTTACCTTAAAAACACTGATAATGGTCAGATGATTGCTATAACTCTAATGCAATACATACTTCATTTCGTTTGTAAAGTGTGGACTGATGATGCAACCTCGACAAGCTGGGCTCACCACAATTGAGATATGTAACTAGAAACTATGATTAGCCAGGAAGACCCTTTAGACTCTGATATTAACTGAGTTAGCAGTAACTGAGTTTACCTGGGTGGAGTTACCACGACTTCAGCAGAAATTTCGTTTGGAAGCGACAAAAAAGTGTGGACACAACGATGGTCGTAAATAAGTCCATGTAGCATACATCGATAATTGACATCTTTACCACTTCAGGGGAAAGCTATTATTGTGTATGAAATCAAAACATTAGAACTGTCTTTAATATCTAAGTAGTTTTATCCAAGTCAATCGGACAACTGCTGCTCAGTTATGTGTTTATGCAACTAAATGATGTTAGAAAGATGGTAAACGCTAGTCGCGAAAGAAGCAGCCTAATGGGACAGACTGAATGGATTTTCTAGATGTAAGTCGGAAGGAAAAGTGGTGGACCCCCAAGAACATGATTAGAAGGGCTGAAGACCCTTTGAACCCCTCTGCAAATCCTGATACCCTGGAAGTTTGACATTATGATGCTCCATACTTTATCGAATATTAATATACTAGTGATGAGGTGCTTGGATGGACTGACGTTAACCGTTTATTAAATGTGGTAAGTACGTACGAGGACAACTTATGGTCTTGACGGTTATCCTATTTGTATCCAAATCTCGATATATTCGTCATGTTCAACCAGATCGCCATTGGTTTGGTTTCTGGCAAAAATCCGTAATTAAATCATCTTTGTGCATCTTTAAATTCTGAACTTTGGGCGTAAGAAAAGAAAGGGCTGAGCCACCGTAAAACTGTTAATCTAGTATAGGCACTTTTATAGATAAGGGCCCCCTTTTTACTTTTCCTCACTACTAATAGTAGGAAAAGTATTTTTTTTCGAAATTTTTTGCAATTTCTTGAAAAGAGGCCTACAACTCTCGTTCCACCTGGCTCCGCCTATAATACGTAGGGCTTTTTTCTGAACAAGAAACACTTCATTCGTGTGAGATAAGCTACCCCAGGCAGTAACACAGTAAGTAATCACTGAGTGGAAGTGGGCAAAGTACACTTTGAGAACAGTGTCAGTGTCAAGACTTTTTCTAAGTTTTCGAAGAAGGTACACAGTAGAAGACAGTCGCTTTACTAGTGCATCACAGTGGGGCTTCCAACTTAGTTTAGAATCTATAAGAACTCCAAGCATCTTCAAAGGTGGTTCCTCTTCTATCTTCTTTTTTAGGGTGAGTAAAAGTTTTTGATTTTTATTTTCATTTAAAATCAATTTATTTGCATTAAACCATGATTTGATTGCAATTATTGCCTTTCTCATTGATTCCTTTATTTCTTTACAATTTCCTTTAATACATACAGTAGTATCATCTGCATACTTCACACATTTCGCTTCTGTTTCAGGAATATCATTTATATAAAGTATAAAAAGTAAAGGACCCAGGACAGAGCCCTGTGGTACCCCATGTTTAATATTGATGAAATCAGATTCTTCACCCTTGAAGCTAGTTTTCTGGCTCCTGTCTTGAAGATATGAGTGGATGAGCTCCAGAGAGACACCTCTGACTCCGTAATGCTGTAACTTTTCTAATAGAATCTCGTGGCTAACACAGTCAAATGCTTTACTCAGGTCACAGGCTTCTATCAACATATCGTCTTTACCTTCAAAAGCATGTAAAATATTCTCAACTAAGTGATTAATTGCAGTTTGTGTAGAACAACCTTTCCTAAATCCAAACGATTATTATTTAAAATATTAAAATGATCTAGGAAAGACACTGTTCTGGCACTCAGTATCTTTTCAAATACCTTTCCCAATATTGTTGTCAAGGAAATGGGCCTGTAGTTAGACTCCTCTGAGGTATTTCCCTGTTTAAGCATTGGAATCACTTTGGTAGTCTTGAGACATTGAGGAAAGTAACCTATTGAAAAAGCCTTATTTATAACAATGCTCAATGGTTCGGCAATATATTCTGCTATCTGTTTAATTAAATTATTGTTCATGGAGTAAACATCATTGGATTTAGAAGAATCCATTGTTCTAATGGTGGAATAAATTTCATCTGGACTTGTAGGGAAAAGAAAGAGAGAGTTATTATTTGATGGACATGAACTTCTAAGAAAATTAATAGGGTCTCTTCGTGAATTAGGTAGTTTAAGGTGTAGATTATCTGCAACATTTGAAAAATATATATTCAAGCTTTGTGCAGTAATAGAAGGCAATTCTTCCGTACCTGTGTCACTTTTAACCAAATGTTGACCGCTCTCCATTTTGATAAGGTTCCAAAGTTTTCTGCTGTTATGCTTATATTTATCTATGTAATTCATATTCCTGGAGTATGTAATCTCTTTAAGGTTCTTTCTATATTAAATTTTTAGTCGCTTAATTTTTTCTTCTAAGTTACTGCTTTTGATATTAAGGCCTTTTGTAACATCTTTAAGGGTAAGAATCTTATCTTTAAGTTCCTTGAGAACTTTCGAGTGTATCATTGTCTTATAATTTTTGTGAACATTAATACTGTTTTTTGTTTCAGGAAATGCGATTACAATAGTACTAATTAGCTTCTTCCAGTTAATTTCACACGAGGAAAACGAAACACCGCACCGTCCCAATTTAAATTCTGTAGCATATTTTGCAGTGTATTTATGTTCTCTAAGTTAATAAATCTTTTTTTCGTGTACATAAAGTTTTTTTCTTTATTGTCTGTGATTTTTTTAATAGGATAGCAAAGCGCTAAATGATCAGAGAACTGGTAACTAAAGTCCACTGATGCCGTTGATCCAGAGTTGGTGAATATATTGTCTAAGCAAGTATTGCTTGCAGGTCTGGAGACACTGTTCCATGTCTTGTGAAAGCCATAGCTATTCATTAAGTTAATTAAGGCAGTAGCATCTTTATTCTTATTATCTAACAGATCGAAGTTGAAATCACCTAGTACAAGGCAGTTGGAAGCTAATGATTGAATATTGTCCAAACATTGTTCTAATTTATCAAAAAATATATTTTTGTCTCCAGTAGGAGATCTATACAGACAAACAATAGTCTATTTAATATTTAATAATATTTAATTTCTTGATTGTTACTCCGACTACCTCAAAATGTGATTCCATTGTAAGATATTCAATGTCAACAATCTTTATCACTTTACCGATATCCATATGAGTGAAAATTGAAACGCCACCTCCTCTACTGTTACCTGGACGATTATAACTTGTTGCAAGATTATAATTGCTTGGAACATATATGAGATTCTCCTCTTTGCGAAGCCAAGTTTCATTAACACATACTACTTTAATACAGTTGTTCCTGTCTAAATTGTCTTGAAGTTCAAGGAATTTATCTCTAAGAGATCTTAAGTTTGTGTATAGAAGATAGTCTTGTGTCAAAGTAGGGAAGTTCCCTGAATTTACTTGTTTGGGTGTTACCACTTTTAATTGAGAGCTACACCCTGGCTCTTCTTCATGAATAAAAAACGCCTGATTGTAATATTACATGGCCATGCATCATGTGTCATAAAACTATCTTTTAAATGGAAATCAACACCAATCCGGAAGCTGCAGTAAGTTCCTAATGAATCTAATTTTATTACAATAGCATTTTTGTATTCTGGCATATACTGTTGTAAAAATTGTTTTACGTTCTCTTCAGTAGTCCCCTCTTTAACTTTTCCAAGATGAAACCAGGCTCTTTTTGTGCCTGTCAGAAAAGGGGATGTTTTTTCATTCTTTCCAATAACCAGTTCTCTTGGTTTATTTTTCCTCTCTGAAGTCAACTCTTTCTTATCAGTTTTTTATTTTAAAACTTTCTTCTTAACAACCTCTGAAAAACATAGTTTATTGTTCAGATTATTTCCACCATTCGTATCTTTGTCATTATTACCAGTAGAAATTTCTTCATTTAAACAAAAAAACTTAGGCTTGGAAGTTTTAACCTTACTTAGTGGATCCTGTGTAATTTCAGTGCATTGTGAAAAATCTGAGGGGGATTTAGGGAGTCCCATATCTGATTTTAGTTTTGTATTGTCAACACTGTTTGGTTTTGGCGGTAGTTTGACAGCTAGGGGTCAGCTGACATTGAAAAGTCTGTTGTTTTATCTTTGATTGAAACCAATTCTAGAATAAAAGAATTTTCGTTATGTTTTTGTCCAAACTCATTTTTTTTTTTTTTCCTTCCAAATTTGTCAGACTGTTGTCCATTTTTAAGTTATTTTCAGAAATTTTCGATAACTCTGAAGCAACAATTTGTGTTATCGCCGTACAGTCGCAAACATGTTGAGATTGAGTTTCGTTATTCTTTCTTATTTCTTTTTTTACATTTATCAGTTCGTTTTTAAGAGCTTCGATGGTTGAAATCATAGTTTTAAAAATATTATTGTTACATTCTTGACAAAAGAAGTATAACTGTCTTTTAGTTGTTAACTGAAGAGCTCTTTGTTCCGTTACCGTCAGTTTAGTGCAATTAAAGTGATATGAAGACTTATACAAAAGTCGCAGGTCATCAAATCTTTTTTTCGGAGATTTCTTCTGTGCACTCTACACAAGTTATACTCA
This sequence comes from Gerris lacustris, assembly GCA_951217055.1. Lineage (NCBI taxonomy): Eukaryota > Metazoa > Arthropoda > Insecta > Hemiptera > Gerridae > Gerris > Gerris lacustris. The sequence goes on from OX578276.1 coordinate 42,763,088, forward strand.
TTTTAAAGTGAGCAAAACTCGCGCAAATTAACTAAAATCGATAATTAATTGGGAGACGAGACGCTCGTTAAGATGGCGGAAACCAAACTATATATATATATTTTCTATAAGAGTACCCGTGAAATGTTGCACGAGAAAGGGCAAAGTATATGTAAACGTTGTTAGTCAGTTCGTCTCAGGTAGCGCATCTCCGTTGTCTGAAGTTGACTGCTTCTACTTAAAGTTAGTGCCCAGGATTCACAACCATATATCAGGGTGGGTAAGTACGTGGAGTTATACACGGTCATTTTTGTTCTAGTAGAGACTTCTCTTTTAACTAGGAAGGCTCTTCTGAGTGCATTGTACAACCTCCCTTTAGCTGCGATACTGGCATTCAGATCCTTATCTGGCTTTTTTCAAAGATTTCAACGGAATTATCCGTTTTAGGTGTTTTTAAGACCTCCTGAGTGGTTTTCAGCATGACGTCTGTATATGTATGCATGTGTGTTATCATCGTAGCGCCCAAGGTATTTAACCTAGAGAATTGAATCTTGGCAGAAAAATCAGTCCTTATCTGTAGTTGTGCCGCCCGGAAAATCAACTTTTTCCGCCATCTTGAACCCAGTCTGCTGAATTAGCAAAAATTAAAAAAAAAAAAATCGTAATAAATCGAAAATGGTCCTGATCGAGTTGAAATTTGGCACGATTATACCTCTTTGTATGACAAACAAGCCCACCAAATTTCATTTTGATATTGGCCGCCATTTTGAAGTTATCAATTTTTGATTTTTTAAACTTTGACGGTTAATAATACCAAAAGTATAAATAGGTTTTGACATACAGCATATCGTTGGAACCGGAAAAAATTAATATAAAAATACCATTTTATAAAACTGGTCTTATTTTCAACTTTTTATTTATTTTTTTTTGGTTTCTGTATTCTTCACCTCAATTGTTTCCATGTGCAAAATTTGGGGAAGATTGAAAGACGGGAAGTGGTTCAAAATTGGGGTAATAGGTTAGACGATGAAATTTAAAAAGCAAAGAAATATGACGCCTTTTTTTTTTGGTTTCTGTGTTCTTCACCTTAGTTGTTTCCATGTGCAAAATTTGGGGAAGATTGAAATACGGGAAGTGGTTCAAAATCGGGGTAACGGAAACGTGCGATGAAACTTACAAAGCAAAGTAATATAAGACCAGTAAAAATTAAGGAACAAATATAAACAAACCCGATTGAATTCCATTAATTAGTTTAAAATTTATAAGCAAATATAACTATTTATGTGTGCGATAATTTTGATGACGTAAAAGTTTGTTTACATCTGTCAAAATACCGCCAAACTTCAAATAATTAAATAAAATATAGGTATTTAAAATAAGGGTTTTTTTAGGAATGATAATATATCAGTTAGTTCAGAATGGTCACCCATCCAAGTACTGACCACGTCCAATGCTGCTTCCTCCTGCTGCGAAGCACTTTAGTGGCCTCTGAAGTGAGAAAAAGTTCTGAGGTACCCCGTACCCGATTTTTTGTTATTGATGTTACTAACCCGTGAGTTTCCTACGGTTTAACTTTCCAGAATTTGCATATCCACTTAGATCTTTTAATGTATGAAGTTATACTAATGATAATTTTAACTCTAAAATATCTCCATTTTTTCATGATTTATTTTTTCTTAAACAATTTAAGAACGGTAGTTTAAATGATAAGATATAATAATTATAATCCAATTATTATAATTTAAGTGTGTTATTACTCGCTTGCAAGTAAAGCATCAAAGCCTACAGTTGGTTCGTCCAGTAGCAGAGTCTTTGCATCGTTAAACAGCGCCACTGCAAATGACACCCTTCTTTGTTGTCCTCCACTGAAATGCATAATTATAATGAAATACATAATTTAAATCACTAGTTAGTTACATATTAATTGTATGTCATCTCTTATAATCTGTGGTATCGATTTTAAAGTTTTTACATTAGTTTAACATTACAATAATACCCACCACAAGGCTTTTGGAGTCTAACTGAAAATAGCCAGTTAGTGTGGCACATAGCTTCCTCGCGTCCGTTTTCATATACTTTAATGATTTTATGCATTTACAACCTATTATTGTCAAATTTATTCAATTGAACTTATCAATTTATTTGTTGGACATAGTACTAACTGTATAAATAGGCAAAATCGTACATTTCCCACTTATTTACCCACCCAGGTCATCTCAAATTTGCAACGAAATACGGGGCAACCAAACTAATGACATAATATTTTGGGGCTGAAACCAGTACGGTTAGAACTTATAGGGGTTGGAGCACATTGTTTAGAGAGTAGTTGTATTGATTTAGTTGAGTGGAGTTAATGAAGATTATAATAAACAGAAGATCAGATGGATTTTAAAGGTGTAGGAAGAGGTAATCTTAAATAAGAACCATCACTCAATTTTTCTTACATCGAGACGTTTCGACTCACAATTAGAGTCATCCTCAGTCGAATTTATTCACTAAACAAACTTAAAAAAGACTTATGAAGGAGGAATTAGCTTCCACTGATCTCTCCTAGGAAGGGCTAGGGTAGATATTCTAATAGTAGTTACATTTTCCATGGAATATACTTATTGTTCAACCTATCTCTCCTAGATAGCGCCAGTAGTACCAAGTCTTTACTTTTAAGTTTAATTTCATTTTTAGTCAATTTTACTTGATTTGTATATTGTATTTATATGAATTATTACATTGACGGTTTCGTTAGGTATATGTTTTTCAATGACTCCATTATATTTAGTATCATTTTTTGTATCATCACTCTCGATGATAATCGACAGGTAAAATGGTATATATAGGGCTTAGATGTAACTAGTATTTTACAATTTCTTTAGGTTGTCACATATTATAGAAAATTGTCAATTTTTAGTCTCAGTTTAAATTTTAAATGTAAATGTTAGCAGTTGTTAATAGAGATTGATTGGATGGTTGTTGGAGTTAATTATTGATTGTTTTTATAAAATGTGTTTTTACGTGTTGACGCCCTCTTTATGGAGGTAGAGGCAGATTCACTGCAATTTCATAAATTTGTAAGTATTTTAGTGTAAGGAATCACTGTATATTAATTAGATTAGGTTTTAAAATAATAGGAACTTGTTATTATTACATATAAAATTATTAATTATAAATATAGTAGAATATGACATGATAGCTTAACATATTTATAATTTATATGTAATATATATTTTGTTTAGTGAATAAATTCGACTGAGGATGACTCTAATTGTGAGTCGAAACGTCTCGATGTAAGAAAAATTGAGTGATGGTTCTTATTTAAAATTACCTCTTCCTACACCTTTAAAATCCATCTGATCTTCTGTTTAATAAAATTATTAGGGTGTATTAATTAAATTATTATTAATTTAATTTATCAAAATGAAGATTTTAAGTAAACTGTTGTCTTTTACTACAATATATTTCGAAAGTCAGCCAACAAAACTTCTAGGCTGTAGTTTCTTTTAACAGTCCTCGTTATGACACTAATAACTACTCAATAACACATATATAACTAATCAATATAAATGTCTATTTTAATTTGTTCTATTATAGAGGGACTTTCTATATTCTTTCCTTTGATTATCTAATTTTATTTTTAAATTATAAATAAGAATTAATAAGTTTTTCTCACCTGAGGGTAGATAAAATGCTGTCTTTACTAGGTAAATGAAGAAGAGAAGTTAGGTCCTCTAATCGACTATCTACAATTTTATTTTCGATACCAAACATTAATCCGTATAAGTAAAACGTTTCTTCGATTGTAAGAAATACTTCTAGACCTAATTCCTGAAATAAATGAATATACATAAGTATATCTACACTTGAACCTCTATACAATAAAATTGATGGTTCCAGAAAAATAAATCGCTTTATAGAAATTTCGTTCTGTAGATTTTTATTTATTTATTTTTTTTTTAAGAGAAAAAAAAGAGTAGTCCTAAAGGAGGAAGATTTTTATCCAGTAATATTTTCGCCCATTACAGAACTGCTTCTTCTATACCTTCATACTTGGGTAACTAGTAGTAGTAGTTACCTAGTACTTCCTACTAGACGGGTAGGACGAACCACTTATTCGAACCTAGCTCTAGCAATCAGGCCTTATAGTAGACCCATTTTACTTGCCCTGTGGTGGAGTGTTCCAGCTACTTCACACATCATACATTTGTACATTGTACCGCCGAAGCGAGTATGATGTGGTCATTAGTGAGCTATATAAGCTTGCGTCAAAGCCCTGAGGACCACGGCCATGTTGGCTCCCGGGGGGGGGGGGGGGGGTAACCAAGTAAATTCAAACCGTGAGCAAGTGGTGGTCGAGTAGGATTAGGCCATATCCGGGTTTGCTAAATATCTTCGGGCCAAGTCTGTGTGCTTGGCTCAATTTGGATTTCTTCGCCCGAAAAGAGTATGTCATGTATGTGGAAGTAGAAATAATTAATATTTATATATTTATAATACCTGAGGCATAAATGCGAAATCAGAAGGTGATTTGATGGATGGCATGTTTATAAAGCCAGACGACAGTTTCTGAAGACCCACTATACAATTAAGTAGTGTTGTCTTACCGCATCCACTTGGACCTAGTAAACTATATCTAAAACAGAATGCATCACTTACAAAGCTTTTATCCATACTATATCTATCTATATTATTAAAAAAGTTTTGTAAACAAATAAGTTCAGTGAGAGTGATGTATACTAAACTGTGTGTAAGAGAGAGTTAGGAGATACCCCTCGAGAAGACCGGGGGAGAAGGGGAAGGAGACGATGCTGAGCGGAATAACTAGGGAACTGTGACGTCATTCCCGAGGCAAGAGGTAAGCGATCCTAGCGGACAAATGTGGTACTTTAATTTGAAATTGAATCCTGTCATTTAATTCCTTAATCCGCCACTAGGTGCATATATATGTTAATAATAATTCTAATCATAGTAAAAAGACTTAAAATAATTCTAATACAGTAGAACCCCCCCCCCCCCCCCTCATATCCGACTCCTCGGTTTTTCCGACCATGACACCCCTTGGTTTAAAAAAAAGAAGTTTAATCTGACGTTATCAGAATATTGTGCATAAAACAATAAAAGCAGCTAGTCGGGTCTTTGTTATCGTACTGATACTGATCGCTAGACTTCGTTTTTTAGTATCGTGGGTGTCATTCTATATTTACAATCCAGTGTTACGCTATATTTTTAGTGAATATGGCGGCTCAACTGAAACGAAAACGGGTTTTGTTGAAGAAGTTAGATGTTCTTCAACAGCTTGACAAAGGTGAGTCCCTTCTAAAGCTAGCTTCAGAGTTAGGAGGTGGTGTAACAACAATTAATGATTGGAATAAGGGTCAGAAAGACTTTGAAGCGTATTCCTCAACTGGATTAGTATGAATATTCTTATATAAATATACTACGTTCACACCTTGTTATGAAAGCGTTTCGGATCCGATTCGTTCTTAAAATGATACATGTTCACGCAACAAAAAATTAAGGTGATCGAAATATTTGTTTTCGTTTCATAACGGTGACGTCACGAGTAAAACCTTCTTTCTTGTTACCTAATATGTCCGCGAATTTGGTCCGCGGAGGGTGATGATGGGTCCGTCCGTCCGTCGTTCTTTGGATAATAGGGCCCGAACCGTTTAAGCTAAAGTGCTGAAATTTGAAACACTGGTACAACTTTTTGACCCAACCATAGGAAATATATACAGAAGTTAAAAATTAAATATGAGCATGCGCAAAATTGTGGTAAACTCAAAAATTTATATTTTTTAAATTTTCGAGTGGTGTATCAAATAAAAGCTGCTGAATAGTAGGTTACAAATATATATATGCTTTCTAGGGTCCGTAGGCAAAACCAAGGACTTTTATATTTTCCTGCGTGTGTCTGTCTGTCCGTCCGTCCGTCTGTCGCCTGCTTTTACGGCTACACCTGACGTGCGATCACTTTGAAATTTGGCATATATGTGTATGGTACCTACCCACACATTTTAAAAATATAGCGACTTTAAAAAAATTATTTTTCAAAAAATTAGGGTAAAAAAACTTAAGGGTTAAAAGCTGTTTATTTTTATTTTTTGGACACCGTGTGGGGTATCATATGAAAGGGTACATGGAGCTGATTACAAAAATATATAATTTTTGGTTATAAGCTTTGATAGGCGAGCATAGGTGAGTTTGAAGTGAGTGTGAAAAGTGACCCCCCCCCCCCCCTAATCTATCTCGCTTATGTAAAGTGGAAAAATTCTGAAAAAAATCCTGAATATTCTTCGACCAAAAGTAAAAATACCACTTTTTTTATTGACAAAATACTTTTTTTGTTTAATTATGCTCTTTACGATGTATATTATTTGTGCAGCGGCGATGACAAGCAGATAGTTTAATTTATATTTATTTATTTTTTATATATTTCAAAGTCAATAAGATGACACAGTTTATAAAAATATAGTTCAGTTGTTTCTTAGCATTCAAACTCTATATAAAGTTAAAAAAAAGTATTTATTGTAGCTGTATATATGTTTATAGTCAGTTCAGTGGCAAACAAAACTATCAGAAGTTTGTTTATGTGTTTTGAGAATATCAGACCCATAGGATTGTTCAAAGTACGCGCTTTTTAGCATTTTAAAAAGCACAATCAATAGGTACTACTTAAATAATACAGTGTTGCCTACGGACCCGCGCTGTGTGCTGACTAGCACACACTTGACCTGTTTATTTAAATTTTGCATTCCTTATTCGTTAAATAATCCAAAAAATCCCCCCACCCCCAACTACTATATATATAACGGCAGTTCCTAAAACTTCGAAATAATTCATGCTCATACCTTATTGTGATATAAACAATATTGACAGCCAGTCAGTCAGTCAGTCTTGTGGCTTTCTATTATATAATACACAACAAAAGAAAATAATACCCAGCGCATTCTACTTGAATATACCATAAATAGCAAACAAAAGAAAATATTTATTGAAGATATTAAATATAGAAAAAGATTCCATAATATTAATTATTTGTTCAAGGTTGCCAGAGCATATAGAGGAGGGAGCTAATAGTCTAAAGTATATTAATTTATACATACATCAAATAATTAATTAATTAATATTTATATAATGCACCTTAAAAGTAACATTTGTTATTTTCAAAACCTTTTATTATAGCAAAAATGTTAATACATTACCTGCATTTGGAGGAAACTGAGCCCAATTAGCTTGGTTTGAGTTCTCTCCCTTTTCCTCAAAATAGCAAGTGCTAGGTTGACTCCACAAAAGTCGGCTTTAGCCACATTAGAAACATTTAGGAAAATGTTAAAATACATTTATTTAAATAGATCAACGTTACTTATGGCTGCTATTTACCCTTACTCTTGTTAATAATGCCAATTAAAAATTCGATTTGGCAAACTGAGCAATTTTATTCCTGTGAGTTTTAATATGATCTTACACTATCATATAATTATTTACAACCTCTTTACTAGTGAATTAAAGAACAGTCCATGTTATGAAGTATGTATACGTCTAATAATCATTAAAACATCAGTAATCAGTAGTAATCCACAATAGAATCATCGACACTTTACTTGGGTTTGTTTGATGGGTGTTCTTGGTTAGAGTAGGATATCTACACTTTACTTGGGTTTGTTTGATGGATGTTCTTGGTTAGAGAAGGATATCTTCTCTTTACTTGGGTTTGTTTGATGGATTTTCTTGGTTAGAGAAGGATAGTTACACTTTACTTGGGTTAGTTTAATGGATGTTCTTGGTTAGAGGAGGATATCTACACTTTATTTGGGTTTGTTTGATGGATGTTCTTGGTTAGAGGAGGATATCTACACTTTATTTGGGTTTGTTTGATGGATGTTCTTGGTTAGAGAAGGATATCTTCTCTTTACTTGGGTTTGTTTGATGGATTTTCTTGGTTAGAGAAGGATAGTTCTACTTTACTTGGGTTAGTTTAATGGATGTTCTTGGTTAGAGGAGGATATCTACACTTTATTTGGGTTTGTTTGATGGATGTTCTTGGTTAGAGAAGGATATCTACACTTTATTTGGGTTTGTTTGATGGATGTTCTTGGTTAGAGAAGGATATCTTCTCTTTACTTGGGTTTGTTTGATGGATTTTCTTGGTTAGAGAAGGATATTTACACTTTACTTGGGTTAGTTTAATGGATGTTCTTGGTTAGAAGAGGATATCTACACTTTATTTGGGTTTGTTTGATGGATGTTCTTGGTTAGAGGAGGATATCTACACTTTATTTGGGTTTGTTTGATGGATGTTCTTGGTTAGAGAAGGATATCTTCTCTTTACTTGGGTTTGTTTGATGGATTTTCTTGGTTAGAGAAGGATAGTTACACTTTACTTGGGTTAGTTTAATGGATGTTCTTGGTTAGAGGAGGATATCTACACTTTACTTGGGTGTGTTTAATGGATGTTCTTGGTTAGAGGAGGATATCTTCACTTTACTTAGGTTTGTTTGATGGGTGTTCTTGGTTACAGTAGGATATCTACACTTTACTTGGGTTTGTTTGATGGGTGTTCTTGGTTAGAGTAGGATATCTACACTTTACTTGGGTTTGTTTGATGGATGTTCTTGGTTAGAGAAGGATATCTTCTCTTTACTTGGGTTTGTTTGATGGATTTTCTTGGTTAGAGAAGGATAGTTACACTTTACTTGGGTTAGTTTAATGGATGTTCTTGGTTAGAGGAGGATATCTACACTTTATTTGGGTTTGTTTGATGGATGTTCTTGGTTAGAGGAGGAAATCTACACTTTATTTGGGTTTGTTTGATGGATGTTCTTGGTTAGAGAAGGATATCTTCTCTTTACTTGGGTTTGTTTGATGGATTTTCTTGGTTAGAGAAGGATAGTTACACTTTACTTGGGTTAGTTTAATGGATGTTCTTGGTTAGAGGAGGATATCTACACTTTATTTGGGTTTGTTTGATGGATGTTCTTGGTTAGAGAAGGATATCTTCTCTTTACTTGGGTTTGTTTGATGGATTTTCTTGGTTAGAGAAGGATAGTTACACTTTACTTGGGTTAGTTTAATGGATGTTCTTGGTTAGAGGAGGATATCTACACTTTACTTGGGTGTGTTTAATGGATGTTCTTGGTTAGAGGAGGATATCTTCACTTTACTTAGGTTTGTTTGATGGGTGTTCTTGGTTACAGTAGGATATTTACACTTTACTTGGGTTTGTTTGATGGGTGTTCTTGGTTACAGTAGGATATCTTCACTTTACTTGGGTTTGTTTGATGGGTGTTCTTGGTTACAGTAGGATATCTACACTTTACTTGGGTTTGTTTGATGGGTGTTCTTGGTTACAGTAGGATAACTACACTTTACTTGGGTTTGTTTGATGGGTGTTCTTGGTTTGAGGAGGATATCTTCACTTTACTTGGGTTTGTTTGATGGATAATTTGTTGGAGAGGACATAATGTTAAAAAGCAATCTATCTTAATGAAAGCGTACCGTTCATATATTTTTTGAAAAAACCTTCACTTTATTTGGGTTTGTCTAATGGACACTAAACACTTTACAGAAGGGACAATTTCACCTCACTGGATTTGTTCAATAGAATCACTTAAATGGTAGAGTTGACTTAACTTTACAAGGGTTTGTTTTCATTTTGTTCGAGTAAGCACTTGCGCATTTTATTCAGGTTTTTTAAATGGATAATTTGTGTAGTGCTGGTTACTTGTACAGGCTTACCTTTCAGGTATACCGGTACGTGATTACCGGCTTACGATAAAGAGTTAGTGCATAGGAGTTAGGAGTTAAGACAGAAGTAATGGTTAAAATCTGATAATGACCTCTAGTGTTTAAAAGCTAACTTAATGCAGTGAAGTTACTTTTAATGAAGATTAAAAGTAAGTAGTTTTCTAGTAGAAGATAAAATATATAGTGTAAAAGTTGATACGGGGTTTGAATCTAGATTTTTAACTATTTGTGGTTCTGCGGTTGAACCTCTTTATCTCGCTGTATAGTATTTTCTGATAGCTTTTTCTGGAACTTACATAGAACCTCTGGGAACTGCCATGTTAAGTCCCTTAAGGATGTAGTCAGATCCTAAATATTTTTTATATCCATCTTGAACATCGATCAAAACCTCGGTTGTTTGTGCCATCTGAAAACAAAATAAATATATTATATAATATGATAAATGAAATGGAAATGCATGAAGTCTCACGTAAAAGGGGTTTCGTTGGTATTGAGAACATAAAATTAGTCGGTATAAGGAGGGGGGGGGGAGAGTCCCACAAAATATAGATGCTTGTTGACAAAATGGCGTGGAAAATTAAACAATTTACACACCCGTTATAATATTTTTGTAATCTACTCTTTAATGCCTTTCATTTGATACCCCACTCAAAATTTCAAATTGTTTCCCCTGTCATAAATTATCCGCCATATTGGATGACCAGTATATTTTATTCTATGGTCTAGCAGACCCCGAATTTTGCATACATCTAGTAACAGCAGAAAATCCAACAATTACTAGAGGAAAGGGTTCCTGGTTTGATCCCCTGGGGGTTCACAATGATTTTTTATCGGTAACTTGCTGGATACCCGTGCTTCGCTACGGCGTGTTATTTATATTTGATACGTTTATAAACTACCGTTGAGAAACATTTAAATTATTCTACTATACGAGAATATCTAGATTCTCTCCCTCCCACTTATTTCTATACCCCCTTCTCTTTGATAAGATAATTTGCAAATATCCTAAATTTACCCCCCTCCTAAATGAAAATATTACAAAACTGTACATAACAACAATTACTATACTCTTAAAGAGCTTTTCAACGATATGCATCATAAAGGGTATTAATTACTTTGACCCCGTATTCATTACTTGTACCCCGTACTCCTGTGTACCAATATTTAAATTTTAAAAATTCATGTATACAGTGATTTTCCCCTTGATTTGAAGGTTAAGTATGCAAATTTTCATCGAGCTCGGACTAAAACTGTAGATAACGAAAAGGTAAATAAAAAAATTTCGGGAACTTTTCTTTTCTACCGTAAGGTATGAGCGTGAATAATAAAAACAAGCGCTTAACAAATTAATATTTCGTTTAGATAGTATTGCCTATAAAGACGGACTGGTGGCAACAAGGACACATACATACATACATTCACAAAAAAAGTTAAGGCCGGAATCTGTTTTCGGGATGTAAGAAATGAAAAAGTATCCAAAAAAATTGCAATTCTAATAAATGAACAGACAAAACATTAATTTTATAGATGTAGATGATAAAATACGTGATGAAAAAAATTGTTTCTTATTTTTCATAAAGATATAAATTGCAGGTTGTTTGTTTGTTTTTCGTCTAATTAATATTAATTTTTTAAATCTAATCAAATTATAGTATTAATTAAATACATTTATATTAAATAGAGAAAGTCCCCAAAAATACCTTTTTGGACTCAGGGGACACCAAAACGTGTAAATCCATCAAAATATCAAAATCCAATTTTTGACAACATTAAAATAATTTCTCTTTTGTCCAGGAGCGTGCAAAAAAGTGTCTGACTAACATCAAGCTAGAATTTTGTATACAAATCAATCTTTTAGCGCCTTTTAAGAATATGTGGTCGGCTAAGTTTGTCTGCGGGACATAGCTTGGCAATAGGCATTTCAAAAAAACACACCGGTGGAGGTGGAGAGCGGCCATGTCTCACCAATTATGGTGGGCAATTTGATTTTCATGCTCCTGAGTACAGAATTAGTTAGTAGACCGAAAATAAAGTTGATGTTAGTTTGTCCCTTGACAGGTGACCATATTGATTTTTAGTAATATTTGAATAACTAACCTATCAAGTGTGAAAATAACATCGACTTGATTTTTGGTCTACTAACTAATTCTGTACTCAGGATCATGAAAATCACACTGTCCACCATAATTGGTGAGACATGGCCGCTCTCCACCGGTTTGTTTTTTTCAAACACCTATGGCCAAGCTATGTCCCGCAAACGAACTTAGCCGACCACATATTCTTAAAAGGCGCTAAAAGATTGACTTGTATACAAAATTCTAGCTTGATGTTAGTCAGACACTTTTGTGCACGCTATCTCCTGGACTAATATGAGAAAGTAAAAAATCGGTATACAACTCAGACATAATAGTTTATGATTACTTAGCCAAGTGTTTTTAATTTATTAGTTTTCGTAGATACATTTAATTATTATAGAATATTTTATCAAAATTTATCATAAAAATAAATTCTCCTAGGCGAGGAATCGAACCCGGCCTCTTTCCATCCGCGATTAAAGCTAATTTCTCAGGAACTTGATTTTTCCCGGGAAAACGGCTTATATCGTTAGTTTTGTATTTAAATGGACTAAATTTCAGAATTGTTTAATCAAAATCGTCTGAGCCGTTTTCAAGAAAGAATACTTTTCTCGTTTTTTCAGTGTTTTTGGGGGGATTGTCCCCAAATTTTGAGCTTAAAATTCATTGGGCTAAGCAATTATGAACTCGTATGTATGAAAAAGTTTGTTTGTTGTTGTCTCGGGCTGTGATATATATATATATATATATATATATATATATATATATATATATATATATATATATATATATATATATATATATATATAAATATATATATATATATATATATATATATGTATATATATATATATATATATAAATATATATATATATATATATATATATATATATATATATATATATATATATATATATATATATAATTGTAAATGACTTTGGTTCTACTTAATATTCTTTGATGAAACCAAGCCTAGAAAATAAATCAATTTCGTTGAGCCAGTTTTGCGCCAATAAAGTCGGACTGGTGGTGACAGAAACACATACATACGTACACGAAAAACGTTACGGCCAGATTCGGTTGTCGGGATGTACAACATGAGAAAGTATCCAATTTTTTTTAATTAAGATCAATGAACAGACAAAACTTAAATTTTATGTAATAGATATTGTTAAAAGATTCTAAATATAAAAGTAGTTGTTAAATTTACCTTGTAAAAAGTTGAAATCTAGAAGATATTTAATGCGATCCTATAATCCTAAGATCGTGGTGTTCGCACAGTGAGCAGTACACAACTAATGCTTGTTTAGCAAACTTGCTAGTGTCTTGAGGTGAAGGCCGCTACGCTCACCTCTTGACTACTTGAACTATTTCACTATAAGACATAGTTCAGATGATCTTTCCCTCTTTCGTACCCCTAACATATTCCTATTTATTTACATATATAATAATTCTTGCGCTCAATTGACTCTATGCTTGATGGACACCTCCCGCTGAATCATCTCTTATGAATAAAAATCTCGCGCCGAATCAACACTGTGCCTACACAAGTTCTTGCGCACAGTCCACTCTCACGATTTAATTTTTTTTTTACTTACCCCTTTAGATAAAGTAGGTATGTGAAATTTTATTAAAATCGTTGAACGTAAGATATCGATGTAAGCGTTGTTTTTAAATCCTTTATATTAACTTCACTTTTGTGCCTGGCTGGGTGCCTGGGGGAGTGCCTGGGTGCCTGGCGTCAACATTTTTGGAAGGCTAGTTAACCCTATTCTACTTATCCGATCGAGCTGAAACTTGGCACATAGACTCTCTACCAATACAACAACATTTTAACAAATTAATTAATTAATTAAATGTAATTAATTAATTAAATTTAATTAATTAATTAATTTTTCAATTTAATTAATTTTTTTTTAAAAAATGAATGGATTAAATAAATTTAAAAAAATTAAGTATTAAAAGTAAAATAAAAAATTAATTAATTGGTTGGTATATAAAATCTTTGGAAGGCTAGTTAACCCTCTTCTACTTATCCGATCGAGCTGAAACTTGGCACATAGACTCTCTACCAATACAAAAACATGTTAACAAATTAATTATTTAATTAAATTTAATTAATTATTTAATTAATTAATTTTTCAATTTAATTAATTTTTTTTTTAAATATGAATGGATTAAATAAATTTTAAAAAATTAAGTATTAAAAGTAAAATAAAAAATTAATTAATTAATTAATTGGTTGGTATATAAAATCTTTGGAAGGCTAGTTAACCCTCTTCTACTTATCCGATCGAGCTGAAATTTGGCACATAGACTCTCTACCAATACAAAAACATTTTAACAAATTAATTAATTAATTAAATTTAATTAATTAATTAATTAAATTTAATTAATTAATTAATAAATAATTTCTCAATTTAATGAATTATCTTTTTAAAAATTAATGGATTAATTAATATTTAAAAATTAAGTAATAAAAATTTATTTAATTAATTAATTAATTGGTAGGTATATATAAAATCTTTATAGGGCTAGTTAACCCTCTTCCAGTCGTCCAATCGAGCTAAAACTTGGCACATAGACTCTCTACCAATACTTCCCCCTCACAACCAAAATGCAAAAATATAAAGGATTTATAATAAAAACTTGGTTTTTATGGGCTGGTATTATTATCGTTTCGCTTTAATAGTTCTAGCTCTTTTTAACACTTCATACCGATATCCCTGTTGGTTTAACTAAAAAATTTTATTTAAAAAAAAAATGTTGGTCTCATTAAATAGTTTTTTCTCGTCCTAAAAGTCCTATTTAAATTGTCCGCCCGAACGCTTGGGCGAATATCGTTGTCCAATGAACTCGTCCTGGGCATTAGTAAAATGAAAATGTGTACTGAATTTCACCATAATCGGTCAACTTTTACTCAAGCAATCGTTACACGTTTCCGACACACAGACAGGATGCATAGTTTGTTAAATGTAAGATCAATTAGATGACCATGACTATAAAATAATTTATAAACCAGGTACATAAAATTCTAATTCAGAATAGAATAGTTTATAGAGAATAAAAATTGATATAATAAACAACAATAATGTAGTTTCAATTACAAATAATCCTAGAGACGCAGTCTTTCTGCTTCAAATTAAATTATATAAAACTTAAAAATAATAAAAATAAAAATTAGTTACTGACCTTATCTGTCAGTCAAATTACGATGAAATAACTAAATGTCGATCTAATTGTCATGAATTTATAATTTCATTTGAAAAATATAAATACATTTGATTAAATAATAATTGTTGCATTTTATCAAGAATCTTCGATTACATTTAAATAAAAAGAATAGAAAAGACATTATTCGTAAGCTTTAGTTAAATTAAATAATCTTCGAACCTAATGAAATGAATTACTCAATGTTACATCGTAATTAAAGAGACAAAGCTTCTGTCTTTGCGCTGTTGTTATAATTTAAAAGAAGTTCAAGGTCAATTAATTCCCATAGATGTATATTCTTTAAGTTAAGAATTACTAATTTGTTATTTTTTTTTATATTATTAAACTATAATGTTTATAAAACTCAATATTAACAATTATCCACGAGTATTTTGGATACCGTCTATTAATCATATTTTTAATAAAAATATTTACTATACTAGCTAAGAAATACGTTGAATAATTTCTCTCTTATTTTATCACATTAATTTCAAAATAATTGCACTTTATAAGATAAGTTTTATTTAATCACACATTCATACACATCTTTATCATTATCTATTAAATAGAGATTGTCAATTAATCATATTAATAAGATAAACATGTTTACAATTTATTATACCAAAAAATAATATGAAATATCTATTTACTGTCACTTTTTTGTAAATTAAAATCATTACATGATAAAATAAAATGAGATTAAACACATTCATGATGATTTATATTAAATAATTTGTATATTATAATCTGGGGGCACGGCAGTGTTCCGGCCTTGTGGAGCACAGCCGCACCATCCTTTACTGAAACCAATTCAAGTCATTTTGAACTTTGAACCCCCCTCTATTATCTTATTAAAGATATTTAGATATGTGAAATTAATTTTAAATTAGAGTTCATTACAAAGTAAACCATAGATAAAAATGTCACACCTCTACCCATATTAGTTCATATGAGCCTAAAGTTTTGTTATTGTCACTGATGTATAATAGATTGACTGACTCACCATAATTCTAAGCCACTTCTAGCAATACTAGAAACCTGAAATTTTTTATATAGGTAGAGATTTGTGCAAATAAATGAAAAAAATAAAAATCCAACAATCTGGTTCTTTACCCCTCTCAAGGCTAATAGAAAAACCGCTTACTCAAAATACATAAAACATTTAAAAAATACACAACTTGTGCTACTAGCGCTTTCTAGTAAAAATTTTCAAAACAAGTATTATTTTAATCTTAAGCCGGCTACACACGCTCAAGCATGCTTGCACAAGCATGCTTGCACAAACATGATTGTGCAAGCATGCAAAAATTGACATCGCCTCCACACGGTACAAGCATGCTTGCACAATCATGATTGTGCAAGCATGCACAAATTGACATCGCCTCCACACGCTACAAGCATGCTTGTGAAGCATAAGTTTGTGTTTACAAAATGTCGAGTACGGACGACGAAGATGCACTCGCTTTGGCTGCATTTGTGCTTGTATCCAAAAGAAAAATTGGAAAAAAGAAACGTGCCTTGTGGAGCAAATGTTGGTTGATGAAAAGAAAAATCTTTTCACATACTAACTTATTGAGTCAGTTGAAGATATATCCCCGAGATTGGCATAATTATCTAAGGATGGATGAAGAAACCTATCTTAATCTTCTGTCACTGGTGACACCTTTAATTCAAAAGAAGGATACCATCATGCGAGAAGCTATTAAAAGACTTCGAAAAAAGGTGGAATTTCCCTCATTGCCTGGGATGCATAGATGGAAAACATATCGATATAATTCCTCCAGCTGGAAGTGGTTCTTTTTTTTATAATTACAAACATAGGCACAGTATGGTTTTACTTGCCATTGCAGATGCAAATTATAAATTTATTTTGTTTGATTTCGGTACAAATGGCAGAATATCGGATGGAGGTGTCCTTCAGAATACAGAATTTTTTAGGCGACTGCAGAAGAATTCTCTAAATATTCCAAAAGATGAAAAAATCACGAATACTTCTCGAAATCTGCCATATGTTTTCATTGCGGACGATGCGTTTCCTTTAAGGACTGATATGCTAAAACCATACAGACAAGGTGATTTAAACTGCATTGAAAAAAAAATTTACAACTACCGATTATCAAGAGCACGGAGAATTGTCGAAAACGTTTTTGGGATATTGGCTGCACGGTTTAGAATATTTCACACCGCTATAAACTTATCATTAGAACATATTGATGAAGTTGTAAAAGCTACATGTGCTTTACATAATTATTTAATGACATCTGTAGGTTCAACTTACGCCCCAGCTGATTCAACCTGAGAGGCTTGCACAAGCTTGCTTCACCTTGATACACACGCCTCAATCCGCTTGTACAATCATAATGCTTGCACAAAACTATCATACAGACGTTCAAGCATGCTTGCACAATCACGATTGTGCAAGCATGCATCATGAAATTTCAATCAAGCTCAATCCGCTTGTACAATCATAATGCTTGCACAAAACTATCATACAGACGTTCAAGCATGCTTGCACAATCATGTTTGTGCAAGCATGCTTGACAAGCATGCTTGAGCGTGTGTAGCCGGCTTTATAAAATATAATTTTATATTGTAATACGATTGATTGATCTTTATTGAGGTCAAAAATTGTAAAGATACTCTTACACCACCACATAATTAGTTATATAGTTCAATTTCAACACTCCACGCGTTGCATATGTGGGCTGGATGGGGTGTCCAGACACAGAATTAAAACTATTAGTAAGAAGGAAAAGAACACAAAGATATTTTTTGGTTGTTGTCTAAAACTCGACTGAGACAAGTAATATTTACAGTGTCAACTTAATAAAATAAACAAAAATATAAAATCAATTCCCTACACATACTTTTCCACTTAGTTTTTTCGTTTCAAACCCCTTCCTCTAAACAATGATAAATATTTCCTTTTACTATTTATTTCCTATTACGTCCTTTACTTATATTTTCTATCTCTTCTTATAATATAATATGTACATATGTGTTCAAAAAGAATATGAGGCTAAGAAACTAAAATAACTTAAATAAAGAAGTGAAATCTCAACAAAAACACTTTAGCCAAGTCTCGCGTAAAATGTTGTGAGATCATTGGTTTAACCAAGTCTCCCCACGTCCAATACAAGTAAGTATCCAGTACAAGTAAGTGCTGTTGTTTGTCTATCCCCCCTCTCTATTCTCTGTGCTGCGCAAACTCAATCTTTTCTTTCCCAAATCTACACGTTTAAATTTAAAAACATTTTCTGACTCGACAATTAGGCAGCATGAGGATAAAAAGTTCTATAGGACACTGCATAATATTTTATAAACCATAGGGAAAATATAAATTAAATAAGAACGGACTGTTTAACCTACTTTGCTATGTAATTACCAAATCAGAAAATATTTTTAATTTTAAAAGTGTAAAGTGATTTGGGAAAGAAAAGTTTGAGTTTGTGAGGGACAGAGAATAGAGGAAGACAGACAAACATCACTTACTTGTTCTGGATTAATCAGACCCAGTAGAACTTAATTGGTCAGGGGGGGACTTGGCTAAACCAATGACCTTGCTTACATTTTTACAAAAGTATTTTAGTAGGGACGTAGGGATAATGACTTACTTATAATCAAACATGAGATAACCTATACTAATTGTTAACCGAGTAAAACTATTATTATTATAACATTAGAAACTTCTTTTCGCCATTTAACATATTCGGATAATAACTATTTCCTTTTAGGAGAAAACATTGAGACTGACTTAAACAATGCCAAGTAGAAATTGATAAATGGTAATTTATTCAAGTATTTAAGGATAATTATGCATAAACTTATAAATTTAAAAGACGCATATAATAGAATTAGAAAATCAACTGAAAGAATATATAATAGATGAAAACACTTTACAATCTTCGTATAAACTACGAGTACAAGATAAAGTAAGAAAGCAACTGACACAAACAATACTTTCATTCTAAGTGCAAGGCAAAACACTATTAAATTAGACCTTATTGATGGTCTAGGAAGTATAATAAAACCTGTAAAGGGGAATTTGAATAATAACGGTGCAATTATATAATCAATAACTCAACTCATATATAAGAAATCAAAATACTTAAATTTAATAATGCATTCGCAAATAACTATGTTTCAAAATACCACCGCTGTTTGGGAGAAACAAAAGTGCTTACTGTTAATTGAAAAAAAATTGAACGGGAATTATTGTTTCTCACCATTATGATACATGTTTCAAAGTTGTAGCGGAAACAAACTTTTAATTGGCCGCCATTTTGATACCGTTGGTCCGATTATGCTGGTTAACGAATTCGTCCCATTTGTTATCGAACTCTTTGCTTGTTTTTAGAGTTTTGTAGATACTTCTCAAAACCCTTATGCCGAGGGTGATGTGTCCGTCTGTCCTTCGCTCTTTGGTTCGTAGGGCCCGAACCGTTTAAGCTGAAGTGCTTAAATTTAAAACACTGATGCAACTTTTTGACCCAACTACAGGCAAAATATACAGAAGTTAAAATGCAATGCATGTGCAATTCGCAAAAATATGGTAAACTCAAACATTTATATTTTTTTTAATTTTCGTTCGAGTGGGGTATCAAATGAAAGCTCCTGAAGAGTAGGATACAAATATATACAGTATGTCCCAGGATCGACTTGACGATACGTGAAGTGACCTAAACATTTCATTTTTTGACAAGAAGTCATTCTTGATCATCCCTCCTGCATGTCTTCAAATGAAGATTTATCGCATTAAAAATTTTGTTCCATGTAACCTGTTTTAAATTATTTACCCCACTTTAAATAAAAAGAAAAATTAAAATTAAAAAAAAAAATTAGGGATCGTTTTGAGTACAACAATGATTGTTGAATAGACATTTTTAGGATTAACATTTTTATTATTAATAGTGAGGTAAGCGGGTAGGGGGAGGGGGGGGGGTGAAATTTAAATGATTATTTTTTTGTATATTCTTTCTTATTTTGAAAAATATAATTTTTTATAACGAATGACATTTTTTCATAAAATTAAAATTTAGACCAGTTCCCTCTTGTGCGATTTTAAGAAATCGTAAATTTTAGGAACAGGGTGCATGGAACAAAATTTTTAATGCGATAAATCTTCATTTGAAGACATGCAGGAGGGATGATCAAGAATGACTTTTTGTCGAAAAATGAAATTTTTAGGTCACTTCACGTATCGTCAAGTCGATCCTGGGACATGCTGTATATATTTGCTTTGTTAGATTTAGCATTTATTGGTTTTATAAGTCAAAATATACCCAAAAGAAAATCCCCCCCCCCAATCCACTAAATAACGGCTGGTCCTAAAATTTCGAAATAATTCAAGCTAATACCTTATTGTGGGGCGATGAAAATTCCGGGAGTGCATCCCCAGTTTTCTTAATTTTATTTTTGTTTATATCAATATTAAAGTTACTTCCCCACTCTTCTTGAAGTAATTTCAAGTCATAAAAGCTTTCAAAAGTTAACTCATTTACTTTATATGGAGGTCCATTTTTCTTTGCTGTCCTTATCAATGTAGAATACTGTTCAGGCACGTAGATCGGACCAGATTTTACAGGCCTATTAACTTGTTTTTCAATAACACTATGAACATCGTCACCTTCATTTTGGGAGTGACCGTGAATAAGAAATTTATGGGTTATGCTACGAATGTTATAATTTTGTGTAGCATACTGATAAGCAGCAAGCAGGTATTTATTTTTTTGCTGCCCGCTGCAATTATCTGAGTATAATATAATGTTTATTCCTTCACTACTTGCACCTGCGACCATTTTTTTTAGATAGTCGAGTACACAGCTTCCTATTTCCACTGCTCCTCTCTTTCCTTCTAGCTCATTCCAAAAATAGCACTCCACATTCTTCGCATGGAGGTCGCTTATTGTGAAATTGTAGCAATTTAGCTTACTCTTGTAGTAGAAGGAGGAAACTTGTCCCTTAGGTAGTGGTAGCACAGCCTGCAAATCATACACGGCAACTAGTGTTCCATCCTTCATTTCTTTATCATTCAATTTTTCTTTTCGTGAAAGCTCTTTCTCTTTTTGATGTACATTGTAAATAATTAACATCTCTTTTTTCCCCTGTTCGTCAGAATTTTGGAAAGATTCACAGAGATCATATTGATCTTTCCTAGGTATAAAAAATGAGATATTGTACTCCGATTGAAAAATTTGGTTAAAGAAGCTAAAACTTGCAAAAGGTAGTTGCTGACTATCTCGAGCTTCTTTGTAATCTTTGTAGAGGTCAGTCATACTTTTACATGCTTCGATGTATTCTCTACTGCTCTGAGCTCTTAAATAGTTAGATTCTATTCTCGGAATGCATCAATAAAATCTTTTACACTTTTTTTTATCTCAGGTTTAACAGTAGGTTAACTGCCGTGCTTTCCCCTTTTGTCTTCTTCGACGAAGCCAGATGCATTCTTTTTTTTCCAAAGCCATTCGTATATTTCGATCATTCAGATCTAACGTTGATTTAAAAAATGTTTTGCACACTCTAATTTTTTTGGAATTTAATTGAAAATAAAAAGCGGAGTTCATTTTGCGATATTCATTAGTACATGAATAACGGTATTTTGGTTTTATACTATCTAAATGAGAAATAATAAATTCTCTCTGCCTCTCCAAATTTGCCAGTGCCCAGTAGTTTGAGAAAATTTCATGTCTGTCCTTTTCGTTCAGTTTTTTGCTGCAACCTAATCTGCACTTTTCCCCACATGGAGGTTTAACCTTTTTAGCTGGAATATTTTTTTTTGTTTTTGAAAGGAAAATATAAGCTTGACCAGAATTTCTAAGGAGCTTGGCTTTCTTTGATTTCCATTCATCAGGACTTCGACATTTTTTTTTTTTTTTCCTTTCGTATTTCATTTATTTCATCACATACGGTACTGACTTCATGTTGAACACTGTCACTAGTTTCAGGTTGCAACTCATTCAATTTATTAACCCGTTGAATCTTTTTTAATTCGTCATTATCTGATGAAGAAGACGCACTGTCACAGATGTAATCGGGGTCAACATCTGAATCATCGATGTCACTATCAAATAATAGTTTACCTAGATTATCAACCGCCCTTTCTTTTTTTTTGAAAGGTCAAAGTTGTTGGTTTGTTTGAATTACATAAAACCGTGTAACTTTCATTTGACAAGGTGTTATTTGATATGATAATACTTTGAGATTCGACTTGTGACGTACCGGGCTGAGAGTGCTGGGAATTATTTTTGCTTAATATAATATTTAATATACGTGCCCCACGGCTGAAAGGATTAATCTGACTGTTAATTTTTCCCAAAGTTGTATCCATTTTAAGTAAAATAATTCAACAATAATATCTTAAATTTAAATAATACTTGTTTATTTATTATTACTAACCTCCAATAGTGAATTAAGTCTAAATATAACTTTTTTCTTAACACGATTTTTTATCAAAACAGTCACAATTCAAAAAAGTTTACACACCACATAAAAAAAGAATCGTCTAAACTGACACAACTCAAAATAATACACTATTTAAAAAAAAAACTGTAATCCTTCTCTTATGAGAGCTAGGGCTCAAGTGATAATATGCCTCTTTAGTGTTAAGCATCTAACCGTATTTTATCAACAAAACTGACACTAACGCTATCTCTTAGCTTTGTAAATAAGCTAACTTAATACGGTTTTGACTGGTTATAGAGAAAAATGTTCTGCATTTAATCCTTGTATTGTAGTAGCTAAAAAACACCAGATTTTGAGTTGTGACACTATGGTACTAAGGGTGCGACATCTTGTAAGTACTAAACTTTCTATAACCATAATTTCTTTGTCCAGTATTTTCTATTTATTGGATGTTTGTTGAAAAAAAGTGGCTAAAAAGATACGTCTGCTCTGTAGTCTGTGCAGACTTGTATTTGCTATCTAGATAAAATTTGCACATTTTCAGAAAAATCATACCCTAAGGAAATCAAGAAATCATTTTACTATCTATATATATATAATTAAAGTTTTGTCTGTACATTGGTCAGAATTGAAAATTTTTTGGATACTTTTTCATTTTAGACATACCAAAAACCGAATCCGGCCAACTTTTTTCGTTTATGTATGTGGGTATGTATGTGTGTCTGTCGCGCCAGTCAGACTTTATAGGCGCAAAACTGGCTAAATGAAATCGATTAATTTTTTTTCAGGGGTGAGCGCAAACATGTTGCGCAATTTGTAGGCTTGGTTTCATCTAAAAATATTAAGTAGAACCAAAGTTATTTATAATGCGGGGTGCTACGCGCAACTAATACTAATAAGTAACACTTAACATATTACAAAAAGATCGACACATTGATTTTGTATATGAATGTCAACAAGAGACTGAATTATATTGACAGAAAATAATCAACAAAAATTAGAAAAATAATAAATAACTATGGATGTGCAAGTGCACCTCATACCTCCCCCCTTAGTGACCTTCCTCTAAGTTGTTCATTTAGGGCGAGTTAGGGGCGAAGGTGACTTTCTTAGCCTTCGGAACTACTTCTTCACTGTTTGCTAGGTACGCCGACTTCAAACGGTCAATTGAAATATGTTTTTCTTTGCCATTGACGTCGACTTTAAACCACTTTGCCTCTCTAGCAATAACTTTGTAGGGGCCTTCGTAGGGTGCTTCTAATGGCTTTCGCACTCTGTCTACTCGTACGAATACGTGGCTTGATTCAGTTAGGTCCTTGTGAATAAATATTGCAGATGTTCCATGTCTCTTTATTCCTTGTGGTTAAATCCTCTCTACCTGTTCTTTTAACTTGCTAACGTAAGCGTCGTCTATTCGGCCTAAGTCGGTCTTAGTAAAGAACTGTCCAGGGAGTCTTAGATTGCGTCCGTATGTCAGTTCAGCAGTTGTGGCATGTAAGTCATTTTTGTAGGCTGTCCTTAATCCTAGTAACACAAGTGGTAGTGAATCAGTCCATTTTGTCGGGTTATGGCATTTAATTGCAGCTTTCAGTGTTCTGTGTACCGCTTCTATCATTCCGTTAGCTTCCGGGTGATAGGCTGTGGTCCTTGTTTTACTTATGCCACAATATTCCATAAGCTTCCGAAATGTTGTCGCTTCAAATTGTCTTCCTTGGTCGCTAGTCAGTGTTTCAGGACATCCAAAACGTGTGATCCATCCGGTAAAGAAAGCTTGGGTTACCGTTTCTGCAGAAATGTCTTTCAGTGGTATTGCTTCTAACCATCGTGTTGTCCGATCAATGCACGTTAGTAAGTACCTGCATCCGTCTGAATGGGGAAGCGGTCCCACTAAATCTACATGAATATGTGCGAATCGTGGCGCATCAACAAACTCTCCTCGCGGGGCTTTAGTATGGCGATGTATTTTATTTTTCTGGCACTGAATGCATGTGCGAACCCATGAAGAGATGTTCGCATTCATCTTCGGCCAGAAAAATCGCTG
Organism: Gerris lacustris; assembly: GCA_951217055.1. Classification (NCBI taxonomy): domain Eukaryota; kingdom Metazoa; phylum Arthropoda; class Insecta; order Hemiptera; family Gerridae; genus Gerris; species Gerris lacustris. Next base: position 42,787,536 of record OX578276.1, read on the forward strand.
CTTAATTGCTTTGGATGTAGCTCTTCTTCCTTGATGTGCCAGATTATGAACTAAATCAAAAGCTGTTTTTCGTACTGCCTCGGCAATAAAAGGTCTCCCGTCCGTTGTGGTGTAAACCTTCGAGTTTGAATTTGGGATATCAGTCAGTTTAAGTCGTACGACTGTCTTATTGTCAAGTAAAAATTTCTGCAAGTCATCGTCTGTCTCCTGTAACTTAGCTAATGTCTCATAGTTAATTGTTTGTCCCGTAAATACTTCTTCCAGTCGAGATAGTGTATCCGCTACAATGTTTTTACTTCCAGAAACGTGTCTGATGTCAGTAGTAAATTGACTTATAAAATTTAGCTGTCGAATTTGTCGGGGTGAGCTTTTGTCTGTTTTCTGTTGAAATACATACGTTAAGGGCTTCTGATCAGTGTATACAGTAAATTCTCGTCCCTCCAAAAGGTGGCGGAAATACTTTATTGCTTCATACACTGCCAGTAGTTCTTTATCGTATGTACTGTATTGTTTTTGGCTTGCAGTAAGTTTCCTCGAAAAAAATCCGATCGGTCTAGCATTGTCGTCTCGTTGTTGTAACACGGCTCCTATAGCTACGTCTGATGGATCTGTCATAAGTGACATCTGTCCGTTTGTCGAGGGGAATGCCAGTACTGTCGCGTCTGATAAGGCTTGTTTGCATTCGTTAAAATCTCTGTCTGTTTCTTGGTCCCACTGTACCGGTCTTTGGTCTTTCTTCCTCGCGTCTTTCGTCAGTGCTGTCAAAGGTGCTTGAATTCGAGAAATGTTCGGTATAAAGTGATGATAAAAGTTCACCATGCCAATGAATCGGCGAAGCTCTTGTATGGTTTGAGGTTTAGGGAAGTTCTTGATGGCTTCAACCTTCTTAGTGAGTGGTTTCACACCTTCTCTACAGATCTCGTGTCCCAAAAAACTTACTTGGTGTTGTCCAAATACGCATTTAGCAATGTTGATTGCTACACCGTACTCGCTTAATCGCTGAAAGAGTAACTTGAGGTGTTCTATGTGCTCCTCTTCGTTCTCTGACGCTATTAGGATGTCGTCGAGGTACGGCTGTGCAAAATCGAGACCAGCTAGCACCTGCCTGACGTGTCTTTGAAATGTCTGTGCGGCATTGCGTAGTCCAAAAGGCATTCTAATGAACTCATACATACCGAATGGTGTGGTGATGGCGGTTTTCGGTATATCTGCCGGCTCCATTGGGATTTGATGATAGGCCTTTCTTAAGTCTATGGTGGAAAATATCTTGGCTCCATGAAGATTTGTTGTGATATCTTGGATATGGGGAAGTGGGTACCTGTCCGGCACCGTAACTGCGTTTAACTTCCTATAGTCGCCACAAGGTCTCCATTCGCCATTCTTCTTGCGCACCATATGTAAAGGACTGGCCCAGGAGCTTCTTGATGGTCTGCAAATCCCCTGTGCAAGCATTTCATCAAAGGCTTGTCTGGCATCCTTAAGTTTAGCAGGATCCAGACGTCGGAACTTTTGGTACACAGGAGCTCCAACCGTTTGGAGGTGGTGGGTGGTGGAGTGTTTTACCGCTTCTCGAAACACGTCTTCTTCATGCAGTAGCTCTGGATAGTTTCTGAGCACCTCATAAAACTTATCGCTTTCTTGTACCAATCGTATAGTCACGGGTGGTGTCTGTGCTGTCTCTCCTTTGGTTGAAATGCTTGTCAAGCTGTCAGTAAGTCGAGAATTTTTCAGGTCTATTATGAGTCCAAATTTACTAATAAAGTCAGCTCCTAAAATTGGTCTACCAACGTCAGCAACTGTGAATGTCCACTTGTACAACCTACGTAACCCTAAGTCTATGTTTAACGTCACTAGTCCGTACGTTTTTATAGGTGAACCGTTGGCTGCAAATACATACGTTGGTCGCTTCTCAAATTTTGTTTGGGGAGGAATAACCGAAATATCCGCTCCTGAATCTATTAGGAAACGAAGCTTTGATTTTTTATCCTTTATAAACATGCGGCTACGTGTTACGCCAGTTACTCCTGCCGCTGAAGCAGTCTGGCTTGCTAGTTTTCCTGCTGCTTAAATGCACACGGTTTTGTACACTTACGTGCAGTTGCCGCTCTTTCGCTCTCTAGCTCTTGAATTTGAACGACCTCGAGATCTTGACCTTCTACGGTAAGGTTGATGATAACGTCCTTTTAAGTATGCAACCTCCGATTTCAGAGTTGTCATCTCATTAAGCATTGTTTTCATAATTTCTCCTAGATTCGTAGCTGATGTCCGTGGTTCCTTATGTTCGGTGGATGTTGAAGCATTACTATGTTTAGTTACAGCGTTGACTGTCTTGTCAGTTGCGTTTGTGTCACTCAAGTCAAATATTTTATCAGCCATGGTTGCCAAAGTCGTGACATTTTCATTGCTAACTGATAAAATTGATTGCACATTAGAGGGTAGATGTTTTATCCATAATGATTTCAAAACTTCATCTGAAATTTTTCCTTCAGCCAGATCTTTCATTTGTCGCAACAGATGGAATGGCTTGCGATCACCCAAATCCATTTCGTTTAATAAACGTCTGATTTTCTTCTCACTACTTTCTGAAAATGCGGCTAGTAAAGATTTTTTAAGCGCCTCATACTTTCCAGTAGCGGGTGGTTGCGAAACTACATCGGAAACATATTCTAACATGTCCCCCTCTAATGTTTTTATTATAAGATAATAAAAACCAACAATTTTATAAAAAAAAAAAAAGTATATAAAACAACCTAAAAAAATAGGTTGACCCGCCGTAAACAAACCCCACAGACTCGCTATTATATTATTACTTTACTACTATTATTATATACTTCTAGACCACCTAGAAATTTAAGATGGCGGAGTTTTTTTTAGAGGCTTATTGTGGCTAAACGGTAAGTTGTATCGACAAGCTGATTGCGCCAGCGGTAACTAATTTTAAATGATCTACTAATTTGGTCTTATTAATTTTTGTCGTATTTTATCGGTTCTACCTTAAATAGAGCTAAATTTTATTTTTTTAAAAATAAATTTCTCTTTGAGCTCTTATGGCGTCCGCAATTGTTAACGGATTTAATTTCTGATTGGAGTGCTTAAACCTCACACTAATGCTCTATAAATCTATCTATTTATTAAATAAAGTATTTATTTAATCTATAAATCTGAAGTATTTATTATTTTATTAATTGTTTCTAGAACTAGAGTTATTAAATATTTGCTGGTGCAACTGCAGTATTGAATGAAGAGGCTGGTAATTAAATAATGCACCATCATTGTTGATGATTGTTCAATGACTTCCCAGTCTAATTGGTTTTGTCTACGTTATTTTCTTATTCATTATACTTTTTTTTTTTTTTAGCATTGTTAGTTATTGCTATATTACTTAGTTTCTACTGGCTATTTTTAAAATATATAGATAGAATCCAAACTATGATTTGGAGAGTATTATATTCTTAATAATGGAATTAATGATGTGTAAAATATAGTCCTGATTTTATTCCTAGAAGGCTTTGGAAACAAAACTATTTAGGCATTTAATTTAATTGCTAGGCCTACATGATTATAGGAAACATAGCCACTAATATCTAGCATGAGCCCCGCGCGGAGCGCGGGGTGAAAGCTAGTTTAAAAATATTTATGTAATCCATTTAAATAAAAATCGTACCGTATACGTTGCTTTTTTGTGAAAAATGAAGTATTTAACACAGAAAAATGTAGTTTTTAACATAGAGATATAGTATTATTATTGTGTGTAAATGATAACAGCAGTAATGATATAGCTGAGTAATTAATTGATGGCTTGATCACTTAAATAAAATAACCTACAATTAAATTTACTCCTATAATCAAGAGTGACTAATGCTTTTTCAACGAACTTTAATATAGAATGAACATTTTTTGTTTACTTTCAAAACCTCCTGCATATAGTAAGGGATTCGACCTTCGTCTATAAATGACGTTTAATTATTTTAATTATTATTCCTCAGCATATTTTTGTAAACAATGTTTCAATTAGCATACAAGTTGGAACAACTTCTATTTCCAACGATTTATGTATAATAATACTAGTTGACCCGGCGAACTTCGTACCGCCTAATAAGCATTAATGACATAAATGTATAGCTTCTACCTTTGAGAAACCTTATAAATAGTTTATTTAGTTAAATAATCTTGTCTTTTATGAAAAATTTATATATTTCAATTTGCAATGTATACTTGTACAAATATACAATATTGGCATAAGAGACATACAGATAGACAAACATTAATTTTAATTTATACTATAGATTATAGAAATATTTTTCCTGTATTTTCCATTTTACCCCCTCCTAAATGAAAATATGACAAAAATGGTGCTTTTTTAGTCTTCAAACAACTTAAATTTAATAGTAACCTAAGGCCCCATATCCCATGGCATTGTTAATAAAAGACGGCACACGGGTCGACTGATTTGACACTCGAGTTGGAAACTAGTTGCGCACGCAACTGTTCTGTGACACGCCTCGTGTAGAAGGTAGGGGTCCGCACACGGGTCGACCAAAACCAGACCGGTTTGAAATCAGTTTGCAACTGGTTGCGCGAGATCGTCCTTCCCCGTTGCAAAGTGGTTGCAGATATAAGTTCAAAGAAAAATACCGACAAGAATGAATGATCAAAGCTCCGTATACCCACTGTGTGAAAAAAGGTCACCGACTAATCTAAAATCAGTTGCACTCGTGTGTGGACCTGGTTTTATTCTCGTTGCAAACTGTGACAATTTTGCAACTAGTTTCCAACTCGAGTTGCAAATCAGTCGACCCGTGTGCGGAGGGCCTAAGAAAAAAAAACAAAGTTCTACTCAGATTTTACTCCGCTCCCTCAAAACATCTCAGTATAGGAGACAACACGCTTGTTGTGGTAGATGGGGGTTACTTACTATCACCACATGACGATGCAGCCTGCGACAGAGGGTTATACGAAGCCTGCGACAGAGGGGTATTGTCAAAGAGATTCCTCTTTGAGACCCCTCAAAGAGTCGTTGTGATGTTGCATATCACAACGACTCTTTGAGGGGTCTCAAAGAGGGATCTCTTTGACAATACCCCGCAGGCTTCGTCAGCTACACCTTACGGACGGAACGTTGCTGTGGTCTTCGACGGATATCCTTTGGATGGGACAGAGAAGAACAGAAAAACCGTCGAACACCGGAGGCGTTATGGTTCTGTACACTGCCACGAAGTCATCTTTGACAGACAATTATCATAAAAAAAAGGTCCAGGACAAGTTGCTGGCCAACAACAGCAACAAACGACGATTGATTGCTCTGATATGCTCCGCATTCTAAAGCAAGGGAATTGGGACAAAGAAAGCAGTCGAGGATGCTGACTGTGAACAAACAGTCGAGCGCCATCCAGAAATACCCTTAACTCATTACCACAGCTAAAGAGTTCCTCCAATCTACTTCAACCCACCAAGCCATCGCAGATGCCGGAGTGAGGTGCCTAGTAGCTCTGTATGGAGGAGACCCTCCAGAGCCTGCGCTATAAAAAATATTGTGAAAACAGCCGCCTCCGCTAAGGTTGACCACGCCACTAACAGAAGATGGTCCAATATTCCACGCCTACCGAACTTACCACCATTTTCAAATTTGGGAGGCAAAATTGCGAGTCGGCTAGCCGCACTCGCGTGGACCTAAAACTTTCGTCTCTGCTAGGAATTAGCTCTATTATTTTTGCTAGCTTCCAGCTTAATCGGGGGGGGGGGGGATTTCTACCTGAACTATGCCTCTTACCCTTGGTGTCCCAGCTAAAACCCTACATTGTTTGATTTGGTACTGGTATCGTTCTCTTAAACTAAGGAGATAAATGTCCATCCAAACTTTTTCAGAAATTCTCTAATAAATTCTGATGTCATAAATCTAAAACTTGTGCTTGAGTGGACGTTGGTAAGAATCTATTGTCTAGTTCTCTCACGGCGATGTCCCCTTTATAAGCATTATTATTTATTAAATTCGAGGGAGTTAAGGGTACTTCTGTTTCACAGCTAGTTACATAGGTAAGTGGTCTTGTGTTTATCACACTTTGAACCTTGCCAGTACCGTTGTCAATTAGTTTTCTGATAACGAATTGAACCCTATTGTTTTCTTGAGACTGGTTTTAATTGATAAAATCAGTCTTTCGTAGAAACCACCCATCCATGGGCTCAGTTCTGGAATAAGCTTCCATAGCCCTGTGGCTTCGATTACTGATATTACCGCCTTAATTGGGTGGCGATATCCGAAATTATTGCCAATTCCAAGTGTATCGCTCTCACTGTAAGACATGTGAATATCACATCTTCTCGTCACCTTGAGAAGAACGCACAAACATGGGTCCGAAATAATCAAGTCCTACGACACTAAAAGGTGTTTGTCTAGTTACTCTTTCAACGTCATATTAATAAGAAAATAACATATTATGTATTAACTAAAATTAATGTTCATAAAGAAATCAAATAAGAAGCTTGGGAATTATAACTAAGTGAATAGCAAAGTGAATTTATAACAACAAAATACAAAACACACAAAACTTCTTTATGAATAATGCACGCAATATAAAATATTTATTTATATTTTTACTAACAAATTACTAAAAGTATTAAGGATATCTTCTATTGCTTAGAAGAAAAGAATTAACTAGGATAAATCAAGAAAAGTAGCTAGTCTAATCTAGAATGACTTCAATAATAATAATAATAATATAAATGCTGGATGTTTACATGACGCTGCAGTGTAGCCAGTGACTCCGCTATTTTTTTTAATTAAAGATCTACTATTCATAGAACTAATTTAACATAATTAACAAATATAAACAAATTATTTTAATATTAAAACGTTTATTTATTAAATATTACTTATTAAACTAAAATATATAATGTTATAAGATAGAGATAATAGTATAAACTATTATTGCCACAATTATAACAATAAAAATGTTTCCTCATTTTACTGCCTAGGCAGTAAAATCACATTTCTCTGCCCAAAATCAGTTCAATAATGCCTCATTTTGCTGCCGCAGGTAGATAAAAAATATTGACTGGTCGATAGACAGACAAGTAGGTAGTATGTCACTTGCGCCCTCCTCCCTAGACCATGCCCCCCCTCCCCACTCTTAAAGACCACACCTAGAGAATTCTTACATACGCTTTTAAAATTGGGTTGGATACTAGTGGTTTATCTATAATTAGTATGCTTCGATTGTTATTTATACCATACAATATTTATGTTATTGAATTAAATAAAAGACAACTATATAATATTATAACATTTATTTTTAAAAACCTCTTCCAGCAATTAGACAATATATTACATTTTTTATAATATCTGTACATATTAATACGTATTTTAAAAAAGATTTAGTTTAATTTAATTATAATAAGATTTAAAATAAAAATATATTTTGAAACAAATAGGAGGTAGATAGACTTTTTTAATTCTTATTCATTATCTCCCTGTGGTAAATGGTTAATCTACTATTAATTTACACATATAATTTCTAGATTACTAATCTTATAAATAAAATATACAATAACAATATACCTAAATAAGTCAAAATGGGTTGGATTGTAGTGGTAAAATTAATCGTTGAAAAACCAAAAGGTATTATATTTTATATTATACATATGTAGCAGAGTTACCAATTTTACAATATTTCATAATCTATGTTACTTAATAAGATATTAACAATTTTACCATAAACCCTATGTTGGAACCTTAATAAGAAAATGTTGTGCCTCTTAAATTAAAAAGTAGAGTAAATATGATACAGTCTAAGATAAATACTATCTTACAGTAATAAATATTTTGATATTTTCAATCTATTATTTAAACAAATAACCTAATAATCTTCAACAATCAACAAATAATCTTAGTTTGAAAATATCTAAATTTTACTTTATATATGTATACGAGCTCAAATACCCGGCGCGGCGTAGCCCGGGTGTTTCAAAAATAAATATATTAAATAATAATATTAATTAAGTAGGTTTATATAAATACCCCCAGAACATTTGAAAATAAGCATATATTGAACATTGTGTTGTGAGAAAATTATGTTAAAATTATACACATCAGATGTAAACAGTATAGAAAAGTGTATAGAGTTAGTTTTGCTAGGGTGAATTTAAGTATAATTGATGCTGGCCCAATTGGATATAGCATCGATATCAGATTGTTAAATAGAACAGGACCGAGGAGAAGTTATGGCCCTATGGATTCTGAGATCGTCAGCAAACAAGTGGTAGTCTGAAGTGATATGGGAACCAAAATCGTCAATGAAAATATTGAAAAGAAGAGGACCCAGGATAGAACCTTGGTGAACACCAGAGGATGGGATATAGGATTTGGAAACATGAGGAATGAGGAGTCAGGCGGACACTGCAGTTACGGTTAGTAAATGGCGGTCATTTTACCCCCGCAAAATATTAAAACAAAACGCAAAAAAATGTCCCTCTCGCTTAGGCTAACGCTACCCCATTAGGTCAGGTCCTAAAAATAAGGCATAAATTCAAGAATATGCATCTCTGTGGTCCAATGATATTTCCGGGAGTTGATAGAAAAAAATCAAATTTTAGATATTATAGGGGGCCGTAACTCCGGAGCTCCAAATTTTTATTGTTTGGAAATTTGAAATTGGGTATCATTTTAAAGATATTGAAATTTGGTTCACAAAAATGTATCGTGTTTCCAAAATGGCGGCCATTGTACCCCTAAAAGAACCAAATAAGTTCATACCGAAGATACTAAAGGATAATATATGCACACCTTGCTTCTTAAAAGTGAAACTTTTTATGTACATATTTTCGTTTAAAAAAAAAAAAAAGAAATAAAATAATAATAATAATAATGTATTTATGAATTCTTATGACCGAAGAAACCCTTTTAGTAACTTGCTAGCAATTACTTGACGGGATTTTTTTCTAATGTTTTGGGTGTATTTATATTAATCTACATTTCTTTTCTTTTTATTCATTGATATTTTTATTTTTGAAACAGCCGGGCTACACCGGGTAATTCAACTAGTTATTATAATAGTTGGCTCAGCATGATTTTATACAATATCTCTTGAAACAACCAACTTATTATGGAGTTATTATGGTCAAATATTTTTTTAAAATATTACTTAAGTATTAATATTTTAATTTTATATTAAATTTGTTAGAAACATATGTAAGAATAGTAAATATGACCACCCAAAACACACAGCTGAGGTAACCAATATATACTGATGGATGAGTTATTCCAAAATCCTTTATAATTATGTTACTTAAACTTATACCAACTGGTTGAAGGGGAATGAACCATTTTACATATTGAAGAGTCCAGTGCAGTCCTTCTTCAGGCCATACACACCCTTTAAAAAAGTAAACATTTATTTTAGTGTAGATATGGGAGCGTCTTAATGAATAATATAAATAGTCTCTCCACGTAATTTGTTTATTTCAAATAACAAAACTGCTTTCAGCCTTCATAAGGTCATCATCAGTGCCGGAATGTAGAAGAAGTAGAGTTACATTATATAAAAGAAAAGCTAAATGAGTAAGTCCAGTCTACTTTATGTCGGAGATCAAGTATGACTCAGGATCAAGATAAGATTCTTACCTTGACCTCCGACATGAAGTAAACTGGACTTACTCATTTAGCTTTTCTTTTATATAATGTAACACTAGTTCTTCCACATTCCGGCTCCGGCACTGACGATGGCCTTAGGAAGGCTGAAAGCTGCTTTGTTATTTGAAATAAACAAATTACGTGGTGAGACTATTTATATATTATTAATTTTATTATTATAATTATAATATTAAAAAGCAGCAAATATTGTAGATATAATTTATGTACATTTGGAGTATAATATGTACATTGGGGAAGGAAAAGGTTTTACTTCTTTGTGGTATTCCATTCACCAAGTTTGTTTTCTTTCACAATATATTCAATAAGTCCTAGAATTAGTTCAAAGAAGGACTTCAATATAAAATTATTTTATTACAAAACAAAGCTTATTATTATACACATACCTCCAAGAAGGGCTACAGACAGAATGAGAAATATTACTCCAGACATCATGGAAAAATTTTTTGAAAGTATTTTTGAAAAAAATACACCTGCAATATAAGAAAATTAAAATAAACATGTTGGACTATAAAGAAATATGAATAGAAATTAAACAAGTAAAATTTGCATCAGTATGACTGACGCTTAGTTTGGTGTGACTAAAATCAAATTCTAAGTATTCATCAGGTCTTTATCAATGACATACTGAACAATATATTAAATTATAATGAACCCTTTAAAGTCGTTGAAATGTGGAAATAGGCTTGTATAACAACATTTTCTTTTAGTGGTTTGACAACAGCAAATTTTACTTCCCTTCTTTCTGGGCAATTCACTGTAAGGTTTTATTCTCGAGTGTATCTTGTCCCTATAAAATTGAGTCCATACTTCTTTGTTAATAGCAATATATTTCTCAAGAAAATTCAACTAAAAGAAAACCTGGAACACGTTATAAACTTAATGCACCAAATTATCATTCAGAATGAGAAAATAATTTTGATGAATTTACATAAGTATTAGTTCTTTAAATTCAAGATAAAACAAAGACGTCATTTAATGAAAGTCTGCCAAAATAGTGTGGCAAAAAGCTTCCCCAGCATCCCAACGTTTGATGAATGATCACATCGATATGAAATAAAGTAGGATGAGATAAATATCAAAATCTAGATGTGGTACCTGCTTCTATTTTTAGTGAGGTTACATTTATTTTTAATATTAAATGTGAGCAAAAGTTTGAAATTAATACGGGACCATCTGCGGCCTACTTTTAGGATCCCAATGTTTTGAATACTCTTAAAAATAGCTGTAGAAAAACAAAACTTTTGTTCTCATGTAAGAGAAAGGAATAAGTGCAGAGGGTTAAATAATTTCAACGAATTTTTTCAACATGGGCAACATATTGGTACATGCCATTTTCTCTCCACCTTCTAAGATATTGTAGTTTAAAAAAATGTTGACGAACAGACCAACAAACAGACAGACCCTTGATAGAGATGATCCCTGATATATGAAACATATTTCTGACAAGGTAATTTTGGATTCAAAGTAAAAAAAAAAAAAAAAATCGTTCTTTAAAAGCTTTATCTTCCCAAAGCTCGAAAGCAAAAGTAAAAAAAAAACATCTTGGTAGTACCCTCTAAAGATGTATGATACATTTATAAAAATATCATTTAGTGGTCACACGTCAGAATGTTTCTGAGCAAAAGCTCTGATGAATAAATCTTATAGAATATGCATTATTAAGTTTTGAAAATTACCTATTGATATTCCAACTGAATCCACTAAGAAAAATCCCACAATTACCAACATTAAGCTTCCATTGAATGGGAAATCAAATGGTACGTAAAATATGAATAACATTGATCCATTTTGAATAATCAGCATTAAAAATTGTATCACTAAGGTTCCGGCAACTACTTCTAGAAAAGTTACTCCTGAAACAGAAACAGTAAAAGTTATGTTTAATTCTTTTATTTGTTGATTTTTTCTACATTGTCCTGTTGAATTGGTATTAATGCATAATAAATCTTACTAACATCTTTTGTTGACATCCTTAAATAAAAATTTCTTCGGCAACATCCATTTCTTTCATTTTTGCTTTTAATTTTTGATCAACAGAACATTGGGTTATTATGGGACATCAACCACTTTACACATATCTCCACTTATCACACCTCCTTGACACATCCCTAGGCATTATTATGTTTGGACTTAAGCCTAAGGTAAGTTTTGTTAACCACTCGGCTATGCCAACACCCTGTCTTATCTCTTTAAAGTCAGTTGATAGTACTTATATATTAAACTTTTGTCAACATTTATTTAATTAAAATATAAACTTGCCAATAACTTTATTTCTGTTCAAAAGGTCCGCAGCTTTATTAAGTAATGCACTCCCTGTGTATGTAACTGCTAAATATAAGGTGATTCTAAAAAACATTTTAGAAATTAATTAATAAAAATATATATATATTCTATCATAATTAATAATAAATTCTTTATGTATGTTGGTAGTGAAAAGAGGGTTGCGAAATTGCAAAGCCCGATCACTCCACTACCTAAATAATAAAAAAAATAGGAGCTGATAACTTTAAAAAAAATTATAGTTATAATAAATCTAAGGGTGGACTGTACTTAGATAAAGGAATTGAAGGAGTCAAAAGATTGACGGGTTTTCACAAAATATCATATAATAGTCCAGGAGATCGCGTGCAAAAAAATGTTTGACTAACATCAAGCTAGAATTTTGTATACAAGTCAATCTTTTAGCGCCTTTTAAGAATATGTGGTCGGCTAAGTTCGTCTGCGGGACATAGCTTGGCAATAGGCGTTTGAAAAAAACAAACCGGTGGAGAGCAGCCATGTCTCACCAATTATGGTGGACAATGTGATTTTCATGATCCTGAGCACAGAATTAGTTCGTAGACCGAAAATCAAGTCGATAATAATTTGTCCCTAGACTGGTGACCACTTTGATTTTTAGTAATATTTGAATAACTAACCTATCAAGAGTGAAAATAACATCGACTTGATTTTTGGTCTACTAACTAACTCTGTACTCAGGATCATGAAAATCACATTGTCCACCATAATTGGTGAGGCATGATATATAAAAAAAAAAATATATTTACCGATAAGCTATTATTGAAAAGATATGAAAAATCTAATTACCCAGGTAAAAAATGTTTGTGAACCATGTATGACGGCTAAGTACGATATGATAAGTATGATAAGAAGACATATTCACTGTTAGTTTTGACAAGAACCCCAACTCGTCCTTTTGAATTTATTCATTGAGGTACGTTTGTTTTTGATAAAAGAATTTATCTGACCATATTAAATCCTTATGCTAAATTCGCCCAAGCCATCAAAATTGAAGGCAGGACGGCAATAAATGTCGGGAAGGCACTGACCAAATATTTCACTTGTTTCGGCATACCAGAATTGTTTATAAATGGACAGTGGTAAAGAATTAATATTGAATTAGTAAAAAACTTATTAATTATTTTTTTCATTACCATATATATTATATATACAATGATGTTTAACTACCTTGGCTCAGGCGAGATTTGAGAGTAAATGCTAAACACTTAAAAGTACTCCAATCCCCTTTACCAAGTGTGTATTTGTCAGGATATTAAGTAAATGACTTAATATTTACTTACGCAACCATAAAAGGAGAAACCTCTTTACCAGATCCTTGCTTCTCTGATCCTTTGTAAAATTCCTCCACTATCTAAAATAATAAACGAAAAACATATTAGTACATTTTTTTGTTTTATTTTTAATTGTTTGTTATAAAATAAAATCATGGCTAATAAAAAGGAATAACATTTATGGTCTTTGAATTAACATTAAAAGGTTATGTGTAATTTAAAAGTATTGAGGTAATGTCTATTACATTATTTAAATCAATATACAAGGTGAATATGGGGCTGACACGGATGGAAATTAAAGCCAGGTTTTTAAATTATGGGCATTTAAAATTATTTTAATTATAATTATATTCACAGTAAACATAAAATGAAAGTAATGTGGTGCTAAAAACGTTTTGGATAAATTAACTTGTTTTTAAGGTGTCCTTAAATTGTCCGGTGAATGCCCTAAACATTGAAAAAAAAAAATAAAGAAATGCATCGAAGTAACTGCAAAAATACTATAAATAAAGGAAACGCTTCTGCGTTTAAAGTATCGGTTTGACAAAACCAACCCCCATTTACATAGTCATACTGAATTGGAATGTAGAAAAATAAAATTTAATTAATATATTAATTTTAGTTTTTTTTTACACGCTTTCATTTAACTTGCAATTTCTCCAAACCTTGTAACCTAAATTACACCCACTTCCCGACCTATAAAGCTTAAATGTGCACAGATTATAAGTCTTAGAAGAAAATGCAATAATCAGTCATTAGTTAATTAATCACCTAACTATTAATTAATTTGTTTGTCTCCAAATCTTATAACGTAACTTTGATTCACTTCCCGACTACCTATAGAAAGCTAAAACTTGTACAGATTATGTATTTCCGATTAAATTAATAATCGATCATTAATATTTTTATGATTTTATTGGAGTTAAAGTTTGAGAGTTTTGAAATTTTTTTGATTTAAACCTTTTTTTATAAAATGACTTATAAAAAGTGAAAATCCATCGAAATAAAATTTTACGGTAATACAATACTTATTGGAATTAGTAGACAGTCATTGCTCAATATGGTGGTCCAGGACCTTCCCAAGTTGCGAGCTCACGCCCTTTATGCTCTCCAATCCTAACCTTATGCTGAAAGGTTAAATTAACCACTTTTTATGAACTTAAGCCAATTGATTTCACTAAAAATTGACATTGTTCAAAGCATAGTTTATAAGGTAAAAACATCAGTGACACAGTGCTAACAATACAATAAATTCACATAAAATTTATGTGAATTAATTTTAAGTGTATGTCAATTTAAAAAGTGTATTCTCATTATTATAGTTATAACAATTAGAATATAGTTATTAAATAAATAATATATTAGATACCTCTAGTGGTGGACTAGTAACTCTTCCATATGTTCCACAGCTGTTAGCAGTGATCACAATTGTCTTTAATAAAGCCTCCCTAACATAATGTTTGATATGGTGACTAAGAATGTAATCTGTAAATGAATAGAATGTTATGTCAATTAATACCATGTAGTTATAAATACAATACAAGTTAGGTCACGTGAAATAGAAACTACCCCTAAATCTCATTTTTGGGTATCTGAAATTCAATAAAATTATTTAATAACTAATTCTTAAAACAAACAAGTAAGGCGCGCTTCACGTAAGTACGTGAGGCGATAATGACCGGTTTCTGTACGAATATGTTAAAATTATTAAGATTAAAATTTTAATAGTTGCATATTCTTTTCCTACACTTCAAGACCTTTTAATTGATGTATAACATGTCATGATGACTAAAAACTTTGTTTTAGCCGCCATATTGGCCGCCATCTTAGAAATATTAAGTGTGGAAACTCCAAAAAGTGTAGAGTTGTCACAAATGTCGACATGCATCTGTGTGCCGAATATCATGTTCCTGGCTATTAGTAGTTTATGAATTTAAACATGCCAACGGACAAGCAGACAGACAGAGCCGTTATATAAGGTTTCTTTTCGTACTTCGTACAGAAACCTAAAAATTTCAAGGGAGAGGGGAAAGTGTCAAGGATGGGAATTAAAACTTAAAGGTTATTGAATTGTCATTACTTGAGAACGATTCTTAAATTACATTCAACAGTATAATTTAATTTAAAACTTAAAGGTTAAAAAAAATTATCCCATGCTTAAACAATACTTAATTGACTGATAAAAACACAAAGAAAGAGAATGACCTTACACAAAGACTATAGCCAAAGAGTACCTAGACTATCAAAACTCCAGCTCTATCAATTCTGCACTAGGGAACTGACTGAACTGTTTGAACTAGGGAAGTGACTGAGGCGTCACCTTCTGATTGGCGCAGGTGCTAAGAGGTTTCCAGGTCTGGGGAATTTTGAAACCATCCTCTCTGTTGAAACCGACGAAGGCAGCACCTAACCCATTGCATCATTCCGATAAAGGAATAACACGACTGAAGGAAGCCCCGGGAAATTCAGGTACAATAAACGTTCCAGAAAACTACTATAAATACGCCGTTCTTCACTCCAGTCGTTAGTTTCTTTGAGTTAATATCTACATGCACCACATCCCTGAAGATGCTTCCAGTAGTGAAGGCGAAACGTCGGACTTAATACTCATACCCTTCGTGACGCGGATTTCACCGAAAAACCAAGTTACTTATCACGATTCAGCCCACGGAAGCCTATGAACTAAGTTATAGTTATAGTATAATTGTTTTGGTATTAGTTATAAGGACCAGGAAGACAGACCTAGCGAAGAGTTCACTCTAGGACTCTCTTTGCCAAATCACCTGGTGGGTTGGGGTTGGGAAAAACCACCTCCACTAAACCTCTTCCTTGACATATTCCTTTTCAGTGAAAGGCTTTCCCCACTCATCACCACATATAATTGGACATTATGGGAACAAAATCAATTTTCATTGGTTCATCAGCCATGTCCAACCAAGAAACTAAGGTTGTTCTGCCTTTGTTTCAGAATAACTAGTCAATAGATACAATAATATAGGAGGGGTTAATTTAACCAAGTCCAATGTTTGTCTGTATCGAGCTACCTGCACTATGGTGTAGTAAAAAGTATATATTTTTGAGGGCAGTTGTGAATTTATTTTGTGATACTTATGGGGAAGACGGTTAACACCAGTTATGTTAATTATGCTTACCATATAATTTTAACTGTTTTTTTTTATAGAAGTCAGTCCTGATAGACTTGACTATCTTTAATCCTGAGCCCACCTTTATAGGTGTGATGCAATCTATAGCTAAAATACAGAGTAAATTAAAGTAAAATTAACAAGAAAAAATTACTGGACATATCAAGCTGAGAGCCGATTTGAGCCTCTAAAATGTCCTTCTCTTCGACTGCCCTCCCATCATTAACTCTTGCCATCAAAGCTTCAGTGTAATTTGAACTTAGCTCCAGCACACCCCATATTTTATTCTCTCGAGCATCTCTTACGGCTGATTCTACGTTGTCATATAATACCTTTAACAATGAAAATGCAATACATATCTTTAGGGAAGTAATATACTCGTATAAATATAAATAGCTATCTGTATATACTATTGAGAAGTCAGAATGTGTTACTTCATACTTATTCAATTGAGATTCAATAAATCTCTAATTATTCGGCTTTATTTCCAAGCGCTACGCATCTATGCATAAATGAAAAAAAACTGTCTTTACTCACTGGTTGCTCTTGCTTACTAAATAGGTTGTCTCCTATTAGTAGGATGAAATGTTGGGTAATGAATGAGTAAAAAAGAGCTGATGAATATTTAATTAAATTGATTATATTTTGTCCCTTACAGAAATTATACACAATAAAATAGGGAAACTATACAAAATTGTCATTCGTCTTTATTCCCTTTGTCTATAAAGAGTCGTGTAAACGAGCAATATTTTGACGATATAATAGCCGGGCTACATTGCTCAATATCCAGAACTATTGCCGGCAATATTTTTGTATGACCCAGCAATAATCTGTACAGCCCGGCAACATTTTCGGCAATGCGTTGCCGGGTAACATGTAGTCAGATATGTCCCTGTACTGTTTCGCCAACGTTTGATCTTTTGATAGTTTTAATGTGTATTCGTGTTATCGACTCAAAAAAATTAAACTGTTGGTCATTATTTATTTTATTTTGCTTCCGAGCTTACCGAAGGTAAGCATTGTGTTCACTTTTGAGCATTGTGTTCACTTTTGAAAACGAAAAACTTCTTGTCCATCATAATTTATGTTCTTATAGTTAATTAAGTAATGTAAATATATAATTGAAATGTATATTAAGATATTTTTTAACAATACAATACTTCATTTGGAACAAGTTAAACTCTAATGTCAGTGTTCTCCATGTGGTGAACTGTTCTTTCAAACATACGACGCATATTCTTTGAGGACACCAAAAATTAACTCATATTATTAGACACTATTGCTAAACTATAATTCTAGACACTGAAGCTTGATGTTAGTAAGTCACTGCTATGTACGAAAGTTCTCCAGTTTTCCCTCTATTTTATCTTCTTTGGAACCTTTCTAATCTCATATAATATATCCCCCATACTGTATACCCCACTGAAAAAAAACAAAAAACTTAATTTTTATTCTTGGGCCATTATAATGAAATGTTTTCTGTCAAATTATTTCTACGTCAATTGAATTTTTTACGTTGGGTTTTAGATGTTCAAGTCGTGTGACCTAGTAATAGTTTAGAAGAATTCCTATTTAGTAAGGAGGAATTATTGGACTCCCAAGTCGAAATCTGTGGCTGCCTTTTTTATATTTTTATCTTTTCTTTGAACATCCTCTTAAAACTTTCGGCCAATCCATTTGTCCGAGACTGGTAAATTGTCATTTTACATTTTTTTTATTGCTGCTACATGCTCATTGGTTGAACGCACTCCTTCGAAGGCTAGTTTCTTTCTTTTGAGTTCTCCTAAAACCTCCTTAAGCCACCTAATGTGCTCCTCGATAGTGGTTCCTACTATGATGACATCCAAATAACACACTGCATGTTGTTTACACCAGCCAAAATCTTGTCATAACTCTTTAAAGCAACGCAGGGTCCAATTTTAGTTCAAATGGTAACTTTATATACTTAAAATAACAAAGATGTGCCGCTGTAGTCGGTAAGCATCAAAAATTGTCATCAACTTCTAACTTTAAGTAAGCATCTTTGAGGTATACGATAGAATAATATCGTCTCCGCTTAATTTGGCCGTTATTTCCACATAACGAGGCAGATGATATTTTTCTAGAAAAACAAACGGATTTATGGAAATTTTAAAACTTCCTCAGTTACACGCCTTCCTGTAGATTTTGTATTCACATCTAACTCGTTTGCATTCAGCCCACTTTTGTGCAAGTGAGCAGGGGGAAGTGGGCATGATAAAGAGTAGCGTGAGTATGTAAACAGGTTACTCACATGACCCATGCTCCTGCTGCTTCCGCTGCCCGTTGCTCCCCTCGTTGGCGGTTTTTCATGCGGAAGTCAAAGGAGAGGCAGCGGGATTTTAGGGAGTGTTTACACTCTGCTCCTTACTACTTACTTGCCAAAACCCATTGTGCTGTGTTAATAAATATTTCAAAAATTCGTAAACAAATAGAAAAATGTTCCGCTTGCGTTGAAATTTGCAGAAAATTGTACTTCTTTATAATACAAACATTCCCAGTGAATTTCATTTTGATATCTGCTGCCATTTTGATATCTGCTGCCATTTTGAAAGTATCTACATTAAAAACTTAAACGCTAAATTATTTTGGTAATATCCACAAATAAAGTATCGATAGAAACTGTTAAACATAAATGACAAAATGCTATGTGTCGCTGAAGCTGCGTTTTCTTAAACGTCTTCCATTGTGCGAGAGAATAGGAAGCAAATAAGGGAGAATATAAACACTCACTGCCCTTGATGCTGCCACAAAAGTATTTTGGGGAGAAAATACAGCAGCGCGAGGAGCAGTAGAAGTGAGTGAATGTAAACGAGACAATAAAAAAGTATTATAATAAAAAAAAAACAGTTTTATGTTAGAATTAAAGTAAACCCTTACCACGTCAAAGTTATTTTTAAGTTGCTGGTAATATTGACAGGAAAGTGATTGGTAGAGACTGCAGTTATTGAAATCTTGGTATGCATCCCCATATCTGACATACTTGTGTGGTGAGCAAATATTCTCAGCAGTTGCAGAAGCAATTTCTCCTGTTACCATTCCAATCTTCAAATCATTCGGATAAGTACCATAGATCCAATAAAACAGCAGTGTACAGTAGACAGGCAGAAAGAGCATAACAAGCAAAAGTCTGTAATAAAAATAAATAATTGATATGTTTGTCAGGGACAAATCTTGCAATTTAGATTCGACCCACTTCCCGACCGCCTGATAAACTGAAAATTGCACAGATTATGTATTTATAGGTCCCGTATTACAACAGTCTACTTTATAGGTCCGATCGTACTCTTTATTCAATGTACAAATAAACTCAAGAATTTGGTATTTAGAAAAACGTCTAATTATTATTTTTCACAAAAGCAAATTACAAAATTATATCAACAACTGACTTTTTCCTGTCAGCTTGTCAATGTCTTGATTTTGTAGTGACACAATGTCACTTTGACAAGTAAATAAAAACAATTGTAAATATTGATATAAAAATATAGTGCAGTTGCGCTTGCATCTTTGGCACGTTGCGTATTAATTATTTGTAGGCTCAGAAACCTTACAACTGGTGACACCCCGACGTGATCAAATATGCAAGACACAACTAGTGAAGAACAAAAAGACCAAGTTCAGTTCGCGTCCGTTACTCATCCCGACATCGCGCGAATCGGAGTTAAATTACCGCCGTTCTTTCGGGCCAAACCCCACCTTTGGTTCAATCAAGCAGAATCGTCCTTCGCCATCGCAGGAATAACAGCGGACCTGACGAAATTCCATTACGTTGTGTCATCGCTTGACGGCGACGTTCTCCAGCAGGTAAGCGACGTAGTGACCGACCCACCGGGTAAAAATAAATACGAAGCTCTGAAGAAGGGCATAATTTCAGCCTTCGCCGACAGCGAGGATAAAAGGTTACGCCAACTGTTAACAGGCGTTCAGCTTGGTGATAAGAAACCGAGCCATCTTTTAAGAGAAATGAAAAGTCTAGCCGGCCTTCACGTTCCAGACGATTTAGTCAAGTCCCTGTGGATCCAACGGCTACCGCAGCAGGTCCAGGCTATTCTATCGGTCAGCTGCGACGGACCCCAGCAATTGTCGACAATGGCAGATAAAATACTCGAAGTCCAGCAAACCGCGGTATGTACTATAGCCAGTACTAGCACAGCAAACTCACAGAGTGGATCGTCTAGCAAAGTAGAAACTGTCATTGAAGAACTTACAAGACAGCTAAGCGCGCTCCGCACGGAGATTGACTACATATTGTTCCTAAGAAGGATGGGGGTTGGCGCCCTTGTGGCGATTACAGACGCTTAAACGCGGTTACAAAACCGGACCGCTACCCCATCCCTCATATTATGGATTGTAACGTCAACCTACGGGGCAAGCGTATATTTACGAAATTAGACCTAGTTCGAGCGTACAACCAAATACCAATGAAGCCCGAGGACATCGAGAAAGCCGCCATAATTACACCTTTTGGGTTGTTCGAGTCACCGGTCATGACATTCGGACTGCGTAATAGCGGCCAGACTATGCAACGCTTTATGGACGAGGTATTACGTGGCTACGAAAACGTCTACGCTTGCATCGACGATGTTCTCATCGCATCGGAGAACGAAGAAGACCACCTGCAGACCCTCGACCTAGTGTTCGCACGCCTAAAGGAATACGGCCTTTGCATCAACGCGAACAAATCCCAATTTGGGCAGGCCAGTCTAACCTTCCTAGGCTGCGAGATATCTGCAGAAGGTATCAAGCCATCCTCCGACAGAGTTCATGCAATTATGGGAATGGAAAGGCCAACTACCATCCGCGGTCTTCGCAAGTTTCTGGGCACGATGAACTTTTATCGCCGCTTCATTAGGAGAGCCGCCTGGCCACAGGTATTCTTAAACGAATTCCTGAAAGGATCCTGCAAAAGCGACAATCAACCCGTACCCTGGACGAACGAATCAGAGGCCGACTTCCGTCGCTGTTATGAAGCTCTCGCGCAAGACGCCATGCTCGCACATCCATCCGCGGAAGCTCAGCTATATATCACCGTCGACGCTTCAAGCCTGGCTCTAGGCGCCGCACTCGAGCAAGAAGTGAATGGTAAAAGAGAACCGATCTCGTTCTTCTCAAGAAAACTGAGCCCCGCTGAACAGCGTTACTCCACTTACGATCGGGAGTTGCTCGCCGCATACTGCTCTGTAAAGTTTTTTCGACATCACATCGACGGCCGCAATCCCATCTTGCTGACAGACCATCGTCCTATAACATTCGCGTTTCAGCAGAAGTCGGATAAGGCGTCCCCTCGATAATCTCGACACCTTGAGTTCATCGCTCAGTTTACGACAGACATTCGTTATATCAAAGGCGAGAAGAATGTCGTCGCCGATTTTCTGTCTCGGATGTCTACCGAAAGTCCGTCCGATGAGATTAGCGTGCTGAATTACGCGCAGTTGGAAAAAGAGCAAGCGAGTGATTCAGATCTACAAAATACCATCAAGAAGCGAGACGGTTGTCTACAACTCACACCAGTCCAAGAAAGAGGACACGACATTTACCGCGATTCGGAAGAATATTCGTCCCAAAATCTCTTCGCAGAGAGGTTTTCGATCGCATGCACGGATTATGTCATCCTGGGATTCGAAAAACCCGCCGGTTGATCAGTCAACGCTTCGTGTGGCCTTCTCTCGCTAAGGACTGTAACACCTGGACGCGGGGTTGTCTCTCTTGTCAGAAGGTGAAGACTCATCGTCACACTCAGAGTCAGCTGGCAGACGTCCCTATACCGAAAGGGCGTTTAGAACACGTCCACATCGACATCGTGGGCCCGTTGCCCGAGTCTCAAGGCTATCGATATTGCCTTACCGCGATTGACCGACTGACGAACTGGACGGAAGCGATGCCCATTAAAGACATCACCGCCGAAACTGTCGCTGTCGAGTTTTACAGTGGCAGTGGTTGGGTCTCTCGATTTGGTGCCCCTGCTACGGTTACTACTGACAGAGGACGGCAGTTTGAGTCGACTTTATTTCGAGCACTAACATCTCTTCTCGGAACTGCTCATATTAGAACTACCGCGTATCATCCCCAAGCCAACGGAAAAATCGAGCGCTGGCACAGAACGCTGAAATTTGCACTCAAGTGTAAACAAGGTACGAACTGGGTCGAACTGTTGCCATCGGTCCTCCTCGGCTTGAGGGCGGTACCCGGACCATCATTCCACTCCGCCGCCGAATTGCTCTACGGTCAGCATCTTCACCTCCCTGGTGAATTTTTTCACACACGCGAACCTTCTGCAACATCAGGGTTATATGGAACGTTTGTATCTCGACTGCGGGAGCACTTAAGACGCATACGACCATCACCGACATGCTACCACAGGAAAGAAGTATTCGTGCATCCTGAGCTGCAGAAGTGCACACACGTAGGGATTTGGTGAAGGGGCCGCTCGAACAACAATTCTCCGGCCCTCACAAAGTTTTATCAAAAAGTGATAAATTTTTTAAAATAGAGCTTAACGGTAAGCCTGA
Organism: Gerris lacustris; assembly: GCA_951217055.1. Taxonomy (NCBI): domain Eukaryota; kingdom Metazoa; phylum Arthropoda; class Insecta; order Hemiptera; family Gerridae; genus Gerris; species Gerris lacustris. The sequence goes on from OX578276.1 coordinate 42,810,424, forward strand.
TACTGTCACTATTGACCGATTGAAACCAGCCTTCCTCGTGGAAGAATATACTCCACCTACGCAGGACCTGGCGAAACCCACCCATCCACCCACTCAAATCAAACAACAAGAAGTCGTAAGAACAACGAGATCTGGACGGCGTGTACGTTTCCCTACACGACTGACGTCGTGACTTGGGGGGGAGCCCTGTAGTGACACAATGTCACTTTGACAAGTAAATAAAAACAATTGTAAATATTGATATAAAAATATAGTGCAGTTGCTCTTGCATCTTTGGCACGTTGCGTATTAATTATTTGTAGGCTCAGAAACCTTACAATTTTATTAAGTTTTGGAAAAAAAATATTAATAACTAAAAATTCAAAATATAAATTTCCCTACAGTGACTCCCCTTCCAGTAACACAGTTTTGGTTAGGGAAGCTGCTGTAAGTTTGAAAAAACAATTACTGTAACTCAAGTAAAGCATCCAAGCATAACTCTAAACAAAAATAAAAAGAAAATTACTATGCACATAAACTTATTTAAAACGAATTTTTCTTTGCGGGCTTTTCTGATAGTTAATTAGTCTTCCGCTGCGAGTAATCATTCCTTCAGGTTGGGTCGTTTCTGGTATTGCAGGTGAAGGTTGCAATGACGAAGATTTAATTAGCTCCGCGTTGTCTTCTGCAGACTGTTCAAGTAAGTAGGCAGGCTTCAAACGATCTTTTGAAATATTAACAACCTTTCCTTTGATTTCCAAAGAGAAATATTTGTCATTTCTGTCTGAAATTTTGAAAGGTCTATCATAAGCCGGTTCAAGTGGTTTTTTAACTCTGTCAATCCTAAAAAACGCATGAGTGCAGTTACCTAAGTCTTAAGGCTCAAAAACAGTCCTTGCAGTCTTATGGTCGGTTATTCGCGGTTTTATTAAGGACATAAAATTTTGCAAGTTACTCACAAAAGTCTCAGGATCAGCTTTGGATTTAGCTTCTTCAAAAAATTCTCCAGGCAGCCGTATAGGTTTTCCATAGACCATTTGAGCTATTGATGCACTTGCATCATCTCGTAAGGCCGAACGCATTCCCATCAATACTGTTGGTAGGGTGTCCGTCCATTTGATTTGATTGTGTGCCTTTAGAGTTGTTTTTAAAGTTCTGTGTAATCTTTCCACCTTTCCGTTACACTGCGGTTGGTACGGTGTAGAATGATACAGTTTAGCACCGCACAATTCAGCTAACTTCTGGAATAGTGACGATGTGAACTGTCTGCCCTGATCTGTTATAATTTTGCTAGGTGTTCCGAAACGGGTAATCCAACTATTATAAAAACTTTTAGCAACTGATTCCGCTGTTATATCCTGCATAGGGATGACTTCCATTTAGTTAGTAAATCTATCAATACAGGTCAAACAGTAAATCTGCCCGTTTGAAGGTGGCAATGGTCCTATTATATCCAGGTGAATTATATCAAAACAGTCATCTGGTTCTTTAAAATGTTTTAATTCTGTCTTGGTATGTCTGTTAACTTTTGATTTTTGACAACGTAAACATGATTGGGTCCATGTTTTTACGTCATTTTTAATTCCTTTCAAAACAAATTTTGAAGTTAATAATTTTACAGTGGATTTTATACCTGGATGTGATAGATTGTGAATTTGATTGAAAACTGTTGATCGAAAAGGTTTAGGGATATAAGGTCTAATATTTTCTGTTGAGATGTCACACCATAATGATTTTCCCGAAGGTAATGGGTATTGTTTAAAATTTAGACTGGTTTCTGATTTCAATAAAATTAGTTCTGGGTCATTTAATTGGCTGTTTGCTATTTTATCGTAATCGATAGTTGAAATTTCTTCTATTCTTGATAGACTATCGGCTACAACATTATCTTTTCCGCTTATATGCCATAGGTCAGTTGAGAACTGCGAAATATATTGCAGATGTCTTAACTGCCTAGGAGAAGCATTTTCATTCTTTGCTTAAAAGCGAAGATAAGCGGTTTATGGTCCGTATATATTTTGAAATTTCTACCCTCGAGGAAATGTTTGAAATTTTTTATAGCGAGGTATATTGCTAATAATTCCCGATCATAGGTGCTGTATGCCTTTTGAGATGGACTTAATTTCTTCGAGAAAAGCGAGATGGGCTTCCATTCATTCCCTTCAAGTTGTTGGAGTACACTTCCCACGCCTATGTCAGATGCATCAACAAAGAGTCCAAGCTGCAGTTCGGGGTTAGGATACACGAGTTGTGCAGCATTGGCTAGGTCATTTTTACACCTTTTGAATTGAGCTGTAGCTTCCGGTGTCCATTTAATTGTAGTCTTATCTTTCTTCTTTGCACCTTTTAGGTAATCATGAAGTAATGCTTGGTTGTCAGCTGCATTCTTCAAATGACGTCTGTAGAAGTTTAACATACCCAAAAATGCACGTAATGACTGGACAGTTTCTGGTAACTTATATTCCTGAATTGCTTGAACTTTGGCTGGTAGTGGTTTTGTTCCCTCTGGTGTGATATTCATTCCCAGGAATTCAACTTCTCCTACACCAAATACACATTTGGCTACGTTAATTCTTAATCCATACTGATTTAGGCGTTTGAACACAAGTTGCAGATGTTTTCTGTGTTCCTCCGGTGTTTTTGAGGCCACCAAAATGTCATCTAAAAATGGAAATATAAAATTAACCCCCAGAGCACAGTTGTTATTAGTCTCTGGAACGAAGAGGGGGGGGAATTACGAAGACCAAAAGGCATAAAGTTAAATTCATAGAGACCAAATGGTGTCGTTATGGCAGTTTTGGTTTATCTTCTTCTGCCACAGGTATCTGAAAATATGCCTTTAAGAGGTCAATTTTCGAATAAATTGTTTTATCTAGCAATATATGCTGGCAATCCTCGATTCTTGGCAGTGGGTACCGATCTGGTACTGTCTGCGCATAAGGACGACCATAGTCTCCACAGGGCCTCCAAGTATTATCTTTCTTGGGAACCAGGTGGAGCGGGCTCGCGTACTGAGATTTAGAGGGTCTAATTATACCGTGATCTAACATAAATGGAAATTCTGCCTTAGCAATTTTAAGTTTATTTCCATGTAAAGGTCTTTTTTTTTTTTTTTTTTTTTTTTTTAATTTTATTGAATAACACAACTACACATAATTTCATTGTAACCAGTGATAATGATGTTATTGTTTAACATGGCGGGAGAAACATGAAGAAGAAGTAGTCCAGTGACTACACTTCCTGGCGATTTATACAGTAAAATAATTATATTAAAAAATATTTAAGTAATGATAAAGTAAATTTATAATGTATATAAGATTTAAAAAATAGAAAGTAATAATGGATTGCAATAATAATATTCTATGAGAGTAGATCCCTAGGCCACTGCCTCTTCAGACGTCTTGGAGGGTTACCTGGAATATGTTGAGAGGACATGAGTTGTACAAGAGGATTAGGATGATGGGATAAGGATTCGTGGAACTTTCGATATCGGGATTCGGATAGATTTCGGACAAAAGGAACGTTCAGGTCTTCATGGAGAGTAAGGTTGGAAACATAGTATGGAGCATCGGTAATTTTTCGAAGAATTTTTGACTGAAGGATTTGGAGACGATGGGAATTTGAAGGCTTGGTGCTGCCCCACACTTCTAGACCGTAGGTCCAAGCTGGCTTTAAGACTACATTGTAGATACGAAGTTTGTTATTCAGAGAAATCTTAGACCTGCGATCCAGAAGACCGAGCAGTAACTTGAATCTTCGTGAGATGTCAGTACGTTTTGTCTTAGTGTGTAGTTGCCATGTTAATCGACGGTCAAGGGTAAGGCCAAGGTATCGGACGGAGTTGGACTGAGGAATGGGAGCTTGATTTAGGATGACTGGAGGACATGTGGCGTGACGAAGAGCAAAGGTGACATGCACACTTTTCTGTTCGTTTATTTTGATCCTCCATTTCCTCAACCAAGGTTCCAGGAGTAACAAGTGACTTTGGGTATTATCGGATGCAAGAAGGTGGTTTTCATGGACAGAAAGGATGGCCTTGTCATCTGCAAAGGTGGCTAGGGTTGTTGCGGGATGCTGGGGGATGTCATAAGTATATAAGGAATAAAGGAGAGGTCCTAGGATGCTGCCCTGAGGTACTCCAGCACTTACAGGGCAGATGACGGAAAAGGAGGATCCAAGACTTACACGAAAGAATCTGTCAGTAAGGTAGGACTTGAGGATAAGATAATAGGTGAAGATAATAGGTGATGTAAAGGTCTAGGTCTAGAAAATACAGGTTGACCTTTAGTCTCAATGTATTGCCTAACTTCATTTTTTACAGCGTTAGGTATAAAGTTTGGTTTAGTCAGTTCCGGAAAATTTTGAAGAAGATCGAAATATTTTGAAGATCTAGTGACAGTCTCTATTAATGAATCCTTAGAAACAGCAGTGATTTTACCTTGGTGTTTGAGCTGGGTCACTCCATCTAGTAGCCTCTTCTTCTTTAGGTCAATAAGAAGGTTGAAATGAGGTAAAAAATCTGCACCCAAAATAGCTTTATTAACTTTGGCTACTATGAAGAGCCATCGAAATTGCCTGCGTAAGCCTAAAACTAATTCTATCACTTTGGAACCATAGGTTGGAATGGTTGATCCATTAGCCGCATACCGATGGTAATCCGAAGAACAACGAGCTCGGTTGCTAGCTACGGGTATTAATGATACATCCGCGCCACTGTCTACCAGAAACGACACGCCTGTTTTTCTGTCGTATATGAATAGACGGGCCATGCGGTCATTTTGTACTTCAGCAGAAGAACTGGCCGCTAATTCTATTACTGGCTGGAGTTTCCCGACTGCTGCCATAAACAAGGAGGCTTACACTTGTTTGCAAAACATTTGTCCCCAAATTTAAAATGATAGTAGCAATACCTTCCTCTAGGGTTGAATCTTCTACTACCATTTCTATTTGGACCCTGGCTACGCTGTGAGGCGCGCAAGGACTGAGATGAACGAGAAGAAGAGCGTGATCTTACTCCTAAGTTGTTGATACGTTTTTCTAGTGCCTGAATCATACCGAATAATTGACTAAGAAGAGTTTGATCGGAAGTCCTTACTTCTGTATTTGAATTGCCGGTTTGGTTCGACACGGCAAATACGTCGGTACTGGGAATTTGCTCCACCATTCGATCCGCCATAAGTGCGAGTTTTTCTAAATTCTCGTTCGATACGACTAAAACGTTTTTTATACGATTCGGCAACTTCTCACACCATAAAGTTTTAAGAACCTTTTCGGAAACGTCAGATTCCGATAAGGCTTGTAATTTTCTTAATAGTTGACTAGGTTTTAAGTCACCAAGTTCAATTCCTGTCAAAAGCCTTTTGATTTTTGCTTCCTCACTCGCAGCAAAAATATTAATAAGCCTGCCTTTAGCTAGGGTATATTTATTACAAGCTTCTCCTTTAATAATGTCCCAGATATTTTCAACGTATTTCGGCTCAAGTTGCGCTACTAGGTAATTAAACTTGGTACTCTCATCTGTTATTTTAGCTATTGAAAACTGAGCTTCTATCTGGAAGAACCATATCTCAGGTTTCTCCACCCAAAAAGGAGGTATTTTTATACTTACAGTGTTGGTTTCATCCCTCACTGAAGTCTGATTAGTTTCAGTAAGAAGACTATGTAAAGAAACGGGACTAGTTTTCTGCGTTGAGCTTTTTTCCTCTTCATTCGCCATTTAGCAGCATTCACGTCGATGGGTCACCACTTTTTAGGTCCCGTATTACAACAGTCTACTTTATAGGTCCGATCGTACTCTTTATTCTATGTACAAATAAACTCAAGAATTCGTTATTTAGAGAAACGTCTAATTATTATTTTTCACAAAAGCAAATTACAAAATTATATCAACAACTGACTTTTTCCTGTCAGCTTGTCAATGTCTTGTTTTTATTAAGTTTTGGAAAAAAAAAAAAAAAAAAAAAAAAAACTAAAAATTAAAAATATAAATTCCCCTACATATTTCTTATGGCAATACAATAATCAGTCATTAAGTTTACAAAATCGTTTGTATAAGCCGATAAATCGCTAAATTGCTGGTACATTTTGGCGGTAAAATTTTAAAAAAAATTGTAAGGACTACCGATAACGGTTGACAGATATGTGAGGATAATTTCATTTAAATTTAAATTCGGCAAATATTTCTTAGAGTAGAGAAAGCTTGGTGGGAACTCTGTTCGACCTCCTGACACTTTAGGGCTAGTACTAAGTACCTCTAGATGTAACTCCTTACCTACTTCACATCCATAGATAGACATAGATCCAACTTCACAGTAGATCCTTCTTCACTGAAGACCATATTTTATAGTTGATCCTACTTCATATCACAGTTTCTAGAACGATTACATATCTTCTGTTACCTTCGGTAACCTTGGAACCAAAATTCCAGATTTATTAGGCGAAATTTTGGCAGTTAAGAATTTAAGCAGTTAAAAATGTAACTACAGAAATTTAACAACGACAACCACTGACAGCTAAGTAAGAGTAGACTAGATTACAAGATTTAATGTAACGAAGACTAAAAAGTATAAAATAATGTTATATTACTTCCGAGCTTACCGAAGGTAAAGAAAGCTATGTGATCGTTCTAAAAACGAAAATATCTTATGTCACGATTTCAAAAATTCCAAGACAGACATCCACTCAATTTTTACGAACCAACATATCTTAAACAATTTTCGTCAAATTTTAATGAAATTTGGATGGTAAGTCATAATTAGCCTATAGTCCTATATAAATTTCAACCGTCTGCGGACATTTGTTTCTCTCCCACATGCGCATAAACCAGTGGCGGCGCGTCCTTAAGGGCAGGTGGGGCTAAACCCCACCAACTTAAATATTTAAAAAAATATATATTTATTTTATTTTATTTATTTAGAAAAGAAAAACTATTTAGTTGTCGACACAAATAAATACATAGATATATATAGTTTTAGTGTTTATAGAGATGCAATCGTATGTAGTATGTAGATCCAGATCGTTAAAATAAGCAAAGAATAATATAGCCAGAAATCTCGCCGGGCTAGGAGGCCAAGGTTATTAGCGCGGGAAACGGGGCTGAACGCTAATACCCAAGGTTATGCCCGAGCGGTGGGCCAAGGGGTAGGGCACGTTGAACGCGGAACATCACCTACTCGCGGCCAGAATCGCGGAAATATGAAGGACTCTGGGGCTAAGCCCGAAACCTAGCTCCAAGCAAGATGGTAGAATAGAGGAGGGTTCGACTTTTTTCGACAATCTTCGTAAGTCGCTCGGGTAAGGCTTGAAAACTAGTTTATATTTCTCTCTACTAGATAGCAGTGGTGGGATAGATAAAATATATTATATACTTTTACCCTTTTTTTTGCAATTATAAATTAAATTAATGATCTTTTTATTATAAAATATATTGGGCAAACCACTTCTGATGCTAAATTTTAAAAGAATAATGCAAATTATTAAAAGATAAAACAGTCTAACTGAAGTTTGTGTAACGTAAGTTCTCGATAACATTTTACGCATTTTTTTGGGTATATAGTTAAACATTTTTTTCAATTATTGCACATTGTCATTTACTGTTGTTTTCATGGGTTCCAAATCAGCATCAATTGTCTAAGAAAAATATTTGTTGTAGCATGATAACTAAGGTTAAAAGAGGCTGGACGTTACTATCGTACTTTTTAGAATATTTAAATTTAAATGTTTCCTCCCTAAAAAGAATATTTAAGAATCTGACCACACCGCAATGATGAATCTATAGAAAAATGTTTGTAGGGTCGTACGCTCGTAGACGCTCCGGAAATTTAGACGCAGGAGTCTATGAGGGCATGGGTCCAGGTCGCATACTCTTCCCCTGCATGACATCCCCCCCCCCTCTGCCCAGCCCAAGGGTGGGCTTGCCTAGCCCCACCCTGTTGAATAGGCGTATCGAAAGTAGCCCGCAGATAGGCAGATAGCCCCATATTCATTTCAACCGTCTGTGCTCTTTAAATTTTGCTAAATTGATACTTTAATTCACGTAAAATAGACTACCAATTAGTGTGGCACAAGCTTCCTTGCATCCTATCACGTACTTTATTGATTTTATGATTTTACAAGCCATCATTGTCTAATTTATGTAATTGTACTGTGGCTGTTAATTACTTTTTCTTTTTTTAGTGCATGTTTTGTAAAAGCGAGTTTTTATTTTTATTTTTATTTTTTAATATATTAGGCATTGCGTGGCTCTATCATTAGAGCGAGCGTGATGCAATAAATATTAGATAGTTAATCACGATGAGTTGATAGTTAAAGAATATGATTGTAACAGAGAGCCGTGTAGTTGGGGAGAAGCCTGCCTTTCTAGACATTCCTTTACTTTCATGTTCCAGACATCTTGATTTCAACTATTATAAAATGTATCACTTCGCTACACAAAAACTTCTGCATGTATCATACTGAAATTAAATTACATGCCTGTTTCAATTGTGCTCTAGACGATGTATAAAAAGTTTTATTAAAATCGTTACGTTAGAACGTAAGGTATCGGTAAAAACGTTGTTTTCTCAATTGTAAACGTTTAGGTCAGCTATAATAGTTTTAACGATCTCTATTAATTCATAGCGATGTAGGTGTTGGTTTTACTAACAATTTAATTCGAAAATATGTTTGTTTCATCGAATAGGCGATGATAGAATCTTGTCCCGTCCTGAAATTCCAATTTTACATTGAACCCCTTGTTTAAGCGAGCGTTGCGCGCGAACTCTTGGACGGATCACGCTGTCCAACCAACTTAGCCGGATCATTAGTGAAAAAAACACGAATTCCAAATTTCAACAAAATCCTTCAACTTTTACTCAAGATATCGTCATACACGTAAACGACAAGACGCGATGCGATTGCAGACTGACAAGATGCATATTTTGTTGAATGTAAGAAACTCGCTTCAATTATTACACTATGCTCCTCATAAATTTAATCTGTTTTTTATTACTAATATAAACTTATTTCAAGAGTCTCTATACCGCAGATGTAACAAAATAAAAGGATCAAAAATATCTTACACAACATTCCTCTTGGTCCATAGAAAGTCTTTGTAAACATGGGCTTTGAATCGATCCAAATTAAATAATTCAGGTTTATAATTGTAGGTTGATTTGGCATCTTCTCTGTTAGTTCTTGGTAGTGGCTGAAAAAAAAAAATTAAACAATATAAATATTAACATTATTGGAAGAATTTTCTTATTACATAATAAATTAAATTAAAACTTTATTATTATTATAATTTTTTTTTTCTCTCTTTATTGACTAACACAACTGCATACCTTTTATACGTTTTAAGTGTTACAGATGTTTAAATGGCAGAGCATTACTTGAGGCAATAGTACTCATAATAGATACAAGAAAATTAAAATTAATTCTCGTAATTAAAATAGTACTAATCAAATTAATTATCATGGGATAACGTAGGGAAAAGCGGAGCGCGTTGGGTCACCAACCACCACAGGACATTCGTGTTTTAGGGAGTCGTGTTATGTTGACAATAGCTGCAGCCTTGCAACACTGACTATAACTTTTAAAAAATGCATGTATTAAAAATTTAATATCCATTTCGCCGCGACCAATTGTTTGTTTTGGTAGGTGCATAGTAAATTTTTGGGTCATTATTCATTCTAAAAATTAACATTGAATTTTTTGATTGAGTTAAGCATATAGGTATTTTATTATTTTTTTAAATTAGTGGATAGGTTGGGCTGGTTGTGACATTTAACATAGAGCTTGTTGGGACACCCTCTTCTATATTTTCTCTAGTTCATATTTTATTGTTGAATAGTGGAAAATTGACCTTCATCTAAAAAATAAGAAGTCAATGGTAGAAGCTGTTAATAACACTGTTCTGCAAAATTTAACGAACTTTCGGGTGCCATGAAAATTTATCTGAACATTATGTTTTTCGAGGTTGCTGAATCCGAATCTGAAGTCAAAATGTTTCCTGTACGTACAGATGTCCTGAAAATGGGTCTAAAATTCGGAAAAATTGTGTTTTTGGGGGTGTTTGACCCAATTTTTCGCCAAAAAAAATTACTTAAGAAAATATATATATTGGGCGTTTGAATATCTTAAAACTATGAAGAACAAGAATCATAAGTAAAAATAAATCTGTTGACCTTACTTTTTTAAGTAGTCTTAAGTAGTTTTTTAAGTTAAAAAGTTTTACAACATTTTTTGGGGCGACAAATTGGGTAAAATATCCCAAAAACACATTTTTCCGAACTTTAGGCGCATTTTCCGGGAAAACTGTATGTATAGGAGAAATTTTGACTTCAGAGTCGGACTCAGCACACCAAAATACTTCAGAAAAGGACATTTTCATTCTGAGGCTTTTTTTTTTGCAGAACAGTGATAATCAATTATTTTCGTAGCGATTATTGTGGTGGGGATTTTGTGCTCGTACATTCTAAAATGAAGAGTTCTAACATTTATATTAGTATTGTTTTTTTTTTTATTTCTCTGGGCAAACATTATAAAAATAAATAAAATATTGAAAACAAATGATTGTATACGATCAGGATAAGTTTGAAGTATAAAAAAAATGTAAGCAAAATGTTCAGCTGCTGTTATAAAAGCTGATACTATCCTAAGGCAATATAATAATTTTAGCTTTCAGGTGAACTTTGATACTTTAGAAACATGATGGATGATACTGTGTTTATCTTATCTACTTTTGAACTAATTTTCATAAAAATTTGATAATATTATCGTAGTATTATAACCTCACATAATTTTCGTATTTTTCTTGACGTTTTTATTTCAAATATATATTTTAAGTAAAAGTTTATATAGCTTAACTAAGAATTTATAATTATGTTCCAAGGTGCCCCGTGGGTTGTCTCATGGTGCCTCAGGCATAAGGGCATTATGGGTCAATTTACATATCCGTGCATTACTTAAAGTGAGAGGAGATTAACTATATTTTGTGAATAAATTAGTAAATTTAATGTTTAATTTAGCTCCAAGCTCATGAATCCCAGCGGATAAGTAAACTTTTTTTTATCCTGTATCCCAACGCCCAACGTGCACCATCTTCCCCTAGTTTAGATAATTATAGTTATAGATAAATTAATGATAAAATTGTGTGATAAGTTAAAAAGCCAAACTATTGGTTGAGTAGAAATGGTTTTAAGCTAGGAAATAATTAGCCCAGTAAAATTAGATTTTTGGTGTCGATTAATTCAGACAAAGCTGGAAATCGTTTCAATCCTCTTGTGGCATCCCAAATAAGAGTATTATAAGTTTGCGACGGTTTCTGAGGTGAGCTAAACTTTTGGGAGCCAAAAAACCGCGAACTTTTGGAACTTTTCTCAGTATTTGGCTTATAACATCTTAAGGGTGCAACGAACAGAAAATTGTGTTCTTGCTAAAATTATAGAACATTAAATTCTGCGTCGAATGAGTTTTTTAACATTAAATTATAAATAGCGGTTTGGTCAGAATCGGCAGTCAAAAATAGGCCAATTTTACTATTCTGCCTGAAAAGAGTGTCAATGTCCCCCATACACGATCAAACATTTCGCGCAAAATGTTTCCGCAAACCTTAGGCCATACCCGTCAAACATCATGTTTGTGCAAACATGATGTTTGCGCAAACATTTTGACCGTGTATGGGGGCCTATATGCTCAGTTTTATACGCCTGTAACTCAGAAATGGTTATTCCAAATGAAAAATGTCAAATAACTAAAGTTGTAGAGCATCAAATTATGCGTTCAGAACACTCCTATTTTTTAAATTTACTTATTCCTAAGCATAGATACACGCAAAAACTAAAAGTAGTTGTGGACCTGATTTTCTACTAGTAGCTTTTCTGTAGTTCCCTGACTCAAAATCACTTATATTCAGAAGTGGAGAGTTGGAATGGGGGGGGGGGGGGGTGTTTCTGTATTTAGTGTGGTTCCCATAAACTGTCCAGTCAAGATCAATGGTAAAACAGTCCCCGTGAATGCATATTTTATTTTCCTGAGAATTCCAGAAAAAATCACACCAACAGCTGGAATCATATTTTGCATTTGAATTCTTTTTTTTTTTTTTTCCTTTATTGCTTTTTGACAGTGGAATGTGCGAGACACGCAAATCAGCCTAATGCAACCTGTACATTTCAGTCAATACTTCTGCAACTTGCGTTGCCTACTTTGTGGTTGATGGAGGGCTCCTCTTACATCGAGTGGTGTGATATACATAAACGAGCAGAGTTCATCTATCATAACAAATATGTGCACTACGTTAAGAATCACTGTGGCTCCAATAGTACCAGTGTATTTCATGGATACCCTGATGATGCTGAAGAAAAAAGCATCAAATAAGCAGAAAGCGCCTGAAAAGCTCATAATGTGTCTTCAGCGTCTGTTTTGTTTCATGAGTCTAAGGCAGTAACAATGCAAAAGATAATTTTTTATCTAACAATTAGAACAAAAAAGTCTGATATCAATGCTGTCTGATTAGTTAACAGCTGAAGGTTTTCAGGGGAAGCAGACCACTGAGGACGCGGATTCAAGAACCTTCAAAGATCAGTTTCTGTTTATAAAGTCCTACCGCTACGCCTAAACAGGTTGCTGAGACAGGAAGCAAGCTTATTGTTTAATGGGTGACAGCAACAAATTACTGAATAAAAGTCGCCTACATCTCTTCCAGGAGTCACTTTTAATAATTATTTTTAACTCGGCATGTTTACGGTTTACCCCCTGGCTGCTGCTCACCAGCATTCCCTGAGGGTGTACCACAGGTGTAAATGTAGAGAAGAAACTTCTTTTACTAATAGCAGTTGGGCTGCACCAAAATCGGTCTAGTTCCAAATGCCCCAATGGCAGTTTTGTGGCATTGTGGCCACCACCTCTGTACACAAGACCAACTGAACAAACTGAATAAGATTTCATGCTCTTCATGAAAGGATGCCAAGAACTTGCTACTGAAGAGAAACTGGAATCAAATTTTCAGTCATTTGTGTCAACTGTAAAGTCACGTAAAGTCACCCATGGGCTAATTGCCTGTCAGAGGAAGGCATATACTTCTTGAAACTGCACGATATAATGAGGAAGTGGATGTGGAAGAAAACGATCTTTTAGCTTTCCAAGATGAGAAGGTGGAAGTCATCAAAGAGCTCACCCCTGGACCATCTTCTGCCAAGCGATGTAAATGAAAAATTGCTTTAATTTAATTTTGGCATTTTATTTAAGTATTTTTTTAACTTCGTATTATACGAAGTTTTTTCTCATAAAATGGATTCCTTCTTTTGTTAAACCCTTTTCTATTATTTTCACGACCTACAGGAACCGGAACTTTCATTTGTAGGATCATTCGGAGTAATATGTCTTCATAAAAAAATAGTTTCATCACACTATCTTCACTTTTCAATGTATTTGGTCCAACTTAAGTTATAAAATAGATGTACTATATAAATTAGTTTTCTAGCTTCACAATACAAACAAGTCGTAATAAAATTCAATTTCCTCCCTTCGTCTTGACTGGACAGCTTATGGGAACAAAACTAAATACAGAAACACTCCCCCCTTACACCACTTCTGAACTTACCACTTCCGAATACAATCCCAAGAACCAAATTGAACGATCCTAGACTAACATAAGTGATTTTGAGCCATAAAACTACAGAGAAGCTACATATATAGTAGTTAATCAGGTCTCTGACAACTTTTAGGTTCTGCGTGTATCTATGCTTAAGCATAAGTAAATTTTTATAAAACTATGAGTGTTCTGAACGTATAATTTGTTGTTCTACAACTTTAGCTATTTGACATTTTTTATTTGGAATAACCATTTTTGAGTTACAGGCGTATAAAACTGAGCATAACACACTTTTCAGGTAAAATTATAAAATTGGCCTATTTTTGACTGCCGATTCTGACCAAACCGCTGTGTTAAATTTAATGTTAAAAACGCATTCGACGCTGAATTTAATGTTCTATAACTTTGGTAAGAACACAATTTTCGGTTCGATGCACCCTTAAGATGATATAAGCCAAATACTGAGAAAAGTTCCAAAAGTTCGCCGTTTTTTGGCTCCCAAAAGTTTAGCTCGCCTCAGAAACCATCGCAAACTTATACTACTGTTATTTGGGATGCCACAAGTGGATTAAAACAATTTCCAGCTTTGTCTGAATTTATCGGAGGCACGGCTTTGTTTTGGTCTAATTTTACTGGACTAAATCTACAAACAAGAAAGTAAAAATATTCTGTGGTCAAACATTAGCTGCTGGACTCGTAACTTTTACAGCAAGTCTTAAGGTGTTTGTGCATCTATATCGTAGGGTTTTAGCTATGCCAGTTGTTTTCCTTGTACATCCCCCCTTTAACAATATTACCTGTATGTTCATGAGTGCAACCATTGACTTTATCGTAAAACCAAAGTTACCTACGTTCAAAAAATGTAAAAAGGAACCATTTAAAAAAGTGTTGAGTCCAAGTATGTGAGTCTACTGCTAATTATTTAAAACAGAACGCGGTTGTGGCTAAATGTGTCCCCAGACTAATAGTCCAGTGTACAAGTATACTTTTCACCTCAAAATACTGATTGTAAAAATCGATTTTGATGATCATTTATTTTTCCTTTTCCATTTAAATTCTTGATTAAAGTTAGAAATAAAAGTAAGCTGGGGATTTTTTAATTTATTAAATAAAAGATTAATAAATGCAAAATAAATTAATTTAAACCTATTCTGAATTCAAAATTCAGAACTTGATGAATTTCAAATGGCCTTTCATTTAAGATTTTATTGAATGTTATAGCTCAATATCTGATCGAGTTGACCCTTTTTAAATTTTCAATATTTTGACTTTCTTAATGCTTGATTAATCTAAATTAAATACAAATAATTTTACAGCTATTTAAACAATTATTGAAGAATTTCAGCTTCAATTAATTTTCCATAAAAGTTGGTCTCGTCTCGACTGATTGGGTTTCGAGGTAACCCTCTTTTTTCACCCTTTGCATAGACTGAATTATGAGTATTTTGTCTTATCTACTTTTAGTTTGTCTTAGTTATCCTTTTTAAGTAGTGTTTTACTTTCTTCCAGCGAATTTTCGAAGAAAATTAAGCTATTGCAATGGGTTCAAAATTTTTGTAACGCGAATTTTTGAAAATTTTCTCCATGGAAATCCATTTTAGACCATTCTTAATTGATTCCTGAAATTTAACACTTTTTTATGTATGTATGTACACATGTATATACAGATATGTATGTGTCACTCCAGACGATATCTCACGCTAGGATGCACTTAAAAAATCCAAACAAATTTTAAAATGTCAATAATATCAAAAGAAAGGATGAGTTCGTTGGCCAGAATTTTTGGAGTTCATTTAGGGGTCAAATTTGACAATTTAGGGTCAAAATAGCATAAAAACGTGTTTCTTCCATTTTACCCCCCTTATATATGAAAATATGACAAAAGTGTACATAACAACAATTACTGTACTCTTAAAGAGCTTTCCAACGACATACATCTTGAAGGGTAAATACTATTTTGACTTTTGTACCCCGTACCCCTGTGTACCAATTTTTTTTTTTTCACCCATCCAACCAATATTCCTATATTATCATAAGCCAATAATATGCAGATTTCTTTGAAAATTCTCTCATTAAGTCATGTTGCATGACTAGACTTTGTTTTCTTTTTTTTCAAATGTAATTTAATTTTAGAATATTATTTTTATATGTACATTTCCTAAATTGTTAAAAATCATCACACTAAAAATCTATGGCACTCATGGGTGGCATAGATGATGAGGGAATGTAGAAAACATGCCCCCCTTAAACAATCAAAGGTGTGTTTCTAGAATCAAGATTTTATACATACACACAGAATGATTTTATCCACAGAATGTTGTAGAAAGCATGTATTTTAACAACTCAACTTGCATTTTAGTATCTTTGAATCTTTATATGTCCAGGGGAATCAAAAATATTTCAGCTCCTGATATCAAATATATAATGTAATAAATATGATATCGAATATTATAAAGCCCATTTACACATTGATTAGTGCAACTGTTTAGTAATTTAACAAGTGTTTAGTAACTTTTTGCAAGTGTTTACTGAAAATTTGCTTACAAATTCCACTTAAAAAACACATGGTGTACAGATGGGTTTAATGTTTTTACTTAACACTCGCACTAATCAAAGTGTAAATGGGCAATTAAGCAAATATTTTATTACTTCACTTGGATTGAATATCGTTTGATCCTCAGTTTGGGCTGTACAAAGAAATCTAAAAACATCTTCTAAATTTGTACACCCATATTTTTCCATTAATGCATTTGAATTTCCTTCCTTCAATATTCTTCCATCTCTCATGAAACCTATCTAAAAAAACAAAAACAATAATAATAATTATAATAAATGTGTGCATTAATAAAAATATAAATTATAAAATAATTTACGAATAAAAATAATATACACGGTATTAAATTGTGTATTTTATATTTAATATTATATAAAACGGGGAAAGGTCTGCGTAGAGTTGGGAGTGGGAGCCATATTATGCTGCATTTAACCGAAAATGCACCTTCTCAATAGGGCTACGTGACAAAGAGAAAAAGTAAACATTTAATAACTCTACTTTTACTCAATATTTTTGATAAAAGAAAGCCTCCATCGTAGTTTCATGATAATGCACACCTCTTCATAAACCTAAATAGATAAAGTTAATCCAGTTTTGCATCTATAAGGTCAGACGTGTACAGACAGAAAAAATGTTACGGCAAATTTTTTAGCTGGATAGATTTACAAAAGTATCTGGCAGCAGTTATTCAATAAAAAATGCCAAGTATATGCTCTTTATACACCTAAAGAGTTCGTAAGCAATTTAACAAATCGTACGAATTCGTTAACCAGTAAATCGGCCCAACGGTTTTAGATGGCGGCCATTTAAAAGTTTGTTTTAGCTATACTAAAAATATGCGCCGTTATCCCCTTTTAATAGTTTATGATAATGAAGCAAAACCTTTTAGCTCAAGATATTTTTTTGTAAGATTTTAGGGGGGAGGGGGAGGGGGGTGGGTTGTGTGTTTTTTTTTCAAAATATGATTTTTTTGACAAAAAAACTATTATTTTTCTTAAACAATAATTTTTGGTTGATTTGTCAAAATAGAGAAGTGACACACTTAAAACTCATTTATTAAGGACACATGGAGCAAAGATAAGTTAGTGCAAAACGAAGCCAAACATATATTTGTATATATATATATAGTATTTATATATGTACTCGGGGCGTCTTCCTCTTTCATAAAATACTACATATGGCGTATTTCCGTTTTAAAAAAATGTCCAAAACCCCATTAGAGGAATGATTTTTTTTACTTCCTTACATTTTTTCTGGGTTATTACTTATAACATAACTGTTATTTTTCAAATTTTTGCGATGGGTACTTTTGGATATACTGTTCGTTAGCGACCTCCAGACGAAAGCAGAAAATTATAAGGGTCCTCGGTATTGCCTATGTCCCAAAAAGCATCGTTTTGTTAATTAGTGTCAAAGACGACTGGTCAACAATCCAGTAAAATGAACAATTTCAATTTCTTTATTATTATTTCGTATTATGTTTATAATATTTTTGTCTTTTTATGTAATAAAACAAAATTACCAGAATGTTAATTGCGCTAATGCAGCATTACTTGAGCAATAGATATATATCTGTGGAGTAAATAACCATAATCTCTAGTATAAGTAATTTGTTTCATCGTTTGAACAGCTCAATTTCAAGTTAGTAAATTACAATCAATTATGGCAATTATCTTGTGTTTATAAACTTTTTTATAACACTTAATTAGAGTGTAAATGATTACCTTGTCTGAATGCCTTGCTTCGTCTATATAATGCGTTGTTATTATGACTGTTCTATTCTCATTCCTCGATATCTTATGAAAATACCCCCATATTCTGAAAGCATCAAATAATATTATAATAAACATATAATAATAATATAAACAGTAAAATAAGGACGTTCTTGTTTATAGTTGTGACCAGAAGCATTCACTTTCTTATTATATTATTCCTTTCATTGCTTGGGAATAAATAATTTGTTTGATTAGTACTTATTAAATGTTACCTTAAAAACACTGATAATAGTCAGATGATTGCTAAAACTCTGATGCATATTATAACATTATATAGCAATGCACATTTAATTTCCTTTTTAAAGTGTGGACAACCCAAACTGGACCGCATAATTGAGATATGTAACTAGAAACGATGATTAGCCAGGAAGGCCCTTTGTCAGATACTGAGTTTAGCTGGGTGGAGTTACCACGACTTTAGCAGAAATTTCGTTTGGAAGTGCGGACATGACGATGGTCATATTATGTAAGTCAATGTAGCATACATCGATGATTGAGCCATTTAGGGGAAAGGTAAAAGCTAGTATTGTATATGCAATAAAAACATTAGAACTGCCTTTAATATCTAGTTTTATCCAAGTCAATCGGACAGCTGCAGCTCTGTTATTTGTGCATGCAACCTAGTGATGTTAGAAAGATGGTAAACGCTAGATCCAGTACAAGGGACAGTCTGAATGGATTTTCTAGATATAAGTAGGAGGGAAAAGTGGTGGACCGCCAAGAACATGATTAGAAGGGCTGAAGACCCTTTGAGCCCCTTAGCAAATCCTGACACCCTGAAAGTTTGACATTATGATGTTCCATACTATATTATTGAATCTTATTATACTAGTGATGAGGTGCTTGGATGGACTGACATTAACCGTTTATTAAATGTGGTAAGTATACGTAACAAGAGGACAACTTATGTTCCCCCGGTTTGAACGTTATCCCGTTGGTATCTTAATCTCGATATATTCGTTGTTGTTCATCCAGATTGCCATTGGCTTGGTTTCCGGCAAGAAGTCCGTAATCAAATCATCTTTGTGCATCTTTAAACTCTGAACGCCGAGCTTGAGAAGAGAAAGATACACAGGGCTGAGCTACTGTAAAACGGTAAAACAAGTATAGACAATCGAGAAATGAGGCTCGTATACGTAAACGTTGTTAATTTTGACTTTTATTATTAGTCTTATAAAACTACATCGTTGGTCCCTCATTCATAGTCAGAGCGCATGCTTCGACCAGAGGGAAATGTAGCCGTTTACACGACAACCATCGAGTTTTAAATGAAATATTTGTTGTTAGCTTACTGATATGTACCTAGCTGTGGCACAGTTCTAGTTTAGATGCAAAGTGGGCGCAACTTTTCGCTTTTATGAGGCTGCCCACTTTAGGATGGTTAAGATGTAACCAAATTTGTTTCACGCAATCAACAGGTTCATCGTCAATTTCTTCATGTTTCAGAATTCCTATTGCCCCGTTCACGAGACCATCAGTCACATCCATATTTGTGTTTATCATATTATATGATCGTTGTTCCAAGCAATACTCACACCATTTAAGGCATTCCCGCCTGTTTGAAACCTTCATTTTGTGAACTTTAATGGGCATATTAATTAATTGCTCGTTATCATTATTATCAAAGTAGACATCAAAAGAGCCACATGTAACTTATGTTCAAGACATGTTTTATTATTATTTTCGATCACTTGATTATTGCAGGTGGCAACATCGTATTTTCAAGACAAATCTAATCCAAAAAAAACCTAATCGTGAAAAAGAAGTTAAGTGAAAAGAAGAAAAAGAAAAGAAATTTCCAGACCCTCTCCCAAAATACCTACTTCTTGGCGGAGTCTGCTCTTTTTTAGTATATAACCTCACTTCACTTCTACTTTCATGAGCTAGATTGATATTTTCTTTTTATTGCTTAACTCCTGGCCAATTTAGTAAAGCTGAAATTTGATATTAAACGGCCCCTTTTCCGCCTTTGTTTTAAGATCGTCCCTTTTTTGTTATTGATGTTACTAACCCGTGAGTTATCTTAACTTTTCGGAATTTGCAGGTCCACTTTAATCTTTTAATGTATAATGATATACTAATTATATAATTTTAACTCTAAAATATCTCCAATTTTTCATGATTTATTTATTTTTTGTTCAATAATTCAAGAATGATAGTTTAAATGATAAGATATAATAATTATTAACTAATTAATATAATGTAAGAGTGTTATTACTCGCTTGCAAGTAAAGCATCAAAGCCTACAGTTGGTTCGTCCAGTAACAAAGTCTTTGCATCGTTAAACAGCGCCACTGCAAATGATACCCTTCTTTGTTGTCCTCCACTGAAATACATAACTATAATGAATTATATTAGTGTATTTGATATTATAACAATTTAAAACACTATTTAGTTACATATTAATAATATATCAATATGGATTGCATTAATATCTTATATCTTGTGATCTGTGGTATCGATTTTTGAAGTTTTAACATTAGTTTAACATTTCAATGATACCCATCACAAGGCTTTTGGAGTCTAACTGAAAATAGTCTGCCAATTAGTGTGGCACATAGCTTCCTCTTGTACCTTTTCGTATACTTGAATTATTTTATGCTTTTACAACCTATTATTGTCAAATTGAACATAGTAATTTATTAGTTGGACATAGTACTAACTGTATAATAAGCAAAATAGTACATTTCCCACACATTTACCCACCCAGGTCATCACAAAAACCAAACGAATGTCATAATATTTTGGGGCTGAAACCAGTACGGTTATGGCTGAGTGTGGAATAAATTTGGTTAAGCATAAGATTAAAGTAGAACTTATAGGGGTTGGAGCACATTGTTTAGAGAGTAGTTGTATTGTTTATTGGTTGAATTGAGTTAGTTGAGTGCATTTAATAACTGCATTTTGAACTGTTATCTTTTACTACAATATATTTCCAACATCAGCAAACAAAACTTCTTGGCTGTAGTTTCTTTTAACAGTCCTATTTTAATTTATTCTATTATAGAAGGACTTTCTATGTTCTTTCCTTTGATTATCCACATTTTATTTTTGAATTTTAAAATAATAATTAATTCGTTTCACTCACCTGAGTGTAGATATAATGCTGTCTTTACAAGGTAAATGAAGAAGAGAAGTTAGGTTCTCTAATCGACTATGTACAATGTCATTTTCGATACCAAACATTAATCCGTATAAGTAAAACGTTTCATCTATTGTAAGAAATATTTCTAGACCTAATTCCTAAAATAAAAAATAAAAATATATAAATATACATACAGTTGGACCTCATACAATGAAATTGATGGTTTCAGAAAAATAAATAGCTTTATTGAATTTTTGTTCTGTAGATTTGTTTTTTAAGAGAAATTATGAGTGGTTCTAAAAGTGGAAGATTTTTATCCCATACCATTTTCACCCATTACACTACTGCTTCTTCTACACCTTCATACTTAAGTAATAAATATTTTTAGTGGTAGTTTAGCCCTTCTTGATAAAATTGAATTTTTATTGCAGAGGAAGGTAAAATTCTTGACGTAAAAATATGTAATATTATGAGATTTGAAAATATACAGTTTTTATTTATTGGAAAGGCACTCATTTACTAGTAGTTCAGGAAATAGCGTGCAAAAAAGTGTCTGACTATCATCAAGCTGAAATTTTGTGTATAAGTAAATCTTTTGGTGCCTTTTAAGAATATGTGGTCGGCTAAGTTCGTCTGCGGGACATAGCTTGGCAATAGGCATTTGAATAAAAACAAAACCGGTTGAGAGCGGGCATGTCCTGCCCTTTTGGGTGGACAATGTGATTTTCATGATCCTGAGTATGAACTTAGTTAGTAGACCAATAATAAAGTTGATGGTAGTTTGTCCCTTAACAGCTTATTTAGTCAAATATTTCTTCAAATTAAAGAGGTCACCTATTGAGTGACAATCTACTATCAACTTGAGTCACACACTTTTTTTCACGCTATCTCCTGGACTATTGGTTACCTACCAAAAATGACTATAATGTGTAAATATCCCCTTACCTTAATAGTTAATTAGACTAACTTACTTGGTTTCCCACCTAAGGGGGGTAACCAAGTAAATTCGAACCGTGAGCAAATGGTGGTTGAGTGGGTATTTAGACCATATCCGGGTTTACTCGATGTCTTCGGGTTTAGAACCCAAGAATGTAATTGCTTGTGGAATTAAAAAGAATAAATATTTATATATACCTGAGGCATAAATGAGAAATCTAAAGGTGATTTGATCGATGGCATGTTTATGAAGCCAGAAGACAGTTTCTGAAGACCCACTATACAATTAAGTAATGTTGTCTTGCCGCATCCACTTGGACCAAGTAAACTATATCTGCAACAGAATGAATACTTACTTAAAGCTTAATAACAAACCACTTAAAGAGTAATAACAAAACTTAAATAAAGGCACCAAAATATTTGGGTCCAGGCACCAACAATCTTTGGGCCCAGGGACCGCAGGAAAAAGATTTTCCCTCTATTATCAAGTAGATTGCCATGGTTTAACGCCAAGGTTTATAATAGTTTAAAAATGTATAGTTTTTAAGATACGTTGGTTTGCAAAAATTGAACGCCATACCGACCGACATACAAACACGGAACCAAAAATGATCCCTGATGTCTAAAACGGATTTCTGTCTTGGAAGTTTTGAAATCGGAGACCTAAAAATGTTTCGTTCTTTAGAACGATCATATAGCTTCCGTTACCTTCGGTAAGCTCGGAAGCAAAAAGTGTTCAACTGGTGGTTGTTTACTTTTTTTTTTTTTCTTTTCAATAAAATTAGATTTATTTACATCAATATTTTGGGTTAAATTTATTTATTATTTTAAACTTATATGGTTAAATTTGTATTTAAATGGAATATATTCTAGATTTTTTAAACAAAATCGTCGCAACCGTTTTCGATAAATAATTTTGTTACATGTTTTTTTAGTTTTTATTTGGGGGGGGGGGGATAGCGCTCCCAAATTTAGAGCTAAAATTAATTTCTCAATTTCGCCTTGGGTATGATTTTTCTGAACCAAAATGCCAAATTTCATCAAAATCAGCCTAGTAGTTTAGGCTGCACGCGCCTATACACAGACTATAGATCAAAGGCAACAGACCACAGACAGATATTTTTTTAAAAACCTTTTTTTGGACTCAGGGGACCTCAAATCGTGTAAATCCATCAAAATTTTAAGATCGAATTTTTACGGCACATACTTTCTCTTCATATACTACGCATATAAGAAAGTACAAAGGATGCGGTACCTCTGCCAATGTGAAGAAGGTCATTAGGGATATTTTACCGGGAGGGGGGTTGGAGAGGGTCCAAGAATAAAGAGTAATCCCTTAATAACTAGCTAAAAACAAATTTAGCGAAATATTTGAACATTATTTAATGTTATGGACAGTTATTATGTGTCTATAACATTACATAATTAGTACATAATTCGATGGATCTAGCAGTCATAATATAATATATGACTACTAGATCCATCAAATTTAACACTTTTTATAGCAATTATGTAGGACTCAACTTGTAGATCCGTCGAAATCAGTTACTGCTGGTTCATTTCCGTTTTTTAAACGACTCGTTTAAACAATATTTTTGAAAAGACAATAAAAAAATAATAAAAGACAATAAACAAGAGTTTTTTAAAAGACAATAAGCAATATTTTTTTTTGGGGGGGGGGATTAAATATTGGACCTCGTTTGAACTTTTCGGTGGTTACTCGGAAAAATCGAATTATGCTAGATCATCTGGAAGTGGATTAACAATAATTTCAGTGAATGAGTAATTTCAATAATGAGTGAATTAGTCAGTTAGCCTTGTGGCTGTATATTATATAGAAAAGTATTATATAATACACAACAAAAGAAAATAATATCCAGCTCATTCTATTTGAATGCAATATAATTAGCAGAGAAAGAAAAATATTTATAGAATATATTAAATATAGAAGATGATTCCACAGTAATAATTATTGGTTGTTTTACTCCTCGTCAAGGTTGCCCGAGCATGAGGAGGGGACTAATAGTCTAACCTTATAAATATATTCATATTCATTTATACATACTTTAAATAATTAATTAATTAATAAATATTTATGTATTATTTTTATATAATGCACCTTAAAAGTAAAATTTATTATTTTCATAACCTTTTATTATAACGAAAATGTTAATACATTTCCTACATTTGAAATCGGAGACATAAATTATGATCGTTCTTCAGAACGATCACATAGCCCGTTGCTTCGGTAAGCTCGTAAGCAATAATCCATGTTATGAAGTATGCATATGTCTCATAATCATTAAAACATTAGTGCATTAAACAACAGTGCATTTAAATTTAGAATTAGCAATAATCCAGAATAGAATCATCTACACTTTACTTGGGTTTGTTTGATGGATGTTCATGGTTTGAGGTGGATATCTTCACTATACTTGGGTTTGTTTGATGGATGTTCTTGGTTTGAGGTGGATATCTTCACTATACTTGGGTTTGTTTGATGGATGTTCATGGTTTGAGGAGGATATATTCACTTTACTTGGGTTTGTTTGATGGATGTTCATGGTTTGAGGAGGATATATTCACTTTACTTGGGTTTGTTTGATGGATATTCTTGGTTTGAGGAGGATATCTTCACTTTTCTTGGGTTTGTTTAATGGATAATGATAATTGGTTAGAGAGGACATAATATTGCAAAGCAATTTATCTCAATGAAGGCGTACGTTCATATTTTAAAACAACCTTTACTTTATTTTGGTTTTTCTAATGGACAGTAAAAAATTTACAAAAAGGACAACTTCACCTCACTTAGATTGTGTTTTAGAGTTACTTACATGTTAGAGTTGACTTAATTTTTTCAGGGTCTATTTTCATTTTGTAAGAGCAAGCACTCGCTCACTTTATTCGGGGCTTTTAAATGGACATAATTTGTACAGTGCAGGTTATCTGTACAGGTTAAACTTTTAGGCATACCGGCCGGCTTACGTTAAAGAGTCAGTGTATAGGAGTTAGGAGTTAAGACAGATGAAATGGTTGAAATCTGATAATGAACACTAGTGGTCAAAAGCTAACTTTATGCAATAAAGTTACTTTTAATGGAAAAGTAATTAGTTTTCTCATAGAAGATAAAATATATAGTTTAAAAGTTGAGAATGGGGTTTGACTCTAGATTTTTAACTATTTGTGGTCATGCGGTTGAGCCTCTTTATCTCCCTGTATAGTATTTTCTGGTACTTACATGGAACCTCTGGGAACGGCCATGTTAAGACCCTTAAGAATGTAGTCAGATCCTAAATATTTTTGATATCCATCTTGAACATCGATCACAACCTCTATTGTTTGAGCCATCTGAAAACAAAATGAATATCTTTAATATGATAAATAAAATGGTTGTGGGTGAAGTCTTACGTAAAAAGGGTTTCGTTGGTATCGTGAACGTAAAAAAAGTTAGTATAAGGGGCTCGCAAAATATTGATTCTTTTTGACAAACGAGTGGAAAATTAAACAATTTACACCAGCGATATTCATGCTTGTAATCTGCTCTTTAATACCTTTCATTTGATACACCACTCAAAATATCACACAAAAAAAAAAAATTCGTGTGACAATTATTATCCGCCATATTGGCTTCCCAGTTATTCAGATCAAATCGCTATTCTTATTTTTTATATGGCTCAGCAGAACGCTAATTTTGCATATTTTTCATATTTCTAGTAACAGCAGAAAATTAAACAATTCACCCGAGCTACCAGAGGAAGGGGTTCCTGGTTCGATTCCACCAGGGGGGGGGGGGGGACAATATTTTTTATCGGTAATAACGAAGAGGCAAATCAATTTTTTCCCAGAAATTTTCATCGCCCCACCATAAGGTATTAGCGTGAATTATTTCAAAATTTTAGGAATCGCCGTTATAGGGTAGTTGGGAAGAGGGACTGTTTTTTGGTATATTTCGACTTATAAATACATACTATTAGAAAAAATATATAAAAAAAAAAAAGTATATATATTTGTAATCTACTCATTAGTAGCTTTCATTTAATCCCCACTCAAACTTTTAACTAATCTTTTTTTCCCGTGACATGAATTGTCCACCATTTTGGATTCCCAGTTAATCAGATCAAATGGCTATTCTTATTTTTTCTATGGCCCAGCAGACTGAACATATTTTATATATTTTTAGTAACAACAGAAATATAGTTTTTTTTAGGGGGGAGGGGGCGCTAAATTTTGAAAAATTAAACACTTTCCACAAGTGTTATATATTTTGGTAATGTACTCATACATTTATAATACCTTTTATTTGATACCCTTTTCAAAATTAAAAAAAATAATCGTGTGACATGAATTATCCGTTTTATTGACTTGAACGGCTGATAACTTTTAGTTCGCTATATTTTTCCTGAGTGTGTCAAAACGATTTTAGATTTTAAATACCGCAAAGTTTCATGTTTCTATCTCTTTAGACTCAAAAGTTATTGGAACCGTACAGAGTGACATACAGACACAGGAACAAAACTATAAGGGTTTCTTATTTTTTATTTTACCAACGAAACCCTGAAAAAGGATTCAGTATATTGTCAAACCATAAATAAAATATATAAAACTGCAGACGGGTTTCGATTTCACAGTCATCAGTGACCTAATATGTGTGTACTGACGATGACTGTATACTACTGTCTAGTCAGAGTTTGTATTATTATATATGTATTTCATTTATTAGTTTGACAATATACTGATTAGTTGAATTGGTAATAGCGTTTGTTTTTTAACAACCTCTACCTTCATTATAAATAAATATCATAAAATCTAAATAAATAATTTTAACTCTCGACCTCCTTTAATAATTAATTCATTTTTAATTTAATTGTTTACTTTTTTATATAATAAAAGGTTAAATATGCTTATTTTAGAAAACGTTCCGGATGATAAAATTGGCTTATTATTATCCGGAATTATTGAACCCCGTATAATCAACCCCTAATGAATTAAACAGTAATGATAAATTTATCAAAAATACAACTAATTTGTAATAATGATTAGATTTTAAAATTTAATATTAATTAGATGAAAAACAAACAAACAACATGCAATTTATATCTCTACCAAAAATTAAAAACAATTGCTTAACGTGAATTTCATTATATATATCTATAAAATTAAAGTTTTATCTCTACATTTATTAGAATTGCAACATTTTCGGTTAATTTTTCATTTCATACATTCAGCAAAACCGAATCCGGCCTTAGCTTTCTACTTTCTCATATAAAGAGAAAGTATTGTGATGGCGTGAAAATTCGATTTTGAGATTTTGATGGATTCACACGTTTTGAGGTCCCCTGAGTCCAAATAAGGAGTTTGTAAAAATATCTGCGTGACGTTCGTCTGTGAAGACGCCTGGAGCCTAAACCGCAGGGCCGATTTTGACGAAATTTGGCATACATGCCGAGGCGAAATCGAGAACTTAATTTTAGCTCCAACTTTGGGGCTCTCCCCTCAAAAACTTTGAAAAAAAAAATTATTTCTCAAAAAAACGGTTTCTACGATTTTTATTAATAAATTCTAATAATGAATGAATATGCATGTGTCTAGTTCGACTTTATAGGCACAATACTGGCTAAACGAAATCAATTAATTTGTTCGCAGTGGTGTGCGCTAACATGTTGTGCATGTTGTTGTTTCATTAAAAAATATTGAGTATAACCAAAGATATTAAAATTTTATAAAAAAAAAAAGAAAAAAAAAAAAAAAAAAAAATCATAACTAAAATTTACCTTGTAGTAAATAGTCGAAATCTAGAAGATATTAAATGGTATCAAATAATCCTAAAAATTGTATAGGTTTCGTGGTGTTCGCACAGTGAGCAGTACACAACTAATGCTTGTTTAGCAAACTTGTTAGTGTCTTGAGGTGAAGGCCGCGACGCTCACCCCTTGACTACTTGAACTATTTCACTACAAGATTCCTTCTGCATCCGATCTTTCCCTCTTTCGTGCCCCTAATATTTTGAAACTGTTATTTAATTTTAATTTGTAAATTTTTCTATAATTATAGAAGCTTACGCCCTTAGGTCCACCGAAACTCCTCATTGCGTAAATGAATTTGGAAATGGATACGGATACGGACCTTTGTACTTAGCCTAAAAAGACCCTTAGCACACAAAGCGATTCTTGTGTCATGTGATGTGATATCCTCCCTTTTACTATACAGGTAATGAGTGAATCTACACAAATCCCATGTACAACACGATTGTAAAAGATTTTTTTTTTCTGCTAGCAGTAACATAATGTCGCGGAAGTTATAAATTACATTGTTGTTTTAAAAATTATATATTTTTAAAAATACTTTTATTTAACGCATTTCTGAAGTTTCTTTCAACTCTCTTTTTCCTGCCTGTGAAGTGGAAGGGATGAAGCTGGAAGACGTCTGGTTTTAGCAGGACGGGCCACAGCTCACACAGCAACAGCAAGGGGTTGTATGGACTTTATGTGAGACAGATTGCCCAGGCGCCTTCTCTCCCTAAGAGGCGAAATTAATTGGCCAACGTGCTCACCTGATTTGACCCCTTGTGGTTTTTCTTGTGGGAGTACCTAAACTCCTTGGTTTACAACGATCGTCCCAGGAGCCCAGTAGACCTTCAAGCCCAAATCGCCGAAATTCCAGTGGCAATGCTTCAAAGAATGCACGAAAACTTCAGAAATGGCTTAGGTAGTGCTTAGTGCGTAAGGAAAAAATTAAATAAACAGGTCAAGTGTGTGCTAGTCAGCACACAGCGAGGGTCCGTAGGCAACCCTGTATAGTTTAAGTAGTACCCTATTGACTATTGATGGTGTTTTTTAAAATGCTAAAAAGCTTACTTTGAACTATCCTATGGGTCTGATATTCTCAAAACACATAAACAAACTTATGATAAAGTATTTTTTTGCCACTGACCCGGACTACCACCATATAAATACATCGAACAGACCATAGTTTCGTAGACGTATTTTGTAAATAAAAAATAAAATAATATTTTTTTCAAAATTTCCAAAAAGTGGTATCTTTACTTTTGGTCGAAGAATGTTCAGGAATTTTTTCAGATTTTTTGCACTTCACATAAGCGAGATAGAAGGGGGAGACACGTTTAACACCCACTTCAAACTTGCCTACGCTCGCCCTATCAAAGTTATAACCAAATAATTATATATTTTTGTAATCAGCTCGACGTACACTTTCATATTATACCCCTCACGGTGTCGAAAAAAAAAAAAAAAATGTTAACCCTTAATTTTTTTTACCCTAATTTTTTTGAAAAATATTTCTTTTAAGTCGCTATATTTTTAATATATGTGGGTAGGTACAAGACACATACATGCCAAATTTCAAAGTGGTCGGACGAAAGGTGTAGCCGTGAGAGCAGGCGACAGGACGGACGGACAGACGCACGCAGGAAAATATAAGGGTCCTTGATTTTGCCTACGGACTCTAAAAATTGGTCATTTTGTAACAGTCTGCGCTTTGTTCCATTTTCAAATCCATGCGTCTGCCGCGCCCTCCCTGTAGTTTTAAAAATAATATCTTGCAAACGACAATCGTTGAAGTTGATGTAGTTATTTAACCTATATCTGAAGTTTCTGTCACCTCTCTCCAGCATAGCGACCAAATCACTGCAGGGTCACCAATATTGTTTTTAAGACTCAATTAGAATACCTAGATGTAGTATGGTCTTTGGATCGTGAAGGATCTGTTTCATTACCTATAGATCTACTCAATTTGATTACTTTAAAGAACTACCGAAATATTCACGATTTAGTTTATCTGTGTAGAATTTTAAATAATAAAACGAATTGCTCAGACTTATTGTCAAAAAATAATGTTTATATTAAGCCAACTAAAAGAAAATATTACAATGAATTATTTGTTGTATCAGAATGAAATTTAGGGTTTCGTAGATTATTATAGGCATAGACGCTATTATATGCTGAAATAACATTTTAGTATTTCCCCATCCCGCCCTATGTGCAAGTAAAAAGAAAATATATAAATCAATTTAAATGACCCCTCTATCCCCCAGTAGAACAAGATATAAAATATTTTATCTCCAGTGGAGAGAAAAAGTTATGATTTAGGATTAGTTTAGAGTAAAGTAAGTATTTTCTTCCCTGAACTCAAAAGTAGGGCGAAAAAGAAGGATTGCCAACTTAATTATTTTATAAACAGTAGAGAATGAATGGCTAATGTAATGAAGTTTTAAATCAGGTTGGCGACACTGCTTTTTTGACCTTGTTTATTACCTGCATATAAATAACATTCTATTTGAGTAAAATCCCAATTCTTATTTGTTTTTAATAATGAATCTCTTATATCTGCTATTGAAAGTGCTAACAATTATTGTTATTTATTTAAATAATAAATCAATACTGTGTAATGGATGAAAATGTGTATTTTCTCCTTACTAGATAACATATTGTATGTACCTCGGGAGTAAAGTGCCATTATTCCCCTCGCGATAATTATCTCTAAGCTAATTAGCGACCAAATTAGCTTTATTCCCTCGGCTACGCCTCGGGAATTAAAAAAGTCTAATTCCCTCGGCTTCGCCTCGGGATTTAGGGACCATAGTCAAAGAACTTCGCTTTAAGAACTAACTTTTTCGCTCAAGGAATAATGGCTTACTTTACTCCCTAGGTGCATAAAAAACTATTGAATAGGTGGATTTTTTTTATGGAATTTTACTAACTTAACTAGTTATCCTGAACAATTAAAGTTGTTTACTCATTTTAGTAAATATTTAAAGTTAAATTACAAAATGACTAAACCCTTAACGAATATTAAATATATATTTAAAAAATATATTTTTCCCTCACCATAGATTATTTTTATGGAAGAATAGAACCTTAACCTTTTACGCTCGACGCTCGTATGCGATGGTGATGGGTACCCCATCCTTCTGCAGTGCTTGCACTGGTGAGTAACACACCTGCTAGTGTAGCGGTAGTAGTCCTTTTGAGCATACACTTGTTTTCTGGCAAATTCCCGTCAAAGCTACTTCGTCGATTCGACTAACGTTTAGTAATAGACGTAGGGAATTAATTGGTCGTCGAATGAGCCTATAGCCTGGGAAAATGGGCCTGGGGTAAGAGGCAATAGGCCTAGGGGTAAGAAGCAATGGGCCTAGGGTAATTGGCCTTGTGCCAGAGACCAATGGCCGATAATCTGGGGCCTGGAGCATTTAGCAAAGGGCCTAGGGTTTTTTGCCTGGGGCATGGGACCTGGTGCATTAATGTTCACTCAATTTCAGATTCTTCTGATGTTCCTACTGTTATTTGTCATCATAAGTTTATATATCTCACTAAAAGATTTAAATAACGAGTTCTTAATAGTTTTCTCTTTATAAAAGTGTATTTTCAACCCAAAACATGTATTTTCTGCATATTGTTAGTCGAATCGATGAAGGTTTAGTAATACCAGCCATCCAATTACCATTAGCATTTAAGGGTTAAAGGAACCAAATATGAAAGAAATAAATGAAAATAAAAGACCGCGTGGCTCTATCATTGAAGCGAGTGTATTGCAAGAATATGTATAGCAGTTTGAGAAAATAGATTATCATGATGAGTTGTTAAAGAGTATGATTTTCATGGAGAGTCGAGAGTCTACAGTAGTGGGGGAGCCACTCTGCATTTTTACTATTCCACCCACTAACTAAACGCTTCGGACATCTCCTTTTCAACTATTATAAAATGTATCTCTTCACTATCCAAAAATTGCTGCTTGTATCAAGTTGAAATTTTACACGCCTGTTTCTATTGTACTTCAGATGAAGAATGTGAAGTTTTATTAAAATCGTTAAAACGTAAAATATTAATAAAAACGTTATTTTCTCTATTTTAAACGTTTAGGTCCGTTTAAGTAGTTTTAGCAATCTTTAACACATCATAGAGGTGTCGCTTTTGGTTTCAATAAAAAAATGTTCGCCACATCGTATAGATGAAGTTATAATTTCCTATTTAAAATGTCCGCACGAACGCTTGGGCGGATAACGTTGCCCAACAAACTCGTCCTGGCGTCTTGGGCATTAGTAAATCGAACATGTGTACCAAATTTCACCAAAATCTTTTACTCAAGTTATCATCACACGTTTCCGACACACAGACAGGATGCATACTTTGTTGAATGTAAGATCAATTAGATGATCAATTATATTAATTAGACCAATTAGATGACCATGACTATAAAATAATTTATAAACCAGGTCCATAAAATTCTAAGAAATATAAGGAAAAAAGAGAATAAACATGAATATAATAAACAATGATAATGCATATTCGATTATAAATAATCCTAGAGACGCAGTTTTCCTGCTTCAAATTAAATAATATAAAACTTTAAAATAATAAAAATAAAAATTAATTACTAATCTTAACCAATCTAATCATTCAAATTACGTTGAAATAACACAAAATATTAATCTTGTAATTATAAATGTAATCAGGAATATTATAATTAAAATTAAAAATAGACTGCCAATTGGTGTGGCACATAGCTTCCTCGCATGCTATCACGTACTTTTTGATTTTATGCTTTTATAAGCCATTATTGTCTAATTTATTTAATTGTTTCCCCTGTTAATTAATCTGTCAAAATTCTTTTGATTTTTTACTTGAATTAAAGTATCAATTAAGCAAAAGTTAAAGAGCGCAGACGGTTCAAAGTAATCTGAAACTTATATGGGACCAACAATGGGCTACTCATGACCTACCATCTAAATTTCATTAAAATCGGACGTGTAGTTTTTAAGATACGTTGGTTCGCCAAAATTGAACGACAGACCGACCGACAGACCAACAGACAGACATGGAAACCAAAAATGATCCCTGATGTCTGAAACGGATTTCTGTCTTAGAATTTTGAATTTTTAAAATCGGAGACCTAAAAATCTTTCGTTCTTCCGAACGATCACATAGTTTCCGTTACCTTCGGTAAGCTCGGAAGCAAAATATATTATAAGAATAAAACTTAAAATGATTAAAAATTATAAAGATAATACTTCATTTTTAACAAAATGAGATAATTTAGCTCATCATAAAACTAGTTCAAAACAATCAGATGTCTAATTAAATGAAAATCCAAAATTTCTATACAAAAAGTTGTATAATGTCGATCTAATTGTTATCCTAAAGTTATAATTTCAGTTCCATAATTATATCAGAATAATTAGTATTAAGTTTAAGAATAATATATATACATTTTAATAAATAAGAATTGTAGCATTTTATCAGAATCTTTGATTGCATTTAAATATGAATAATAGAAATTACATTCTTCGTATGCTTTAGTTAAGTTAAATAGGAAATCTCCGTAACCAATGAAATGAATTACTCAATCTTACATCGTAATTAAAGAGACAAAGCTTCTGTCTTAGCACTGTTGTTATAATTTAAAAGAAGTGCAAGGTCAATCAATTCCCATAGTTGTTTATTCGTTAAGTTAAGAATTACGATTTAGATATTCCTCTTTTATATTATTTTAAACCATAAAGTTTATAAAACTCAAAATTAACGATTATCTATTTTAGAGTCAATTACTCATATTTTTATTACAAATGTTTACTATATGCTAAGAATAGCGTTTAATAATTACTCTCTTATTTTATCACATTAATACTCATCTTTATCATTATCTATCAAATAGAGATTGTCAATTAATCATATATCATATGTCAATTAATCATATATCATATGTCAATTAATCATATATCATATGTCAATTAATCATATATCATAAACATGTTTACGATTTATTATACTAAAAAATAATATGAAACATTTCATTATTATCACTTGTTAGTAAATTAAAAACATTACATGATGAAATGAAATTAAAACATTCATGATGATATATTAAAATAGACTGCCAATTTTGATTTTATGCTTTTAAAAGTCATTATTGTCAAATTAGTTTAATTGTTTCCGCCGTTTTTTTTAATCTGTCAAAATTGTTTAGATTTTTTACACGAAATAAAGTATCAATTTAGCAAAAGTTAAAGAGCGTAGACTGTTCAAATTAATCTGGGGCCATCTGCGGGTTACTTTCGATAAACTATAAAAGTTTCATTCAAATCAGATAAGTACTTTTGATGCTATAGGTGTAAATAAATGTATGTTTGTGCGCATGTGGAAGAAACACAAATTGGCGCAGAAGGTTGAAAATTATATGGGACCAACAATGGGCTAATTATGACCAACCACCCAAATTTCATAAAAATTGAACCTGTAGTTTTTAAGATATGTTGGTTCGCAAAAATTGAACGACAGACCGACAGACCGACAGATCGACAGACCGACAGACAGACCGACAGACAGAGACGGAACCAAAAATGTTCCCTGATGTCTGATACGGATTTCTGCCTTGGAATTTTTAAAATCGATCACATAGCTTCTGTTACCTTCGGTAAGCTCGGAAGCAAAAATTGTATATTATAATCTGGGGGCACGGCAGTACCCCGGCCAAGTCGAGGACAGCAGTGCCATCCTTTAATGTAACCCACTAAAGGCATTTTGGACCCCCTCTAATATCTTATCAAAAATAGATATGTAAAATTATTTTGAAATTAGATTTCATTACAAATAGTGAACCAAAATTTTACACCTTTACCCATTTATAACTGTGGCGTACACACAGTACACAAGGAGAGGGGGGGGGGTCAAGGAAGCATAAACTAAGGCCCAATTGCCGGCCTGGCCCGGATTTTTGCCGATCAAACTAAAAAACATTGAACCCATTTTTTCCAATGACATTAGATTCATTGAATTAAATTAGCATGCATAAACTAAACCGTCCCAATTGCCGGCTCGGCCGAGAAGTCGCTAGTGCAACTAAAAACATTAAACTTGATCGTCCCAATGGCCGGCTGGACCCGGATATTTGCCGATGGAATTAAATATATTGAAATAAATTTAGATTCCTAAACTAAATCAGTCCAATTGTCTTCCAGGCCCGGAATTTTTGGCTACAGAATTAAATGCATGAATTGAATCCTAATTCATCATAGTACTTATCCTAATGAGTACTATGATCCAATACGGCCCAATTGCTGTTAGGCCCCGATTTTGTCGATGAAAATACATATATACATTAAAATTAATTGGGATGCGTTCAATACCAGGCCCGATTGCTAGCTCGGCCTGGGTGTTTGCTGATGAATTGTTTGAATTAAATGAGGCTGATTCAACTCGGACTTTTGCCAGTGGAATTAAAGTACATAATTGAATTAAGATATGCACACTAGACGCTTAATCGGGAAAAAGATAGGATGAGGGAGTTGTAGATTTCTTAGCAAATTATTGCTTTGGACCAGGATTGTGTGTAGAACACTACGTGGGTCCTCTCGTCTATGGCATTCCCCAGGTTTGCCGACTCGGGCCGGACAGTTGTTCGTCGACATTAAGTGGGAAAACAGAGGCAATATAAATAAATCTGTTGGCCACAATGAGACAAAAAAATTTCATATTTCATAGTAATATTAAATTTAAATCCAAAAATTCAAAAAGCGTTCAGAAAACAATTGATGTTAAATGTCCCATTTAATTTCCTAGCGAATGGATCTTTTAACTTTTGCAATAGGTGTATAATTTTCAAAGAGAGGAATTAACTTTTACATAGAAATTTGATACTCGTATGTGTACCGAATCCACGATTTTTTACACTTTGGATCACGTTTTGCCGTTTTGCTTCCAAGCTTACCAAAGGAAACGGAAGATACGTGATACTTCTGAAAAACGAATAATTTTTATTGTCCGATTTCAAAAATTCTAAGGAAGAAATCCGTGTTAGACATTAGGGTACATTTTGGGTCCCGTGTTATGTCTGGTTATGTTTGCCTGTCGCTTAATTTTTGCGAACCAACATATCTTAAAAACTATTTATCCGATTTAAATGAAATTTTGATGGTAGGTCATACTAGCCAGATCATAACATTGCTGGTCCCATCTAAGTTTTAATCTTCTGCACCTGTTTGTTTCTCTTCTACATGCGCACAAACATACATTTATTTACACCTATATCTTCAAAAGTGCTCATGTGATTTCTATGACTCATTAGATTCTTTATTAAGATTCACCAGTAGAGAAGAAGTGATAGTTAAGGAATTTAGTTATTATTTCATTAGAGTTAATTGTTTCGTTTCCTGATTTCTGTTTCATTTCCATTATTTCCATATTTTTTTGCCTATAATATCATTTAATATTTTCCAAATTTTACAGTTGTCGTTTCCAGACTCTTGTATTTTTTTGATAGGAATTTGATTTGATTTTTTAATTAACTGTGTAACTTTATTTCTATAGAATTTATATTTTTGGTTTAGTGCCGTATATTTTGGTTGATTTGACAGTCTTTTGAATAATTGATCTCTCTTTTACGTACAAGTAATGATTCCACTTGTTATCCAAGGTTGTATTGATGGATTTCCCTTTTACCTGAAAACATTCTGTGTTATTTGTGATAGATGAAGAAATTATATTTGTGATTATTTTTATGGCTTCATCAATATCATCTGTTTTGGTATATTTCGTCCCAAGTATATTTGTTTATCTCAGATATAATATAGTCGTGTTTCCAATAGGAATGCTTATAATTATTATTAGGAATGTTTCTTATAAGTGCTTGCGATTCGTAGTTTGTCGGTTCGAGTTATTTTGTTTTCCGGGTAGATTAAAATGCCAAGAGGAAAATGTTCAGTAATTTTATTGTTTACTTTATAAGAATGAGTTTCACATTTATTTTTAAACTAGATATGATCAAGGAAAGATTTACTGTGTTTTTTATCCTTGTGTGAATTACATTCTCAAGGTTGATGTAAACACAGTGATCGAGTATATTGGTTATTGAACAAGTCGTGTAGTAGTATGTATAATGTCTAATGTAGGCTGCGGTACCATCACATTTATTAAATTTATTGTTATTATATAATTCATTGTATCCTTCTAATCTTAGCGTGGTCGGGAACTGATTAAGCCATGTTTCTGAAGTAACTATTACATGCACGTCAATGTCTAAGTTTTCAATTATAATTTGAAGTTCATCAAAGTGTTTCTGCAGACTTGTAATAATAAAATTAATTATTTGCGAGTTTTTTTTTTTAATATTGTTTGTGCATTGTGATAGGCAGTAGTCTTGACCCCCTTTTGGGCTACTTAAGATTAAGATATTGTCATCTATTAATTGGTCTGCCATTTATTATTTGTAAGTTTTGTTCCGGTTCTCCTGTGGTTATATAATATCTGAAGCTGAGTGTATGTCTACTATGTGCTGCTACTATTATCTATATATATATAAAGAAGAAAGTCTGTTGGTATGTATGTGGGTATGTGGGTATGTCCTTTATACAAATCTACAGTTTTATTCCGGTCTCGATGAAAATTTGCACACTTGACCTTCAAAGCAAGGGGAAGGTCACTGTCTACATGAATTTTCGAAATTTAACTCTAGGTACCCAGGGGTACAGGGTACAAGTAATGAATACGGTGTCAAAGTAAAAAATACCCTTCATGATGCATATCGCTGAAAAGCTCTTTAAGAGTGCGCAGTAATTGATGTTATGTACAGTTTTTTCATATTTTCATTCAGGAGGGGGGTAAAATGGAATAAGATAGCTATATCTTATTTATTCTTTATGCAAATCCACAGTTTTAGTTCGATCTCGATGAAAATTTGCACACTT